>WBMW01004176.1:35920-138749 GCA_013396635.1 Penelope pileata
GCCAGCTCCCTCAGCACCCTAGGGTGGATCCCATCTGGTCCCATGGACCTGTGGCAGTCCAGATGGAGGAGCAGGTCTCTGACTGTCTCTGCGTGGATCACGGGGGTGTATTCTGCGCCCCATCCCAGACTTCTAGGTCAGGGTGAAAAGTAACCTGAGGATAACTGGTCTGGCTATTAAAGACAGATGTAAAGAAGGCATTGAAAACCTCAGCCTTTTCCTTGTCCTCTATGGTCACATTCCCTACCTCATCAAGTAAAGGAGAGAAATTCTCCTTAGTTCTTCTCTTACTATTAATATATTTGTAAAAGGATTTTCTGTTCTCTTTTACTGCAGTAGCCAGTCTGAGTTCAAGCTGGGCTTTTGCATTTCTAACTTCTTGCCTGCATGTCTTGGCAACTTCTCTGTAGTCTCCCCAAGTAGCCTGTCCCTTCTTCCAGAGGACGTGTGCGTGAGGACGAATGAGTGAAAGGGAAATGCCTCTCTGTGAATTCTGTCAGCTTCTAGCTGGTGTTAATGTTATTAGTAGGAGCCTTGTAGCCAACATTTTGCATTGTGTTACTGTAGGATGAAGCTGTTCTTTCCAGCGTTCCAGCGTTAATTGCCCTGTACGGCCATCCTCCTCCTCATGGCAAGGACTGGGCTGAGAGCAGTTTCCTTCTGAAAGTACAAATATTTGTGAACTGTTCCCAGCACCGCCTGTCGTCACTTAGCACTGCACATGGGCAAGTGCCCTGGTCTCACTGAAATGGGGAGCCTTGGTGCAGATTTCTCTTTGGCTAGGATCGTCCTCCAACTGCCCTGCATTTAGCAGAAGGTACTAAAATTTGTCCAGAGAAGTTAGCTGGAAGACTGCCATCCCTACATCTCCAAAGGAACTGCTTCTCCTTTCTATAAAAGGAGCCTGGAAAAGCAGGACAGGGCATCCTTGAAGGCAAAGCAATTCCCCAGCTCCTGCACACAGGAGCAATGGTGATGCACAGGCCAAACTCATCCTGAATTCATTTTGCAGTGATCCAGAGGTGAGGCTGAGCATGTCTGAGCGGGACCTGCACACAGGAGCTGACCCTGAGATGGCAGCAATTACTGCAGAAAAGAGCTGGAGAACACATGTACTGAGACCCCAAAGAGCACTTTGGAGAGCTTTGTGTTTCTTGGAGGTTTAATGTATTATAATCTGATTCGGCACAAGCCAGGCTGGGAATAAAAGAGAAATGCAGAAAGACTAATGATTTTGAAGTACAGGGGGAAGTGGAAAGAAAACAGCACTTTTAAGTGCATTTTTTCCCTTTAATGCAAGATCTGACTGGGGCCAGGCAGAGAGAGCAAAGAGCTTCTGTGAGTTAACACAAAAGTGAAACAGTACTTTAAAGAGGCTTTATTTGCTCCTTAGAGTCTTCTTTTGATTTTTAATATCTCTGAGACTTGTAAGGGAGAAAACAGACAAAGACATCAGATTCCAGGTCTTGAGCAAAGCCCTGGGACTTGAAACTTCATCAGAATGAAAAAATTTACATCCAGAAAAAGTTGAAGACCTTACTTTAAGTGCTGCAAAGTGACAAGCAGAAGCAAGCTGGTACATCCGCTATGAAAGTCTCTTGTGTTGGCTGGACCTGTGCTTCAGGCTAAGCCCAGTGTACCCCCAAATTTCCATCAAATTATTTTAGCTGGGTCCAGAAAATGAGCAGGGAGTAAGTCTGGCTCAGAGCCCTGGGCCCTCAGCCTGTGTCCAGGTCTCTGTGTCCACATGCTGGATGTAGGTGTTAGGGGAAGGGATGTTAGGAGTCTTCCTGCCTTTGGGCCCTGCCAAGGCCAAAGTCTGGGTTCAGTAGGCCTATAGTTTGAAAAGCCTTGAAGACATTTCACCTGGGTAGCCAAGAAACCAGGCTTGCTTTTCATTCAAGGTCAACGTGAATTGATTATTTGAGTCTGGTTTTGCTATATAGAAGTCATGATTTTTCTTTCATCACATATCTGACTGCTTTCTGACAGTTTCCTGCATTGGTTGTGCTTGCCTGTCTTCCACTGGTTTCAACCAGAAGAGAATAATGCTAGTGGTAAAGATGCTACAAAAATAGAGCCCCAAGTAAATTTTGCCAAAAGCCAGTTTGAGATTTGAAAAACAGACAGATGTTTCAGGCCAACCTGAAGCTTATAAAATGGAAATTCTGGCGGTTCCAGAGGAACACAGAGACTGAACCAACTTTGAGACACCCAGCAAAGGCAGCCAGGGAGATGTGCATCTACTTGTACCCTCTACTTAGAGAGCCTCAAAGTCTGCAAGAATCCTGCAGAATGCGGTGGTTACAATGGGACATAAATAAAACAGGTACCTCTTCTAAGTGGGTCTCAGACACTGGAGGAAGCAGGCAGTCTTTGGAAGCACAGCTGCGTGTGAAAGCAGCCAGTGATCACTACAGAGTTTTTAAAAGATGGACATCTATTTTCTCAGCTATGTAGATTTTTCCACTGATATGGAAGAACAGACTGCACTGTTTCAGCCTAGAGACTGCAAAAATATTGGCTGTCTGAACAGCATAGGCCTTAATTTGAGTCAAGCATGGGAAAGCTTGGGTTTTCATAATAATGGGTGGAATTCATTGTGATAAAACATAAAAGCAGCTTCCATTTCTAGGTTAAAAGTCACAAGAATAAGTTGTGAATTTGTCCATATTTATTGCCTGATTTAGGATAAGGAAGTGACTGCCATGAAAAGAATGCACAGAGAATATGTTGAGAGGGTTAGCTATTTTTAAGCCATTGGTTTCTGCTGAGTGTGAATTGTACATCCATTACTTCATCTGCAAGACTGCCACCATTCTTCCCAGTGAGGACTCCCACACATATCCTGTTTTTCCACATTTCTGCGAGAACATCTGTTTGTGGTTCCTCCAGCAGATTTTGAAAATACGAAAGTCACTCAGGATGGGATTTTCCATCATGACCCAAAACCTGAGACTGCCCATTCCAGGAGAAGACTGGGCTGCTGTGGCCATCTGGAGAGCCTGGGTATATCTACCAGAACTGATGGTTCTGAAGGTGGAAACTGAGGCAGGATGAGGTAGAAATGACGCTTTGCTAATAATGAGGGCTTTTGAGACATCAGCAAAAGTAGACTCTCTTTTCCAGTAGATCCATCAGAGAGAGAAAACAGGAAAGGTGGTGGTCTTCTCCAGCCCGTCCAACCTGTTACTGGTATAGAAATCCTTCTCGGATCCACTTCTGCTCACTTGCTTGCTTGCAGATGTGTGCATTAAGAGCACCAAGAAAAGAAACCAACATTTTTAAGTTACTCTTTCTTTTCCTTTTTTTTTTTCCCTGAAGAAACTCTCATGTTTTTCTTTAAAATGTGTGTGTATAGGCATGAGAAAGAGAAAGCAGGTTTATCAGCAGTTCTCAGAAGACAGCAGCAGTCTTCCTTCCCCTTCACGCCAGTCTGTCAGCTCTAGCTAAAGAGATGGTGCAGGGTTGAAAAGCTTCACAGTCCCAAAGTTGTTATTGAGTACGATTGACGTAACCATCACTTCTCTGTTGCATCTGCAGGAGGACAAGGTTCATTCTCTAGACCAACCATTTCCAAGAAAAAATATACTGCGTGTTCCTGCGTTCAGCAAGGTGTCTGAAAGCATCTGTATCTCTAATCTGACTTCTAGAATGAGCAATGCCGGCAAAGTAAGAGCTGGCCTGAGACCATTTGTTTAGATCAGGGGTTCTCAGCATCTGCTTTAAAGCTGTCCTCCTCTGAAAGTCACTTCAGGAAGCTATGAAGCCCCGAAGAAAGCAAGAGATTTATGACCAAGATTTTTCTTTTGGAAATAATTTAATTTGTTAAAAATAAAATATTTTTCAGACCCCAAACCTCTTACAGGTATTTATTTTTTGTTTCCTATATGGATAAAACTTCTCATCTAATCTAGTAGAAGAGCCTCTTTCACCCTGTATGAGAGCTTGAAGTGTCAGTCACTCCATGCAATGACTTCATTCTCAGTCTTTTATGTTGCAAATTTGTCTGAAGCTCCAAGTGGGCGGTTATTCTCAAACGGGTATCTCCCACCCTCTCCTCTTGCATCCTAGATAACTGTTCTACAGTACATTTCTAGGTAATTTTGAGGTGACAGGAGAGTCTCTAGTCATCAAAAGCAAAAGTTGTCAAAAGTCATGGGGGTGATTGTTCTGTGGAAAAAGGACTCCATCTTTTTTCTGTATTTACTATTAACATCTCAAAGTGTTTGTTGGGATGGCTGATCTGCTCTCCCACAGCTCTTGGTCTGATGTTTGGTAATCTATGTGTATTCTTCAAAGGGATAACTTGTTTTCTTAGGGTTTCATTAACCATAGGAATGTCACAAGAACCAGTGACTAAGTGTGAAAGCCAGGTGTTCTTCATAGGCAGAGGTGAGACATTTTTCATAGTGCCAGCAACTGACAGAGACCTTCACAGATAGAGATGATTTCCTAAATCATGGTATAACGTGTCCCAGGCTGAGTATCTAGCAGTAGAATGTACTTTAGTGAACCTGATACGAGCATTATAAAGCAAACCTCTGGTCTGTGATACCCTGAAGATAGGATCAGAGATGTCTGCATCCCTCTGCCTTACCTACAGGTTCTTCTTCATACATGGCAGGGAAAGGGCAGGGGCTCGCCACTGATGCCCAGCACCGTTGACGTGTGAATGCAGATTGCACCCGAGGCTGTGGGAAGATGTCTGCACTGCTTCACCTGTGTCAGCTGGACTGTGTGTTTCCATGCACGCTGAGTAACAGCAGAGCAGCTGTGCACCGCAGGACTAAATGATTGAACATGTGCCTTAAAATCTATGCAATGATCAAGTACATGGTTTGTGCTTCCCAGGTAGATGTTCAGCTAGTTTTCTCCTCTCCATGTCTTCTCCTCCACTGCAGAGAGCCTCTTATCTGAATGATAAGAAATTGCAAGTAGGGCATAGTACCAGGAGGAAATCCTGGGATATTAAGACAATGGATTTGTCCTATCATCCCATTCATAAGTGTACCAAAGAAAGAGTTAACCTATCCTAAAAATATTGCAAGGGATAGGTACTCATGGAAGCTGGACCACGTTTAAGAAGGCAGGAAGTAATTAGAGAAGTTGGTTTTTAATTATCACTGTAGTCAGTCCTTGCAAGGACCCCCAGTCATCTCCAGGTTAATGGTCATCAGCGTATGCCGAGTCATCAAACAGCTCGCGGGCTGCTGATGGGCTGAGGCTAGCTCTTTTTGCTGGATGTGCTGATCTTCTCTCTGAAGCCAGGATGATTAAAAGGGAAAAGCAATCTACAGCCCTAATCAAGCTTGCAGGAACACACCTTCCAGATTTTTTGAGATGAGGTATTTGTTACCTCCTGTCCTCTGGCATGGTAGCAGCGTAATGAAAGGCTGCATATTTTTCTGTTAGCAGCTCAACCACTTAATTCTTAAGTTCCTTCAGAGCTCTCAGATGTATGCCATCTGGTCATGGTGACTTGTTGCTCTTTAATTTGTGAATTTGTTCCAGCACTTCCAGTTTTGACACCTCAATTTCTGACAGAGTCTCATCTTTATTACTTGAAAAGAATAGCTCAGAGGGCCGTCTCTCTCTCGCATGCATTTTCTTGTTACTTCAATTTCATTAATAGAATTCTAATGTAAAGCAGAATTAAAGCTTTCCCCAAATATGCAATATCTTCACCTCCTACACCTCCTACCACATTTTGCTTTGCTATATTTTTTGTTAAATGAAAACACATCTGAAAACTATATGGAAACTGTGCTGCAGGTAACCGGTACCTTTCCTGTCTTATACAAAGGTCTGAACATCTGTTTGAAGAAATGTTTCGTCTATAACATCTACCAAAGGGATATTATTGGTTCCTCAAATCTAGGGGATTGGACAGCCTATTTAAACACATCTAGAATGCCTCTTCATGGCCCAATGTTATTTATTTACGTATCATAAATAATATCTGTTATTTACGCTCTATTTGCATTTTGGCTTTTCAGGGGAGTCTCCACTGTAACACGTATTCTACAAGCACATGGTTAGAGGCAATTCCTCTTCTGAGGAATTTACAAATAGAGAAGACAAATGGCTAAGAACAGACAGCACGCAAAGAAGTTGTCAAAGACGAATGTCTTTATGGTTACAGTTTTAATGGATTTTCCTTATACTTACAATGTCCTCTCCCCCCCTCGCCCATCGTTTCTCCAGACCCGTGTTCATCAGGATCTCCTAACACATGCAGCATTAAAAGCCTTGGCAATGCAGCCCACCAGCCCATGCCAGCCTTTTTTTTCTCTTCCTGGGAGGCTGAAGGGGTTTTCGAGCTTCTTTGTGCATGGGGCTTGGGGTAGGAGGTTCATCTGCTTGCCCTTTTCTTTCTGCCTCAGAGCACAGGTGGCACAGTAACTGCACGATCCTCGCAGCAGAGGCCACCACTGGAAATTGTCATTTTCCATCCAGCCAGGGCTCTGCTGCCCCTCTCCCTACTTCCGAGGAGCAGGAAACTTTCCTGGCACATCCTTCGCCAGCCTCTGAAATGGGCTGGTTGGCTGGGGCAATTATGGATGAGCATGAAAAGGGCAGAAACTTGAACCTGTTCTTTGCTTCTTTACTAAATCGAGGAAGTGACAGAGGCACACACCCCTCCTGACAAAGTCTGTGGGTCTCTAGTGACATTTATGTCACTGGAAAGGCATATAATATGTACACTGTGGTTTAATTTTATCTTAATGAAACAATATACATATAAAACTATCCATTAAATATAAAACAGTGAAGTAATTTGCAAATTTTCCTACGGCATAATAAATTAAGCATGGAGAGCACTAAGGAATGCAATTTGCAGTCATTTATAATGCAGTGTTTTATGTTAATAATTCAAAATCACATGCTATTTGGAGACACTTCTAATTAATGTATTTATGAAATTGTGAACTGTGACTGTTTTGGTTCCATTTAGCTAAACATTTCAACAGAACGCGCTTGCTGTTGTTTTGTGTTTGCTTAATGGCACCAGCAAGCATCAAATGTACAACTGGGGAAAGTTGGGGGTGGTATCTGTTGCGGGTTTTTTTATGGGTACGTGTTTTCGTCTGTGTGCTGTACACATGCATGTGATTACGCTCCTGATCGCATGGAGGGGAGGAAAGTTCTGCAATAATTTGAGGAGGAAATAAGGAAAGGAAAGTTTTATGGATGAATAATTAATTGCAAGAAAAGTTCAGTACCTTTCTAAAGAATCACTAAAAAATTCAGTACTTTTCACGTAGCAGATCTGTATACACTGACATTTCTCCTGACTGGTTAATTATACTGGATACAGCTCGTAAATTTGTATTCATATTTTTATTTTGATATTATTCAGCTTTTTCATCAGACTAAGCATTTGTCATGCTGCTTCTTTATCAGAACACTATGAAGAATGTCATGATTCCCCAGAAAATTTCACTCTTGGGAGGAGGCTTCCTGAGATTTGGGGATGTTTTGAAATTTAAAATACTTATCATGAAAAAACACACGTATCAGAATTTTTAGTGAATTATTACAAGTCAGGGTCCTGATTCTGAAAATGGCTTGAAATGGATGGGCTTCTAAGCGTGTGCAGAGCCAGATGCTAACAGCGCTCTGTTGTAGCTCTGCACAAGAAAGTGAAGGGAAAACTATAAAAATAATTTTCTATGAGAGATGTTTCACACATGGAAGCAAAAAAAAAAAAAAAAGGAAAAGGAAAAAAGGAAAAAGAGAAAGTAGAATATAAAATGGAAAACTGTAACTCCTCAAACTCGTGGTAAAGAGGTGTGAGAGGAGATCTGAAGCACCATACATGGCCCTGTCCACCTTCCAAAACTGTTCTGAGACTTCAGCAAGCTGCTAGATCAAAATTGTCCTGTCTCCCAGTAATTCCAAAGCTCCCTTGCAGATCAGTGAGTCCATGTCGAATGTTTTATTTCACCACTGTGATTTCTGTATGATTGTTGTTCTTTTTCTTTCTTGGACGCTTGTCTTTTTGCCATTTTTTTTTAAAGCTTGGGACAATATGTATATGGGTGGGAAAATATTTTAGAAGTTCTCATGGCTTTTAGCTGCGATCTTGGAAATCGACCAATGTAATCATTAAACTGAGAATTAAAGCTGGATTTTGACCACTTTGTGTAATTTATACTTTAAACAAAGTAGGAACTGTTATGACTTAGGAGGCAATATGGGTGTCTAGGACCCACCTCCCTGTTATTTACCGCCTTCTGCTTTGCAGTACTGAGTCTTTTTTATGTCCAAACAATGATTATCGACAATAGACCAGCTGAAGGATAATCTTCTCAATCATACTGTAGTAACCTACTTCTTCAAATGAAAAACATACCCTTATCCATATCTTCATTTTTGTCCGTTACACATGCATTCAGAGAAAGTCCCATATTTGTATGTGTCTGCTTCTGTTTCTAGTTCCAGATTAAATTAGAATTGCCAGAAATTAATGAATGTAAAGATTCAGCTTTGAGTCATGTTCTAGGTGTGCTGCTTTAAATGACTTTTCTTGCTGGATTTTTAAACAGAGTTTTTCTTTCACTAAATAGGATGGATCTGGGGGAGATTCCACAAATGGGGCTCATGTAACTGGGTGAAAATTTTTATCCAAGCTATGCTCTTTCAGGACGTCTGTTGTTTTAAAAAGCTTAGATGCCTACTGCAGGGCCCTAAGACGCTGGAAATGTCTGCGGTGTAGCAGTGCAGGATTTACAGTGAGGCAGTGTACTGGGAGACATACTGTGAGGTACAGGGCATATGGAAGAGATGTGCTGTGGCCTTTTCTGACTAATCAGCTAATACCTGTTTGCCAGCAACCATGGTGGTCTGGTACAATCATCCAGATTTATTTCAAGCCTTGTGCTCCCAGGTTTATGGCTGAATCTAAATTTTATTGTTGGTGCCCATCTCTAAAATTAATTTACAGTAACACAGAGGGAAAGTGCCTGTGCTTTTCCTTCCAGTTTGGGGTAATATTTTTGGTTTATTGTGAGGCATGGTGGCTGCTTACAGCTTCTGTTTCAACCCTGTGGTATTTTGGCACTCACAAGATTATGGAAAGTTTGTTTTAAAAATCCTATCTCCAGTGTCAGGAAAACAGCAAAACTTGGGAACATGTGTGCACTTTCTTTTTTTCTTGCAATTGTTCTAGTGCAATTTATAGGACTAGATCTACAGCTGCCTGTGGCTAAATGCTATTTATTAAAGGTACTTTAAAACAAAACGAAACAAAAAGCCCAAACCACAGATTCTAACTGCCCTGCCCAAAGTAAAATCGTCATTTTAATATTAAGTTTGTCTGAAAGTTATGTTTTTCTTTTCTAAAACATACAAGTGGCAATCAAGAGTAAATACATCAAAATCAGCTCGGTAACAACTTCTGGGTATGAGTAGAAACCTATGCCTTTTAAAATTTGTATGTAATATCACGATTTTTTTCCCATCTTACTGTCAGAGGGTAGGAATTGTTTGTGTGCCTCAACACAAATACTTCAGCACTTACCAAGCAAGAGTTAAATTAACCAACATGTTCTGACAAGATTAAGGGCAACAAGCAAATTTAACAGGGATGTCTTACTGAACTCCACAAAGTGGCATTTGAGAATTATTTTTCAGAAAGTGTTAGGGACCTACAGAGTGGATGTAATCCTTAAATTGCATTGATTGATCTGAAAATTCAGCAGACAAGCCACTGTTCCTTGACATTCTCATTATCTTCAGGATTTTTATTTGGTGATTAATTTAGAGTTCATCGGAGTTATTTCTGTAGAAGCAGTGTTGTCTTTCTGAAGAGCCCTGTTGCTTTACCTCCTTCTCAGCTGGATACAACTTTTCAAAATGGAAGGCATCAAAGCCTTCAAACTTTCTACGACACCAAACAGGGGTTTAAAGGGCATCAAAGAAAGATGGGAAGCTGAAGGAAGAGGACTTGGGCTGTAAGAGGATGTTCCTTCCATCATTTCTGCTCCCACCCAGGACTGTAATTCTTATCAGTGAGATACTCTGCTTACACTTCCTTTTCTTCCTCCATTGTCCAGAGACAAAGTGTGTGGAAAAAGAGTAAGAAATATTGCAAAACACCTTGATTGGCATAAAGCCGTTCTAGAGCAGGACAGATCTTGGGAAAGTTTTGGGGCTCTAAAATGGCTGGAGACTGAAAAAGAAGCAGCAGCTCTGGGTCTCTTCTATCACGTGAACCCAGAAAAACCTTATATGTAATGCAAGAAGTTCAGGGCATTTTGGTACGTTGCTATCACAAAAAGGTAAAATAATCATATGGTAAAAGAAAATTCAGCACCTGCCACAAATGCAGCACAGTAAGAGGTAAAGGATTTTACCACACAGCTTAATCCAGCTCCCAGTCTGTCCCCTGGGAATTGAATTCAGCCTTTTCAAGTGAGAGCAAAGGAAGTTTTCCAAGCTGTTCTCAACATTTTTGTTGCAACAAACAAAGCTACCAGGTAAGGCATAAGCAAAGAAACAAAAACAACAACAAAACAGATACAGTAATTACCAGCCATGTACGAAGTTGTTTAGCAGCAGGCAACAAAGAAAATGCACACATCCTCTGCTGAATCACTAAGCATTTGTTTCAGCAGTGTTTGTGACCCTGCTGCATCTGCTTGTCACATACAGTGTGCAAAGGAGCTGTACTAGACTGAGTCTTTCAGGAAAGTGGACTTCAGGTGCAAGGTTTCTAGTATTCTTGACAAGAGAAGTCAGGAAACCCGAGGAGGAGTTTGAAGGGCCAAATTTTCTGAGATTAAGTCCAATGGGCCACACTGCAGAATCTGGGGCCTGCCTGCGGCCACTACAGCCAAGGAGAACAGGAAGCTTAGCAAGAACCACCCTATGGAGGCTGCACCACCTGGAGAGAAAATTCTGAGCTAAACAACATTTTCCACATGACTTTTTGTTACTAGGGCACTTGAGAAAATACCTTCGAGACCATTAAACAAAATAAAATTGGGGAAAACCACTGAATTGGTACCCTGCTCTGGATTACATGCTCAGCTCTTTCCCCATCACTTGGCTAAAGAGAACTTGAAGTACCCTGATATACTCTTTCAGTATACTGAAAGTATATCTTTCCCCCTCTCCTGCTTGTGATTTCATTCTGTTTGAGTTTAACTAAGTGGGATATGCCAGGTATTAGCACTGAATTTAAGGAGCAGAGGGAGGCTTCCTGCGGTTGGACGGCTTTGGTAGTGCAGGGGGTTAACAGCCGCCCGAGATGCCAGTGAGATCATGGAAAAATCTTGGGCAATCCTAAAGGCCTGGGAGAAACCAGGCTGGACAAAAAACCACCAGCTTTCCTCTCTCCAGGGCATTCACACTGCCAAGCAACTTATTTTACGTCCATCTATGATGTGAGTGCGTTGTGAAATGTAGTTCACTTGCTAAACATTGTTTTGATGCGTTGTTTGGGACACAGGGAAAGAGAAATGGCCTGCATTCAATCTCCATTAAAGCAGAGAAATGTCTTCAGCAGAATTTATTTTCAGAAGCTTTGCTCTAACTTCATTTTCTTATTAGCTGAAATTGCTAGTGAGCCAGTTTTGTTAATGATGCTAAATGCGTTCATGGAAAATACGTGTCTGTCTGTCTGTGCTCGATGAATTGCCTCTTGTTGTGTCAGCCCGGAGAGAACACATCTTTACTATGGGATTTGAGGATCTGGGATTATGTCCTAGCGATAATTCACGTGGGAAAAGTGTTATATATAATTACAAAAAGGAAAATACATAGGAAGACAGCATGAAAGCACTACAGGTAATTAGAGCTGCAGGAAACAAAGAAATTCATAAACTGCACAAAAAAATTTGGATGGTAATGATTGTAGAAATTGAGTCAAAAAAAGGGGAGGGGGAGTATTGATTTTTTTGAGAATCAAAATTCCAAAAGAATTGTCTGGGAAATGTGCATTTTGGGGCATTTTGGTATCATTGTGGAAAACTCTGAGTGACAAATTAAACTGATCCAAAACACAATGGATCACTACAAAAGCCTGTTTCCCTGTCATGGTACACTGAAGTTGAAGACTGGGAGAATCAGGCTCCTGTTTTTTCCACAAGGTCCTGGTTCCTTGTTTAGACTACATCCCTCATAATGCATCTGCAGGGACACGGTGCCCACGGCAAATCCTCTCCCTGCCGGAGGAAGCTGAAGGGCATCACGAGAGGCATGGGCCCATGGGAGGTAATGTGACACTAAAAGGCAATTCATTTTAAGCTGGAAGTGCCTCAGCATGAATGTTTAAGGTCAGTCTAGCAATCTGAGAAATTCTCATTTGGCACAAGCCTGAGCAGTCTTTAATGCTGATATCAGTGACAGAAAAAAAAAAAAAAAAAAAAAAAAAAAGACTAATCTGGAAAAAATCAGCATTGGAAAAAAGCTGCATTTTTAAGTGAAATTCACCCCAAAGGAGGTTTTCCAAGCTGCTGCACAGATAGTCTTCAGGATGGCAGCCCATGATTTCCAGGAACCTGGAAGTTTTAATGCTCATGGGCACAGACTCTTTTTCCCACCTATTCTGCGTGTAGCATGCATTGCACAGCCTAAGGAAAGCTGGTTTTTTAGAGAAGCACTTGTATGAAAGACTTTAGGGGTGTGTAGAGATCCTGAGCGTTGCACAGATTGTAAAACAGAGCACACAATTTAAACTAAAAAAAGTTCTGTGCTAGATCCTACCTCTGATGGGTCGTACAGGTGCATGCTGTAGGCTTCAGGTCAGCTCAGTTCTGCAGGTTGCTTCCATCTCACAAAGGCTTGAAGAAGCTGGGACAAGATTGATTTGGAGGGTGGAGAAGGTTGTCTCGGCTGCAGTCTAATGAAGGAAAACCTGCAGTGTCTCCTGCTCTCTCTCTTTCAGTGAGTTAGGAAGATGAGAGCTGCATGGGATGTCAGGCTGCCTCTGCAGGAAACGATGGCATGGATCAGGCTGTTGCACTGATGCTTCTAGGAAGTTGGAGTTACAGCTGCCTGGCCAAATTTCTTTAACTAAGCCAGAGCTCCTTGCTAGATCTATATTTATGTCGGTTTCACTCATGTTTCTCCAAGTGCACAGGACCATGTTGCACAAGACCACATTGCTCCTGTCTGTACATCCCTGTCTCCAATAACTTTGCTGATTTCAGCCAAGTCTGACATAGTTAGAAGTTCCAAGGTCTTTTCCAGCTCATTAGCTCCGAAATATCAAAGATGAAGCTACACAACACATGATAGCTGCAAACACGATGGCTTATTTGCAAGACTATGCCATTGCTGTGCATTTGATATTGCCCTCACTTTCCCATTCCCCACAGAACTCTGCCTTTAAAAGCGGGATGAAGAGAAGAAGCAGATTCTGTCGGGAGAGAAAACTGTAGGAGCTGGAGGGAGGCGTAAGGGAGTGCAGAGACACAGGCTTTCACTGCTCATGGCTGGCATATAGCACATCCCACCATCAGCGTAACTGCTTTGAGAGCCAGAAGACATGGTAGTTGGACCTATGCATCCCACCTACGGGAGAGGAAAACATCTGCTCTGCTCAACAAACTTGGTGAAAAACTGGTTCTCTGTCTGTGGTTACTGCAACCTTAAATGAGAAAAATACTTTCAGAAAACATTTTATTCCTTAAAAAAGACCTGGTGATCCGTAGTTACTAGAGGGACATAGGCCAACATTTGCTTTCTCTCCCCTACAGCTCTCCACTGCCTCACACATTTTGATATTTTGCTCTGTATTATTACTGATGGAGCGTTGATCTTGTTTTTCCCATTCTGTAGGCATAGTGCTTTTTCTCATGAGCTATGTGACAGAATGTTTTGCCTTCTTCCAACCAGTTCTTGGTCAAAAATAAGACTCGTTTAGGTGTCAGGTAAGCTATCCTGTTAGCCGTGCAGTAGCAGCTGTGTGTTATGCTTTCTGACTTTCTTGGAAACCTTATCCAGTAAGTGGAAGATATTGGGCAAAAATGGAGAGATGAAGTAAACAAGATGAATTAAATCCTTTAAAAGTCCTAGCTGCCCTTCTGCAGTTGTGACTTTTGCTCAATCTCAGGAAAATTCACACTCAGTTTTGTTCTTTGGCACCATACACAAAATGAGTTGGAAAAATACTAAACAGAAGTGGCAGGTATTGATGTCTCCACTGCCTGCATTTGCAGGTGACAGCAGTGGTGGGGAGACCATGAAGAATTGCATCCCAGGAATGTCCTCAGGGGCTGCTTATGTCTTCAGTTTGTAAGTAAAATTCTACCACTCATGTCACAGGAGCTTCTGTTGACTTCGTTATTTTTTTTTTCATTCTGTTTGTTTGCTTTTAAACTGCTTACACCACTTTTCCATTTTTCATGATTTCTAATTGTTGTTGTTGCTTTCTCCTGTCTATTTTTTCTTTCCATTTTCACAACTGGGAAGAGAATTCAATTACTTTGCATTTGAACTTTTGCTCTGTGACACTTGCACAAGATAGGAATTACAAAACATAGATACGTCCATTCCTTGAAGCTTTTCATTTGGGATCTTTCTGTACATCCTCAAGGACGGTGAACAGTACACACAGTATGGCCAAACTTATGTATGTAGGTTGGTCAGGAGACTATCAGAAATTGTCTATGAAGTTGATTTCCTACTGGAAATATCTCTGGGGGAAGGCTGTTGGGGAATGATATTCTTTAGTGCGGTAGATGTGGAACATTCACAAAGTTAAGTAGTGAATATATTTGTCTAGTATATTTCAGAAAAGGACAATTCCTGCATGCCATTCTGCGCTACTGTGTGAATTATCAATGAATTTTGGATTGGTTTTGTAGAGGAAATACGTAAAAACATGAGCAATCACCATCTGAACTCTGCTCCAAATTGAACAATGCAATTAAGCAGGTAATGGGGAGAGGAAAGCTTTTTCCAATTAGAATTTGAGTGTGAAATAAATAAGATGCTACTTCCATGCAAGTTTATGAGCTAAAAGGAAGAGGAAAAACTCGATATGCATCAGGGAACAGTTATTTTCAAAGCTTTTTATAACCTTCTCGCCAAGACTAAGACTCTGCTTCCATTTTCATGGCCTGTGTGAACTAATGATGATTGAAATTGGCTACACTGGGCTTTTTGGTTTCAATGAAAAAATTAAGGCAAGTATATGTATTTTTTTCCATCCTGGATTCACTGTTGTTCTTGTTCAAATAATCCCCAGTTGACTCAGTATTGCAAACTTTTATATGTAGTGTTAGTAGGATTTAGCCAGCTAGAAAAAATTATGCAGTGTTTGTGGTAAAGAGCAACAACCCTCAGGTGAGAGTGCTCTACAGTATTCACAGGCGTTTTCTGGGGGCATTGCCCTTTCCTTTGGGAGGAAATCTGGGGCATTAGCAGTGAACAACTGCAATGTCCTCCAGGAGGTCAGAGGCCGGGGCTTTAAGCAAGCTGGTGGGTCACTCCATTCCCACAGAGTAGACATGGATCCTCAACCTACTGGCCACGCTCTTTTTGATGGACCCCAGGATCCCATTGGCCTTTTTGGCCACCAGGGCACACCGCTGGCTCGTGGCCAACCTGTTGTCCACCAGGACACCCAGGTCCTTTTCTGCAGAGCTCCTCTCCAGCAGGCCATCCCCCAACCTGTACTGATGCATGCGGTTGTTCCTCCCCAGGTGCAAGACTCCACACTTGCTTTTGTGAAATCTCATCTGGTTTCTTCCTACCCAACTCTCCAGCCGGTCCAGGTCTCACTGAATGGCAGCACAGCCTTCTGGCGTGTCAGCCAATCCTCCCAGCTTTGTATCATCAACAAACTTGCTGAGGGTGGTCACTATCCCCATGTCCAGGTCCTTGATGAAGATGTTGAACAAGACCAGGCCCAGCACCGACCCCAGGGGAACACCACTCATTACAGCCTCCAACCAGACTCTGCACCACTGATCACAGCCCTCTGAGCTCTGCCAGTCAGCCAGTTCTCAACCCACCTCACCATCCACTCATCTGTCCCGCACTTCCTCGGCTTCATTATCAGGATGTTGTATGTATCAGAAGCCTTACTGAAGTCAAGGTAGACAACACCCGCTGCTCTCCCCCCATCTACTCAGTCAGTGGTGACATCACAGAAGGCTACCAGGTTGATCGAGCACAATTTCCCCTTGGTGAATCCATGCTGACTACTCCTGATAACCTTATTCTCAGCGTGTTGATGCTGGCTGATCCCAGTAAATGACACTGAAGTAGCTGCATCTTTGTGCCAGCTGGAGAGCTGGACCATGAGGAGCCCGGAGCAGGGCCTTCTCCTGGGTGGGGCCATAAGTACCTCGACAGCCATCAGTGTCTGCAAGTGACAAAGTGAAGAAAGAATTAGGAGAATAAAAGTATCAGTTGTTGCCCAAGGATGCTTACCTAGCTGGCCTGCACTATGAGGAGGGTAAGTGAATGAGAGACTGAACTATCTTCACTATTCACAGAGTGAAACAAGCCTGGTGTCTTTTGGTACTTGTTCTGCTGAAGAAAGTTTAGAGCTCGTTCACTTTGTCTTGTACAGTGCACTACTTGCAGCCTTCTCCAGCTGAGGCAGGGAATGTGAGTAATGTGAATAGACGCTTTTATCCTGTGAGCAATTTTATGTGAGTTTGAAGTAGTTGTAAGGCTATGATGGCCTTATGAATTTTTTTTCCAGTATTCTATACTCCAACAGCTGTTCTATAATAAAAATATTCTATATGTGCAGGAGGTGTAACCTCATTTTCATACATACAAATATATTTTCAAGAATTCTTAAATAAAATTACGTAGATTTGTATCAGAACAAAATGTCTGTTACTTTACATGACAGTACATATTTTATAAGCTAAATTAATTTTTTCCCCCCACTGTTATTTTTCTTTGGCTTTAATTTCATTTGCTTTATTCAGACCTTAGGTCAAAGAATTTTTACATTTAATATATGTATCCTGGTGGGGGTTCTAAGCACATTTCTGAATCTTGGAATTCAGGAGGTTGCCTCTGTTTGATGTGCAGAGATGTATGCCCGCAAAGTCTCAGCCTGAACCACTCAGACCTGCAGGCCTCACACGTGTGATCGTGCACTTTTGCTAATTTGTTCACTTGCCTATTGTTCCCTTTGATTTCAGCAGCTGAGGGAATTTAATGTCTGAATATGTTCTTTGGGACCAAATTGGAGGAACTCAGGCTTTGTGAATGCTGCTCTTGATTCACACAATGTTATCTAATGGCAAAATGCAAGTGCCCCATTCTTTTACTCTCAGTCACAGGTGTCATCCCTCCCTTTTCTTGTAACAGCACCTTAGCCATGCCTTTGAAAGAACTGGTCTTTTATACCAGTGTATACATTGCATCTTTATAATGTCCAGGGAGCAGAAGCTTGCTGTTCTTCAAGTAAAAACAAAACAAATTCCCCCTTGTAATTAAGATTGAACACATTGTCATTATTTCCACCCCCTCTGTGTTATAATAATGTAACACAAGACAGCAATGTGTGCTTAATAGTGTTCCCCAGCACCAGTGCTAGGACTGCCTGGCTTGTCTCCCCTCAGTGCCAACAGGCAAGACCATAGGCAGCTCTTACTGGCTGCAACTGTGCCATGCCACATGATGCAAAATGGCTTCTGCCAGCAATGCTGCAAATCTGCTTTGTTTAGCAGAGACGCACTTCTGTGAGAGCCTTGATAAATTGTCCTGTCACACTTGGATTAAACTATTGATTTACCAACAGTCTTTGTATGTTGACCCAAGAAAACACAGTGGATGCTATTTAGAATATTACAAACCCTCTGCCATATGCATGTTGTCTAGCCTACACTTCAACCCTATCACCTTTCAGCAGATTGCTTTAGACAAGAGATCTCATGGGCAGGGAATCTGCAATGCATATAAGCTGACTTGCTCATTTAATACAAGAGAGTCCTAGACACTGACCTTGTCTATAGCTTCCAGCCTGGCAGGGCTGCAACACCGCAAAGACCTGCAAATCCCTTTTTAACAAGGCTACCTGAACCCAATGGCCCAAGTCCAAGCAGATCAAAACGTGAAGATGTCCAACAGACCAGTTGCTTATACTATTAAGTAGAAAATTTCCTGACACTGCAAATACTGGTGCCTGCTTACATGATCCAGTACCAAACCACAGCATAATGGTGTGTTGTCAGTTCCCACAACACTTTATGTGTTGTCCGTTCGATAGTGAACTGAGGGAAGGTGCTTCACATGGCAGATACGGAAATACAAACATTTACCCAAGATGCCTTAAAATGGAAAGCTAAAAACATGTTCCATATTCCATCAAGGTGGATTTAAATTTTATTTGTTTGAAGTTGGCAGTTGTTTGGGCTGGAGGGTCCAAAGAGTCTCCACATGAGTGAAAATGAATTTCTTTGTCCATGTGATAGTACCCTGCCATAGTGGCTGGAGAAGTTTGTGAGCTACAGAGGTGTTAGGGGAGTACCTGGGGTATAACCCATGTTCCCACCAGCTCATTTGCACAGATCCTTCCCTCAGGGCTTTCCTGTAGCCTAGCAGTAGACATAGGGGGACTGGATACAGGAGTGTGCACTGTGAGCAATGGGCTGCAGTGGGGCTGCTAATTGCCCACAAGAGTTTGCTGTGTTATGATGGCAGCCTTCCCTTAGCCAAGATCAGCATTTCCAGTAGCTTCAGCATAAGCAGGACTTGTCTCAGTGTATTTGATATTTCTGGGCTTTTTAACTGTTTTTGTAACTGCTGTATGAGCTGTTTCATGGAAGTGCTATTGTACACCGAGTACCAGCAAGCAGTATCAAATTTGAAAAAATAAATATTAAAAACATGCATTTGTGTCCAGGGCAAAAGCAGGTAACAACTAAACTGCAGTTCAGCAAATCTGTATTAATTCAGGGTTACATTCTGATGGAAATAAAATCAAGGCTCATTCCCACCTCTGATTTAAGCAGAACAGAATAGCTCAAGGTGGTGTCAATTTGAAGGGCATGAGATTTCTAGTTAGAAGACAGCTTTTGTCCTGCCTAGAAACAGCTTGTGTGTTACAAACAATACTACGTTTTACTTTGTCGGTGATAAAGAAGGAGGAATTCTACAGCAGTCTATAGCAGTTACATTTAAAAGCAGTAATTTTATTTAAATGGTTTTTTTTTAATAGTAACTTGGCAAGTTTGCTGATCTATTGCCTATAAATTAGCCTATATACTGATATTTAGATATTTACAGGTCCTAGGCCTTCTGCATTGCTCAGAATTTCCCATATTGTTGGGTTTTTTTGTGCTGCCTCATGAATGATGCAACTCAACTTCTATCATGTTAGGTTAAATGATGTCATATTGTAGGATGTGATATTCCCTGGTACACTGTGCAATGTAACAACCTCTTCAGCTTCTAAATAGAGAGAGACAAGCACTCTTGAAACCTGGATATTTTGCTGCTTTGTTGTTTAAAGGTTTGGAGTGCCTGTTGACATAGCAGTTAGTCATATATTAAGACTTCATATAAAAACAAATAAGTGCAAAAACTTAGCACCCATTATGAATACAGTTAAAATTGCCACCCTCTGTTAGCTTTACATTCAGATCAGCTACAAACCAAATCTCTAAATTCCCTGCAGAATCACCAAAAGCTGAGCCAAATGAACTCCTCTTAAACCACTCCCTGAAGATGTGTGCCAATAGGTGTATCAATGGGAGGGTTTCCAGGCAAATGTCCTTGTGTTTGAAAGCATGGCCTCTGAGCCTGACAGCTCCAGGGACTGAGAGCCAGAGCTGCTCAGCTGCATATATAGAGGCATGCTGGAGGGTCAGAGTTGCAGATGTATAGACAAGGATGTGTCCTTTGTGCAGCAGGTCTGAAAAACTCAAGGACGTCATCAGCACTTTGAGCAGCGCACAGAAGAGGAGAGAAAGTAAGCATGGGAGAGGAAGACAGGGTTTGCTGGAAGCTCTTGGAGGTGGTGTGTAGTTGCCATGTCACTGCTGATGAAAACGTTCTGCATGTATCTCAACCACACATAACAAAAGAACTCCAATTAAAGGTGTAACAGGTGTGGTTTATTTTGTGAATCCTGTTTCGTAACATGGAACATGCCCATCACATGCCCATCACATGCCCATCTGAGCATGAGAAATTGAAATCAGGGATGAAAACCACCAACCTGTTACTGCGTGAGGTTAGAAACACTGCCCACAAATTACACCAAACATTATCAAAGGAAAAATAAAAGCAGTTGGTCAAACTGCTGCAGGGCGAGCAGCAAATAATTCATTGTGTAGAAGGGAATTGTCCTCAGTCACCAACACAAAGATCTCTGAGCAGGCTCCATCCTGGCTTCAGTCTTGCAGGTTCTTCTGGTGCGCAGATATCCTGAAGCAGTCGATATGTAAAGACAGATGGGCAGAGTACCAGTAATGATAATCACTGTCTGCTAAGTTTTACGGAAACTAATGGAAAAGGATATTCAGAAGCGAAGTCTAATTAGAAGAGCTGCTTGCTGGTGTGTAGCTTTCCAAGTTCTTGCTATTCCCTATTTAGGCAGAAAATAAAACATTTCCCAAATTAAGGAGGGAAAATATTTCTCATGGAGAAGGCTGTTTTTTGTCTGGATTTCATTTTCTTCTTTTGAGAATAGGGCAGGGTAAATGATTTGATCTTTGTAGGCTGACTGCCAATTAAAAAAACAACACCAAATTCCAAATACCCAAGCTGTACTTCCCAGAACTGCTGCTGAAATTTTTGGTAGTGATAATCTCTGTCTCCAATTCAACGGATTACATAAATACCTCCTTACAATGGAGAACTGTGAGGAAAAACAGGATTCCCTGTCTCAGAAGATTCTTTAATAATCCGTTGAAGATATTTCCTGAAAGATCATAAACCTTTTCTTCAAGCGTGTCCTAAGTGTACATTTCCACCATCCCAGTTCTTTTCTGGTTGAGAGTTCTCATAGGTAATGTTGGATGTTTCCCTCCCCAAGGAACTTAAGCGTTCGAGGTAGTATGTTTTTTTTTGTTTGTTTGTTTTCTAATTTATATGATTTTTAGTGACATTCAAAATAAATAGTCCTAATCATTAATACCACTGCTTTTCATGTTATCTTCTTAAGTTTCACGGACAGTCCTTTTGTCTCCTCATCTTAACTTTTTGTACTGGTCAGATTTGAGAATGGCTTACAAATCTTTTATATTACTGGGATCTTTAACACATGCATTTTTGCAGCTCTTCCTCTTCCCTTTTCCTCTAGAACTTCACACAAGAACAAAGGCATGGCAATTTTATTGTTTTTTACCTCCTGTTGCTCTATGCAAGTGATTGGAGTAGTATCTACCATAGAAGTGGCATCAATGCTCAATGAAAGGTGTACCTCCACCCTTCCTCACACAAGAAGGAATGAAGCCCAGGTTTGCGTGGCCAAAGAGAAGTGGCTAGACACACTTGTGCCTTTACACAAATGTCAAATGTTCAAATGCCCCTGGTACAAACAGTGACAGGTTTTACAGTTTGAGCTCTGTTCTTCCAGGATCCCTACCAGTTGCACTGATGAACGGATCTTGCTATGCAGCAACATCATGCTCATGCTGCTTGTGACTGGTTTTGAACTCCGGCATTTGGTACTTGAATACTTCAACACTAATCCAATTTTCACTCAAAAAAAAGAGAGATAGAGAAAGAAAAAATGTTAATGGTTGTCATAAAAATGAGTTTTGCTGTTTCTCTTGAGGGAGGGCTTGGCTCAAACAGATACCAACACACTAGAGAACGTTACCACAGACCCCACACTCCGGGCTTACTGCTGCTGCCCTTTACTCAGTCACCCACAGCTGCAGTAATTGGATCTTTAGGTACAGGTTAATGGGATAATTAGCCAAAGGAGATCAAACCCGTAGGCTATGTAGAAATGGATGGTTGCTGTCTCAGAGCTGCCTGTTGTATGCCACTAGGGCAACCTGCATTTCTTTTCAATGGGTAGTAAAACAGAAGATGAATTAGATGTAGATGATTCTGCCTGCTCATGGTAGTGAGGTCAGCTTCACCTGCATTGCATTTTAAAAAGCAAATAATACAATTAACAATTGCAGCTGGAAGCACATTGGCAGGAAGAGCTTCTGCTCACTGTTCTCTTGAGGCAGGCCAAGCACTCAAGCCTCAACAACTTCTGTTTGAAGTCTTTCCTCAGGAACAGGGCTGCCAACAGAAGGTCTGTCTGCTGAACTGTTGTCATACAGAGCACCCTTCTCATTTTTGGTAGTTTTGTAGTAGAACTGAGACTGGTTTGGGTTGCCTATGGAGCTTGTGTAGACATTAATTTCTTCCTGGTTGACGTGGATCTGACCCACGCCCTTGCTAGGGTGAGGTGGGACAAGCATATGTTATAAGTAATTCCAGAAATCTTCTCAAGGAATAAAGTTTTACATTTTGATTTAGGTTTCTAGGATTGCCACAAATGCTTTTTGCATTGTGGCTTTAAAGGTCTTAGAGACATCAGTGGACTTATATTCTTTTAAGAGTGTTGGCAGACACTTGTTCTCCTTACTCTGATAGATAATGACACAGAGCAATTTGTAACTAGTACTAGAAAGATATTTTGTGGTGGAGTTAGGAATGCCATCCCAGTCTTCAGACTTCTATTATTGACTTAAGAGGCTGTCTTCTGCAAACTGAGTGATTCATGCAGAGTGGTTTGAAAGGAATGTGTTTGAATGAGCTTCCTGTCTATTTGTCACAGTTTATGGCTTTTTAATAACAAATCACAATTACTGTGAATTATTAAGCCGGAATTCCCCATAAATCTTTTCAAACTATCTCTATTTATATCCCGGGGAGGAACCTGTTTGCTGTTTTTGTTCATTCCATTGTTGTTAATCCACAGATTATTATTTAGCTTTTACAACTTTTAAACGGTGTCAGAGAGGATTTTGTTCGTAACATCATTACTTTTTTAAAGTTTCTTTGCAGCCAGCCTGTCACCAGCGCAAACTTAAAATTAGATCAAATATCTCCACCTTACATTGTAGTCACATCTGAGATTACAGTAGAGAATATAATGTGGCATCTCTCTATGCAGTTACATATTCTGAAGCTTATCACATCATTCTGAGCTCATAAAATACGTCTGGATTTTTCTGCTTTGCAACACTCAGTGTCCCATTGCAAGCTCAGCAATAATACTGATTTGTGAAGGTATATAGAAAGAAGAGATGAAGTGAACATTCTGAAAACTTTAAAAATAAAAATAACAAAACAGGTTGTGTTTACCTCCAGTAATAGACCATGTTTTTCAGTCAGCTGGTGCATGGGAGAGTTGGGACTGAAAGCTGTTTTTTTCTTAACTAGTTCAGCCTTTCCTATACGTGACCAGCATGGATCCTGAACCTGCAAGATACTGATAAATCTATATGAGGCAAAGGCATTTATCATCTCATAGAATGTGCTCATTGTCTAGTAGCACGAGGCCATGATGTTTGTACAGTCTTCTAAATTGGCGAAAGCATTAATTACACTGAATAATGGTAACCCTGCTATCTTGGCAGACATCTGAAACCTTGGATAATTATAGATTCTGCTAAACAAATTTTAGTTCTTCTCTGAATTTTGAGTTTCGGGGACAGAAATAATTTTCAGATAACCCAGTGCCTGAGAAACCAGGATGTGAATAACTAGAAATTTACCTGAGCTAAAATGACAGATAGACCAGAGTAAAAGACTTTTTCTAACCACTTCTGATGAGATCATGTATTTTTCCTAACTCTGAGGAGTTTGAAATTGTTGAAATTCAGTGCAAAAGCAAACCAAACAAACTTACAAAGCATACTTTTAGCAAAGGAACACAACATAATGGAACATGAAATTAAAAGAAAAAAATGGAATCAGTCTTGACGAGGATTGGAAAATCTACATGTCAGCAAAAATAAACTTGTTACTTAATAAGGTTAATAATAGATAAAGTCCCCTAAAGATAAATTGTTATCACAGTTGACGACCATTTTATTAAAATGATAATGGCCTGAGGCAAAAGCAAACTGTTCCCTTAATCTGCCAGAAGAACTGCTTTCTCAGGAATTATATACGCCGGAGCACTTGGGATCTGAGCTCACTGTAATAAGCGTGTTTGAAAACTGGAGCATCCACAGCTTGTGAAATTGTGACTGAAAGGGAGCGGGTCTCACATGTCTCAAAATGGCTGTGTCCTTCTCTGCCAAACAAAACTTTCACTCACATTTTCGAAGGAAAATCTGTTGGATTCAATTGCTGCAGTCAAAGGAGCTGAAATGTCAGAGACTGAAGAAAGGATTTTCTCTGCCTTCTCCATGCAAACTGTGAAAAAGGTGTTGCTTACCAAATGCAGTTCCTGTGATAGCAAACAGAAAGAAAACAAGTTTTCATCAGCATCTCTATGCATGGCAAAACTATGAAGCAACGTGGCAAGTATGCTAAGCATTCAGTGAATTGTGATGGCACGCAGGATGATTTGTTTGGGCTGAGAACATCAACAAAAAAACTGTGCCGGATTTGATGGAAGCTCAGCTGTACAGAGAGGCTTTTTATGAGCACGGTATCAGCTCAAAACACAAAGGAGCTGATGAAGTCGAGTTCGTATCCTATCTTTCCTTGTGACATATGAAATGCACATCCCTTAAAGCCCTCGGACACCTGTGCAATGAGAATGAAAAGGTAAAGCAGAAAGCATTTGTGATGCTGAATGCTGTGTTTCTTCTCAATTTGTCTAAATAGCAAAGGCACAAAAAGTACATAAAAACTCCACTATCAATACATGCCTAAAACACGAATTTCATCTGCCAGAGTTTGCATGAAATAAATGGAAAAGAGTAAGATTACTCCAGTTTAGCAGAGCTGAGATTGTTTCCACCCTTGAGGAGGGAGGAATATCCTGGTTTCCAAGTCATTTCTGTGTGGGGGACCCAGGAACCTGCGACACTGATTTAGTCTCACTGTCGAAGCCCACTCACACCTGCAGCAGGCACTGTCTCCTTACATCCCTCTATTAACTCAGATCTGTAACAACAATGGGGTAAGTTTTGCTGCAAGCTTTTGGGGGCAGGAGGTCCATGATGGGCTTCTGGGAAGGGGCAAAAACCGCTGACCCTGAAGGAATTGCCTGTGTGTGTAGGTAAGCGCTCCAAATTCCTAGTGAGGTAACACAAGGGGTCATGCCATCTTTTTGGTAGCATTTATTCTTATTATAATCACTTACTATGCATAACCTACATGTGTTTTTTTTACATCAGTTTCCCACTTTTACTCCAATATTACAAATATTTAAAGAGAAGTTACATCCTGTCCCTTGTCTTTATGAAAGAAAAAGCAAAGCTTTCATGGATGTATACCCGATTATCAGTCTTTTGGGGAGATACGTACTGTGCTTTTTTAGGTATTTCTACGCTAGTTGAATCAGACAGAGGGCACAGATACTGTGGCACAAGGACATAAAAGAAGATATGTAATGTGTTCTTTTTTCTCTCTGTTACAGGTGTGTGCACTTGTTATCCTTTAGTGTGTGGTTTCCAGGCCAACTATTAACCACCTTTTAGAGAAACTGCAATTTACTGGGCCCAGTTGATTTAACTACCTTGCTACACCTGCAGTTCATTCAGTCATTTCCTTCCACAGCAGATATCAGTCTTCCTGAACAAATGGGAGATGGTTGTATATTAATCACCAATAACTGTCTCTCCTCCACATTTAGTATAACGAAAGTGGTTGCTTTGTGTTTTCTATATGTGACTATTATTCTCAGCTCTGAAGTAACTCTTTTTTCTGATGTAAAAATTACTATGTAATTATTATAGTTAAGAAGTGTAATGGGACAAAGAGGATGGTGTCTGTGGGTATTTCTGCACAGTGAAATGAGTCATGCAGACACTTTTCTGCCTGCAATGATGGCCTTTATTGCCCGCGAGGCTCATGCTGTGCTTTGGGGAGGTGAGGTTCAGGATACCTGCTCAGGAGCTAGCTCGTGGTGTTCTGCACTGTGCCTGACTTATCCATGCTGCTCTGGGACATTAGGTCCATGCTAAAGTCCTACAGGTACTCTTCTTTAACCGGAGAGGCCCCAGGGCTGAGTTCAACTTTGTGCTTGAGAAGATCCATGCATCTGCAACAGACTCGCTCTGTACTCAGGTGACAGCATTTTATGTGCACCTGCCTTCTTCCATTATCATTTCTTGTGTTTCTCCACAAAGCAGCACTGAATGTGTGTTTCCTGTTGAGCATGCAACACTTTAACGCTATGCCCTGCACTTGGGATGCTGGAGTACAGCAGGTAAGCAGGAGCATCTTCCTTGATGGCAGCCACCTAAGATTCTGCTCTTACAGGCCAACGTAGATGGAGCTGTTGATTCAAAGCAAGAAGCAAAGGCCAAGATGCAGGAGTAAGCAAGCTCTGCACTAATTTTAACAAATAAGACTACATTTCTTTGGAAGGAATAAAGCCATTTATCACCTTTCCCTTCTAACTTGGTGACTGATGTGTGGTGTTGCATTCAGTAGTGGTACTGTTTGGTGTTAAGTGAAGATGAGGAAGTAGCTAAAATGGTGCATAGCTTTAGAAGACTGGAGCACTTCCCCACTGCACTGTCAAGAAATGTAGTACAGCTGCACAGCCCCAGTTCGGTGCTTCATTTTTTTTTTTTTTTTTTTTTTTGTAGCTGACAACACCCATATAAAAAGTGTGTACTGAGCTGGCTGCTTTTGCTTTTGCAACAGCAGCAGTGTTTTTGCAATAGCTATAATCATTCAAAAGCAGCATCTGGGAGGGGTGCTGGACGGCAGACTTTCAGAGGACCTCCCCAGAATGCTCTGCAGCGAGGCTGGTGTGCGTGGGGATGGTCTGCCCGGGAGTGCGGATGCAGTGGGAAGGGTGTGTTTTTGGGTGTGTTTTCCATGCTGGAGCCAGCAGCTGCCAAGCTGGGTGGCAGGGATGGCCCACCAGCTCTCCCTGAAGATGACGGCTGCTTGTCTGGTAGTGCCAACCTGGGAATGGCGCAGCCAGATTTTTAGCAGAGCATGGGAGAGTGCTGTGCTCTTGCAGCTCTACAGCTGTCAGACCTAAGCTCTCCCATGCCTGGCCAGCTCAGGCTGTAGCGTGTGAACATGTGTTGGCCTGTGCCCAGCTGAGGGTGTCCTGAAAGGCTTAGTGCTGGAAACTGACAGCTTCCAGTATGGCACTCTAACTTCTCCATGTAGGCAAACCCTCAGAAGCCCCATTAACCCGAGTTTAGACCGTAATCTGAACTCTCTGGCAAAGGTACTCCCAGACTGAATGTGGAAAATCTCTGTGATGAGCAGTAACAGTGCATATAAAATAAAATAACAGCAGGACTGGGGAATAGCAATGGCACATCCTTCCTTCCAAATTGAATCGTTCACTTCACTATGAGAAGGAATAATTATCACATTTATCGTGTTTGGCTCAATTGGGTTGGAATCTTAGGCCAGGAACCTTTCTTTTTACATTTTTGTAAATGTTGTCCATGTATGGCTGTGTCAGCATTGATTGTGCTATCATGTAGGTACCACAGCTGTCTGCCTGAATTGGAAAATGCAAACCAGAATAAGCCTCTTATATTATTTCCGCAGAATATTGCTCTTGAATGCAGTAGGGACAGAAGCATGGGCCAAAACTCTTTCCTTTTGTACACGGTGCACGTTTGCTCTTGGAGCCCATAACAATATGTGTTGAGACCACATACACAGGGAGGTTACAGGATGATATGCATGACTTTTTTCTAGTGATGCATTATATGTAAGGCTGGCATATAACATAATGAGACCAGAGTAGGAGATGATAAGGCTTGTGGAAGAGTCTGGTGTTTTATACCGGGGAGAGGAGAGTAGAAGATAAATACCTCACGTGGAGAGGACAGGTATATTCAGTTTAGTTATCTGAGAATCTGTGTGGGACTATGTGTAACAGACTCCTACCAATTTCCTTGTCAGGGCAGCATGTTTTTAAGAGCTATACATTTAAACACTGAAAGAGAAGCTCTGAAATTTGGGTTTGCAATGGTAGAGGACAAGGATCAAATATGGAAGGGGTGGAAGAACTCCACCGCTTTTACAGGTTTTGAGAGTCCTCAAAGTAGGTAGGTTGTGTGAGATCTCTCAGGAGTCTCAGAATTGCAACCACTTTAATGTGGGATACATCAGTGTCTGGGAATGACCCAGCAAATTACTACCTGTACTAACCCTTTCTCAGCTGGGGAGGCATTTAACTCTTTGGTCACTACCAATGACTGATAAAGGTGAATAGAAGAAACCCGGGAAACTACATATACATTTCTAGAAACTGAATCAGTCCTTTTCATCTCATCCTTTGAATTTTTCTTTTCTATATAGAGAGATAGCAAGAAAATACACATTAACCAATGTGTAAAAAAGGCGAGGTGATAAATGAGGGATAGTACATACCTTGAACACTAAGAAAAATTCTGGGAGAAGGCAGACTCTACCTTGGTTAGAATGAGATCAGATCTTTGATGCAGAACCAAGGGGTAAAGATGGGTGCTACCTCTCAAGATTTTCATTTAGAACTCCCAATATTAGAAAACATTTCTGTGTCAGAGATTGGACCAAAATCAGTGCTGAAATGTACGTCGGGCAGCTTTTGGATTGGAAAAACAGTCTAGAAAGAGAATGGTTTATCTGACTAGCAGATGCAATAATAGAAGGCACTTAAATGAAACTTCAGTATGCCACCGTGGGAAGTTGAGGTGAACCAGAACACATGGCAGAGGAAGATAATATAAAGAAAAATGATGTTTCCAAATTCATTCAAGATGCAGAATAAGGTGACCATGATATCTGATGGTTTGCCTGTTTGCCTTAATGTCTTAATCCATGGAAAATGAACATGGGCAGCACAGAGAAGATTTATATTAAAAAGACACTGATAGTATTGGGGGTTTTGTTTCCTCTTATAACTGATTACATTCGTTGCTGGTCATGTGTAAGTCTGTGTTGCCCTTGTTTCTGCGCAAGGAATGAACAAAGTTCACAATTTAAATATAAGGAAAATGATAGCAGGTGATGCATGAAAGCCTGATGGAATTGAGACAAGGATCTCCTAGTAGCACAGGACACGGTGAAACCACTCTGGCAGCAGTGCTGGGATCCCTGCTATTGTGGTCAGCCACATGAGAGATGGCTAGTCCAGGAACACCAACAGGAAAACAGTGCTCCACAATAAAAGCCACTTAATGCTTTATGATACACATACATGTAGATTAGACGTGAAGTCTAACCTGAACCATAGGTCAAGACTGGTCCAGACCTATTGTAGTGCCCTGGATACCATACAGGATAGGTACATACAACATGTGCAGGTCACTATCTAAGTTTTTCCGTCTGGGATAGTTTGCTTAAATATCGTTTCAAAAAAACATAGAATTTCTTGAATCAACTGTTTAAAAACAAACAAGACCAAACAAAAAGAGCCACCAAAGCCAAATCCTGTTTTTCTCTGCTGATTTACTATGTTCATTGTTGAACTTCACCAGGACCTGGTAACTTTTCCCTGTAGCATCTTGTGGGATTCCACATTAAATATAATTTATAACGCATTCTGAGAGTTGCTGCTTTAACAAAAATGCGTTTGTGCAGCTATGGAGGTAGATGCTGAGCAGGGACTGATCTCTCTGAGAAGGCAGCAGCAGACTTTCTGCTGCCAGGAGTGGTGCCACGCCACTTTGGTAGCGTGGAGTTGGGTGAAGTTTAAAGGCAGAGCGATTCCCATGCCATCATCAGCACTGGCGTGGAGGGAGTTCTTGGCAGCTCAGATGGTGGGTCATAAATTCTCCTTCACTAGTTTGGGGGCTTGATTATTCTTTTGTGCTCTACTGGAAACATTACTTATGAGAATTGGGGCATTTTAATTTGGCTGTGCTACCACTTTATTAATATTTGAACATCTCACTGTTTTCTATCTTGGCACAACGGGATCCACAAAATGAGGCTAAAAGAGAAAATGCTCCCCTCCCTGGCATCAGATTCCTGCCCTTTTATTTTTAATTACTTTGAATTATTTCTGGACCTTTTTTTTGCCATTTTGAGAACACAAATAAAGGTTTGACTGTAAGAAAGGATACTATAGAATGCAAGCAAATGTGGCCCTACAGGTTTGTCCAGAGACTGCATCAAACATGCAAGGGACAGACCCTTGCCAATTTATCCATTATATCCTGGCATAGCAATGATCCATTAGCCTGAGCAAGGCCTGTGTGAACTGTGTGCACATTTGGCTAAACCCGCTCAGTTTATTTAGCCTCTGGTGTGCTCTGGATTAAAGCAGGCGCTCATTAGAGAATAGCATTTCTTCCACAAATGCTGTTTTCCATCATCTGAAAGAAGTGATGGAGCTTTTCAAAAGCCTTTGGTACTTAAGGACAAATGCTCGCCACTCCTTGCAAATGTTCATCCAAGATTCAGTAGGTTTCAACCATTAGTGTTTCTAAAAGCAAAAGATGATCCCAAGGCTGAAAGAATAAGCCCAGAATCAAGGAGCATTGTGCACCATGAGCTGGGATTTGCCACTGCACTGCACTGAGTTTGTCTTTCCCAGCAGGTCTCTGTAAGGGGCTAGACCCGGCAGCTCAGCCCCCTGACATTTTTGAAGCTCGCTTCAAGATACCCAAGTAACAGCTGCCTTGCACAATGGGGAAAACTTCATCAAGGGTTTTCCAGGAGGGTTCAGTCACCAAATCTGGGGTTAGAAGGAATGGGCATCCTAGAATACTTAGTAATTGTCTGACAGTGTAATGTAGGGGACCTGATCCTTAGGGATGCTGCAGCGTCTTTGCAGTGACCATGTAAAGAGTCCTACAGCAGCCATTTCGGGTCCATCCATGTTCTTCTCAGGCAAATTTCAGACCCCTTTCCAGGAGAAGAGGGAACTTGCTGCATGTGCCAGAGCCTTTATTTCCTTAAAATCACGTTAGTGTATTTTTTAGCAAATTCTATGGAAGAACCATTACTCATTATTGTAAGGGCATTTAAGTACAATATGTATCTTTCAGTTAACATAAAAAACATGGTATTAAACCCTGAATGTAATTAAAGTCAAAATGAGTCCTCACATTTTTTCCCAGGAGCTCATGATCCTTGGCTGGAGAAGATGACATGTTCAGATGGACTTTGCTGCCCTAGAAAGCGGACGAATTAATAATTTTATGATAAAGACATCACATTCAATCCAGATATAATTCTGTTATCCTGAACTGCCAGTTCCATTGCTGTTCAGTGCATGTAAAGCTTCTCAGATTTAGTTAGAAAATATTTACTGTGAGTTTCAGTCATTTGCCATCCATTTCTTTGTGGCACACTCAAAACCTGCCCTCTTTTGAAATCATACGCTTCACAGGTTCTGACATAAATAGTAATGTCTAATAAAAGCAAGAACGCATGAATTTAAAACACCTGTTCCCCAGGACATAACTGACATTATATTTTTCTGCAACGCAAGGAGCACAAAGTCTGTAAGATTGTGTGCCGTGTATTTTGCTGTGGGAAGATGAGGGTATAGCAAGAGGACCAGAAGAATGTGAATTGCCTATGCACAATCTCAGTGTGGTATAATTCTCCCTTCCAGCTGGCCCACAGGACTGTGCTGTGACGAACCTTTCTGATAGCAAGGAGCGACCAGGTGCAGCCTTTGTCTCCATCCCCGAGGAATTATTAGGTGGTAGCAGGGTCAGGGCCAGAGCTAAGTGAAAGAGCTACCTGACAATTAGCAAACAGCCTGTTTAAAACTCATTACCTCATAGTAGCAGAGCTTAAAATAGTTTAAAAAAACGTCAGTACAGAGAACAAAATACAGACGTAATATCTCAGGCATGTCCTATCTAACTTGAGTCAGTTTGTGGAGAGGAAGGCACTGGCAGAAGGTAAGTCTTCCAGGCTGATGTTGACACAGCTTTCTAGTGATGCCCATCTGTTTTTCTTCATTCCTCCTGACACAGAGAAAGAGATCAGAGCCTACAGGTAGCTGGAATTAATTCAGGCCACTGTGCTCTCCCTGCCAACAAGGCTAGAAAGCATTTTGAAATGCCATATCTGGTGTGGTGTGTCTAAGCTAGCAGAACGATAAGCACATATCCTGACTGCTCTTGCTGCTTCCCATCCCTCGGTGTTCAGAAATGGGTGGAAGTCCGGCTGGAGTGGGTTCTGCTGGATCTGCACAGATGGATGCGATGTTTCTGTGCTCATTCACTGAGCTGAGAGACCTCATGCTCTTTCCTCCCCTGGTTACTTCCACCTCTATGCCCAGCTTCACCTCTGTATGGTCCAGCACTTACTGTATCAGAGGCACCTGATGGACTGGAGAGGATAACAGTAACTTTGTTAACTACTTCCCTGGCCTTGAAAGAGTTTTGGTAGAAATCTGAATAACTGCCTTGTACCCTGGGCCTATTGGATGTGGTTTGCTTTGCAAGTTGGGGAAACAACTGTGAATTTCGTGCCTCGATGAGCTAACGTGTTTATACAACACTGCTGACACAGCAGAAAGAGGACATGGCTTGGGCTGCAGGCAAAGTAGCTGCTGAGCTGAAAGGCAGTGTTCAGTGCAGGGCTCCTTATGCCAGAGAGTTGTTGAGTAAACATGAGGCAGAGGGAGCAGGAACAGCAATTCACCTGGATGCTCTCCTCATCATCACCACTAATAATAATTGGTCCCATCAACTAACTTGCTCCAAGTGGTCCTTGAAATCTCAGCTTCACCCTTAACATCTGACATGAAGCCACATAAAGCCAATGGGAAACCTTTCACTGACTTTGGAGTGAAGATCCTTTCTTCTGGTTTTGAGGAGGCAGATTCGCACAGTCTGATTTCAGTACTGGGATGTCTGCATAGCAAGGAGGGAGGGAGTTTCGCTCTTTTCTGACACACAATAGCACACAGAAAGATGGGCATTTCAGATGATTGGCTTAAAAGAGCTATCCTATAATGGCAGCACAATTACAAGCCTGCAGGAAAAATTTCTGGGCTTTTGTATAAAAAGGAGCAAAGAACACAAAAAGGTTTTACTGAGTTACAGTGCCAGGGTTTCACTTACCAGTTCTGCAGGAAAGCCAATAGAAGAGCTTAACTAAAAATATTTCCAGCACTGAGCCTGTAAACAGAATGGGTGGGCATGCAAGAGTGGGGCAGGAGACAGAAGGGGAAAGGGGAAGAGGTGCAATAAGGGGGCACCCCACCACCTGTAGGAGCCACCAGAGAGGGCAACCAGGCTGGCGAGGAGGAGCAGAGAGGCAAAGAAGGGTGGTGTGATGCTCTTTGAGTAAAAGAATATTTTTAAAAAGGAAAAGAAAGGGAAAGAGAGTGAAATCAGCTGCCAAGGAGTGCTGGGGCCAGAAAAAGCAACAAAGCCCTATTTTTAATTTAACTTTTTTTTTTTCTGCCAGTAAAAAATCAAATCATAAAATAGGCTAGAGAAAGGAAGCAATTGGGAATGGCTGAAGAGGATTCCCAGCTGTGCTTGCAATCAGTGCAATTCATGACTCACAACATGCTGGCCACATCACTTCCCAGGAGCAACATATTCTCATGAACAAGCAAAACAAGTCAGAGAGAATCTTTAAAGGCTTTTTGGATCATTCATGGCTCAGTTGTGAAATCGCCTGTGAACCAGCAGGCTGGCTTTGAGGGTCAGGGTGATTTGAGAATTGGTCATTTTTCCTTTTCTTTCTGCTTTTGTGGTTGCTCCATTCACCAGCCCTCAGCAAGGTGGCTGAGAAATTACATTCTTCATCTCCTGACTGAAAGGAAGACCTGGAAATGAAATTGGTTGACAGGCTTTCAAGCAGTTCTTGTACTTTCCTACATGGACCTTCTGCTGCCCTGCTGACGTCAAGGAGCGAAAAAAACATCTGAAAATATTGTTTATGTCTTTACACAAAAACAGATATCTCAGAACTGACTACCTGTATCTGGGTCTGGCTAGTTCTCACCTGGCTGGTAGGTAAATTGGATGACTCAAGCCATAGCACCACAGAGCTCCTCCAAACCCCAGCTTCAACTAGGCTGGTTCAGACTGCTGCTTTACTGAGCAAAATTTTTAAAAATAGAATTGTGCACATGCTTTACCACACAGTGAAATGTTTAGCGAGATATATAATTAACATGTAGGTACACTGCTAAAATTAAGAGGAAACATTTAGCAGTAACCTTGAGTTTTTATCATACTTGATGTTTATTTACTTATTTTCTTGGTAATTTTTTTTTTTTTTTTTACTCACTTCTGAAGTCTCGTTGTTGATAAAAGGTGACACATCCCATTTATAGCAGAAATGTGGATCTCACACTGACTGTTAGGGTTAGATTCCAGCTAAAAGTCCAAGCTCCTGTGAAGCACCTTTCCTTTCAACAGAGTTTTCTTACCCATCTGTGACTTCTGCCTTGCCTACACATTTTCTGTGCAGAGGTTACAGCTACACACATGTGCAGCAGATAACCTCTTGTCCTCAGGGAACATCAGCCTTTTTAAATTGGCCAGTGCTCTGAATCTGAATCCCAAGTCAGAATTGTAAAGCAACCGAGGGAATGAATACTGTGAAAACAGAAAGTAGGAAACATCAAAGACACTGAGTAATTTCTAAGGTTAAAGTATTTAACTTCCATAAGGTTAAGAGGTTAGAACAGAATATATGCTTGATATACATATTTTTCAATGAATAAGAAAAGTAAGATATACTGTACACTAACACACATAGCAAAATGAAACAATATGCAAATGATCTAACCAATATTTATATTGGAGAAAAGTAGTTGGATTTTGTTTGTTTGTTTGTTTTTAACAAAATTCATTCTCTGATGAAAGAGTGTATCACTGTTGTCTTTCTAACCAGGTCTATTGCTAGTTTATCTTAAAAGAAAGCAAATCATGAGTGTTAATGGAAAGGGAGAGGACTTCTTTCAAAAAAAAAAACATTTCAGCTGTAAGGAAATAAAACATCCAGGCAAGTTACTATGTTTCAGTAATATTATGGTAAAGCAGATGGCAAAAAGATGTGTTGATTATTCTTTGCAGTGTAACTGAATCACATCCTTTAAATACATGCTGCAAAAATATTGAGCCAAGGGGCCATTTAAATCTGGTGGTCTCTGTTCCAGAGTGAACTTGATGAGATATGTATGAGAGAGGTGGCAAAGCCTCATATTGGTCTTACATTGCAGTAATTAATAAAATCTCCAGTGACAATGACGTAAAGCCATTTTAATTTGACAGAATCACTGATGTTAACTTCTGCTTACAGTTGGGGCCAAGAGGTCTGCGGTAGTCCTGCTGTCTTTTGGGACATTGTCTTTCAGGTTATTTGGGATGCTGTCTCAGATTTCTAGCTAGTAAAATCTGAGCTCTGAATTTTAGAGTGAAAGTAAGTGTGTGTAACTCCAATGTGTGTTTTCTCTTTTCCTTTAGTGTCTAACATTTAAGGAGGCATAGCATTCCAAATTACTGTGAGATTCGGAGCTTAGCGTATCAGCAAACAGACAGGTTTAGCTTTTGGTCTGAAATGGAGCCCTAAAAATGGGAATCAAGGGAATACAATAACACCACTTCGCTCTTGCAAAGGCCGGTTTCGCCACAAATAAGTCACGTCTTCGAAATGTTGACCTTCTCATGACAGACCCCCTCCATCCCTCCCAGAAAGTAAAAGGCCAGAGCCTGATCACAGTTACAAAAAAAATAGTTTTTCTTTTCTGTTCCTGAGAGATTTCATTAAAAAATCCATACAATATTGACACATCTATTGCTTCTTCTCTTTGAAATTCATGCTGGACAAAATTTGTCTGATTCTGTTTAGTCCAGCCGGCAGAGGCTCCAGGATTGGGTACCTGAAATAACTCTCACAGCAGCATTTATCTCTGCAGTTTGGAAATTTAGGAAATGGTGAATTACAATTTTAAAGGCTGAGCCACAGCAGAAACAAGGAATAATGTTTCAATTTTCAGCGTGAGGAAGGGCATGTCTCAGTCAAGCAATATTTATGAGCTGGTAAAAAGCTGTTTATGTCACAGTGATCATATGTTCCTTAAATGTCAAGTCACAATCAATAACCTCACTGAAATTTGACCCTGTTGGGCATGGTGTAGGAGAATTGGACACTCTCCAGGCTATCGGCTGAAAGGCAAGAAACAGCAAGCAACTGATGAGAAGCTATCAATAAAACCTTGGTATTGTTTTGAGTTCAATTTCAAGTAATTGCTAGACGTCTGAGATTGAGTCTGACAGACGTGAAGAGGGCTAATACTGGTTGCTAGTAATGAAAAGTCAGTTTCTTGTTCAAAACAGCACAATGGGACCCAATACAGAAATGGCTTCCACTTTGAAAAACAAGTTGCTCTATGAGCATAGGAATCAGAAAGCCTGTTTTTTATATGCATTTGTTTCTTGCAACCTTATAGTCTTGTTCTGGTCAAAGCAACCCTTTTCTGCTTGCCTCTTTCCACTTTTCTTCCCCAGCTTCTCCAGTTTCCTTCTTGTATCATCTGTTCAGACCATGAAGTAACATGTACATCCTATTCCCCTATTTTTTCTTCAGTGTTCACCAAAATTATACAATGGGGGTGTTTTTCTCTTTTTTCTTTTTCTTCCCCCTTCTCTTACTTAATGATAAAAATTATGCCAGCACAAAATACACTATATCAATTCTTTGTCAAATGAATTCTCCATAAAAATGCCAGCTCTCTTCAGAAAACTGGGTCTTGTTAGATGCCCTAAGGTAAAGCAAAGGTTTAAATGGGTACATATTGTCTCTCCTTTGTGGGTAGGTTAGGTGCCCACATATGGGGAATTGTATTAGCAAGACCAATAAAGGGTTACTAGTTAAGCTGCTCTTACCATGATGGTCGGTGATGATGGGTCAAAACCACCTTTTTCACACTATTTAACATGTTCTGCTAAATAATTTGTTGTAAGATTCTTCAGTGAAGCATAATTCAGGAAATAAATCCTTAGGAAAAATGCTTTCTTTCATTCTTATACTGTTAGCTAGGAACTTGCCGCGACACCAACTACTGGCAGAAATAATGTTGAGCATATAATAGCATCAAAATCACTGAAGGAATTACAGTCTTTGGGAGGCTTTTACTTCCCACACGGAGCTCCATATCAGTTTTTCATCTGAGCTCTCCTGTACTTTGACCCTACAGTATTTCAGCAGAAGTGCTCAGAAGGCACCAGCACAGGCAGGTATAGGAGGTATGGTACCAGGCTCAATTTGGAGACTAAATCAGGATTTAGTGTTCCAATTGGCTAAAAAAGCAAGTGAAATTACTGAGACAGTTCCCTTAATACACTCACAAACTGTCCATCAAGTAGAAACACGATTATATTTTTTAATTTCCTTAAATTAAGGAATTTAAAATTCCTTTAAAAGTCTGGTGGGAGCAGGCAGTCATATAAAACTAAAGATGTATTTAGAATCTTTTTTTTTTTTTTCATTTTGCCCTCTTCAAGGCTCTGAAGAAATGACAAGGAAAATCAAATTTAGGTTCCTCTTACCCTCACTTTTCCATTCAGAAGGTTTCTAACAGAGATCATACTAGCTCTGTAATATTCTCTATCCACATCACTCTCCTTTGACTTGAGGGCATGCAGCCAGAGAGGGATGCTCTGCTGCAGAAATGGAGCTGGTAACAGAGGCTGGCTCCAAGGTGATAGCAGAGAATGGTCCAGCGATGGTAACAAGAGTCAGCCAGAGCCCAGTGATGACCAGACAAGCCCACAGTGACAAGGCAGGTCTGAGGTCAGTCTAGGAAGTCAAGCCAGTGGGTTCAGATCAGGGAGGAATGTGGCCAGACAGTGGTGCACTGTGGCTGCAGTGTAGCTCAGGTAAGAGCAATATACTGAGCCTAAATGCAGTTCTCAAGCAAAGGGCGGAAGCCCTCATTCCTTGATTCGACTTCTCACAGCTCTTCTCCAACGTGAGGTGTCACCAGCTCCACAGTAAGGAGGACTTCCAGCACAGGCAGCCCAGGCCCTGTGGAGATGGAGTGAAGCAAGAGGCTGCCCAGGGCCCTGACAGATTCAACCTCAGAACAACCTGTGTTTTGGATCGCCTCCTGGAGTGTCGGAATTTGGTCATTTCTGTCTGGATTGAGGGTGGGGCTCAATTCCACTTAGTGTTAGTCCATAGCTTGCCCTCTGCCCTGGCTGTCAGCTAGGACCAGACTCCCAGAGTCAAATCTAAGCCTAAGTGTGAATAGTTGCAAAACTCACCGTAAGCATTGCACAAAATTTTCCTTGAGGCCTCAGCCCAGAGGACCTATTAGATGTGAATCCTTAATGTGGTAGAGCAGATCTGTATGCAGGATATCCTCGTACCATTGCAACTGAAGCCACATAACTGCTTAATAGGTGCTGTCGTTGTATTTCCTTTTCTGTCTACTTTGCCAGTTGGAGTTCATCTCTTTTGACAAAGAGAGAGCAGGAGCGGGAGATTCTACTATTGCTCTTGAGGGGCTTATTTGAATGCTTTCATGGTCTTGACATTTGGAGAATCTAGTTCCCATCTTTCTCTTGACATGAACATGGATAGATGTACATAATTGCCTGTGGTTATCACTGTGCTAAAATTCATGGTTACTTTTAAGGTCAACTGGCATATCCTGAAATCACACCTGCTTCAAGTTACTTCCTTCATGATCATGCTGTGCTAAAACATAGAAAATGGTACAGCCTGAAGCCTTTAAAACTCTTTTTAATAGCAAAGAATAGCTTGGTCAAGGGAAGATTTATGCTGTGAACGTAACCTCAAACGTGATAGAAAAACAGATTTCCTTTGTGAAAGATTCTTAGTGCCTGTGATTTACAAAGGAGAACTGGGCTGGAAATGGAGCTCTCAGTGCCTCTGTCATAAAAACCCAATCAGCAGCACTCTCGCTTCTGGGTTCACGTACCTCTCAGCACCTGGGATACATACTCTACTGCAGCACTATATAAAATGGGGGGAGAATTACCTTAACAGGGGAATTGGAGAGCCCTGTACATCCAGGAATTGTTAGTTTGAGGCTAGGACATAACATTTTACAGAGATGGTCAAGATCACCTTTGCTTCTTGGTACAGGCATGTGACACTACTGTGATCGTCTGTTTCTGTTCTCTACCAACACCACCAACCTCAGTTTCTCATGTCTAACTCCAGGAGGAACTAGTTATGTGAATATTACTACAGATCTAATCTAAATTAAATCCCTTTCAGTGATGCAAACAGAGAACAACTTCTGTTTTTTAAATGCTTGTTCAAAAGAAATCCAAATGATCTGAATAACTTGGATCTGAGAAACTGGTACGGATGTCGCATGGTATCTGTAATCCCAGTGTTCCTAATGTAGTTCGCTCCAGGAAGTATTCTGATTTATTTATTTATTTATTTATTTTTATTTTCAGCTGGAAACCAAAAGGACAAAATTGAGAAGCTAAATGTAAGAAAAAACAGCTATCACTTTGGAGCTCCAGTATTGAATCCCAGAATCACAGGTTGGTTTGGGCTGGAAAAGACTTTAAAGATCATCTAGTTTCAACCCTCATTAAATTTTAATCTGAGAACTGAGATAAAAATTCTACTCCATCTCCTCCAGCTCCCTATCACCTCCCATAAATCCCAGGAGCACCCATTCTTCTTTAATCCTCCTCTTTTTTTAACACTTCCATGAAATCTTGATCTCTGGATTGGTAGGGAAGTTTCCATGTCTCCTTTCCTATGGAGATACTGGAAGTGGTGTTGGGGAGTCCCATGAACTACCCTTTCATGAGGACGCTCTGGCATACTTACTATGGCGTTTCACAAAAATTCAGGGAAGAATCACAGCCTCAAAAAGACCATTTCATTTAATGCCCTATATTACTGTGCAATGTTTTTGCTGAGCTGCTGGAATAAAGGACAGAGATGAGTTTAGTTTAATAGAACAACATCTACTTATCATGGGAGATTCCTTTCCTGTTTTTACTCTATTTTCTAGTATCTCTAAAAGATGGGATGAAGGAGGGGTCTGAAGAAACAGTTGAACTTTCATTGACTGTTTGCTCCTTTTAAGGGGGCCTCTGTTGCTTCAGGACCAACCCTCCCATGTGCAGCTGCCTGTGGTGGCCAGTCTGAACTACCACTGATTCCACCAGCAGTCATTCCCTAATAATATATTTCACCAACAAATGCAGAGCTCTGCATCTATGGTGATTTTCTTTGATCAAATGCTGTTAATCTCATTACTTTAAAGACTTGCCTTCTTGGGACTGGTGAGTCAGTAATTTGAGTCCACTTTATAATCCAATCTAATAGAAGTCAATTATGAAAAATAAGAAATGAGAAAGGAAGCAAACTCACTAGGTTCATTCCTCTTTGGATTTGTCATTAGCTGATCTTCTAAAGAATGCAGAGAACTATTTCCTTCCTGCCAGCTTTGTGAATACAACTTCGGTTTCAGAAATTCAGCTTCTATCAGCTTCCTACTCTTGTAAGTGAATCCCAATCTGATCTTTTTTATTGTTTGTTTGCTCCTCTAAGGTGCTACTTTGCTTTAGAGATTTAAAAGTTTGGGTTATAATGAGGGCTTCATTGGTCAAATGTGCAAAGAGAATAAGCTTAAATAATCTTTTTGGATCCATAAGATTCACAGCAAAAGTGTTGCATGTTGACAGCATCTAAATACCTAGCTGCACAAGACTAGCGTAACTGTCATTGAAACAGCAAGTATTCAGTAACACTTCATTTCATGTAGGTCACTCTGAAAGAAATGCCTCATATTTATTTCCATGGAAACTACAACAGATACAAAGAGCACAATAACACTGTTTGATAGAGCAAATTCTCAGCTACAAAACACTATTTTTCAACACAGTCACCACCACTAGCTGATTCGCATAGATGAGTTGACTGAGATGTTCTTTGTTTCATGGGGCTGTGCATGCCCGTCTGAAATGTGGCTTGTCTTTCATGTCAGTGTTGCCTCTGCTGAAATGCACCACACACCACCTCCCGTGCTCACATCCACTGTTTGGTCTCTGTAAATGTTCAGCAAGCATCGATGAATGTCAGTGGGTGCCATTTTTTCTGCATGGAGGAGTTCAATGACACGCCTTTCTTTATATGCACTTCCATGTCAGACGTCATTTTGTCAGACTGCCCCTCTGCTTCCATCTGTTGCATGGCAACAAAATAGTATGGAATATTGGCAGGAAGGTTCCACCTCTACAGCGATACCACCAACATCTGCTTATGATGTCATGGGCCAACATAATAAAATAGGAGGCATTACTTTCAGATTTACTTGTCTCCATGTGGGCATTTGGCTTTTAAAGTGGGAGACAGAGTATGCACCATCCCTTCCCATTACTTGTAGCATGGAATAAAGAGAATCTCACAAACAGATGTTTCCAGGTCAGATCCTGGGTATTACTTTGTTGTGTTTGTGTAAGGCTTAGGGGCTTTTTCTTCCAATGAAGAATTGCTGAATAAAGTGCTCTAATATAAGAGTTTATGATTAACATTGGAGCTATTTGCAAGGCTTTTTTGTTTCTGTTTTTCTGTAGAGAGATGTGTGGCGTGGAATTGGTGATCAGACATCGTACCCTTGGAGTGCAGTTAAAACAGCCTTTTTTGTAGTGCACTGTTGAGAACGTTTATGATCAGGTTATAACAAGAGGAGGGAGATAATGTTAATGAAGCCAACAGCATTTAGCATGGTACCATCAACTACTTAAGCATCATGCCGAAGAGAAAGTACTTCCAAAAGGTGGAACAGAGCAATATAATCTTCACAGATTCAGCACTTGACCTTCAGTTGATGTGCAAGTTTGGGGCAGAGAGGGATTGGAAAAGGAGAAAGCAAACTGTGGAAGCAGATAAGCCTTAACCTGGGCTCAGAACATCTTCCCCTTAGCTGTAAGTCTAATATCTTAATGATCTAACTTCTTTATCAAAACGGTATGCAGATTTTCATCATCATAACTCTCAGATATGTGATTGGGAACATTTACGTGGTATTGTGTGAGTGGTGTGCCTTCCACATCAAGAAATATCCACCCTTCCGTTGCAAATGAAAAGACAGCAGCATACACTATCTTGGGAGAAAACTCTTATTCTCTGTGCCTGAATAATACGAATATACTGCTACTTGCACTGTTGGATGAAGCAATTATATTGCTGCCTATTGTCTTAGGAGTAGTGAAGTTCCAACCCAATGCACTGCCTGGGCGACAGGCAGTTTCAGAAACATCGCTATTATTAAATGACAGCAAATTTTCCCCTAGGTATTAGTGTTTGTTGTGGTTTAGGTTTCTTTTTGTTTGTTTGTTTTTTGAAATAGCAAAGATCAGCTGCATGTGAGCTCCACCACTTTAGCTTTACCTGGATTGTAGGTTGATGTGATACTATGAACTTCTGCAAACATGAGACGTTTGGAAGTACAACTCTAAGGGAAAACTTAAATTACATCCAAACAAAACTTTGCATTATTACTAACACAGGAAATTGTTTTATTTATGTTGTGAAAATTTTAGCAAAACTGATGAATTTTAAACCACTGTTTCTGTCATGTTGGAATGGTGGTCACATTTTATCATCTCATTACAGACTGGGAGATAAAGGAGTCAAAAGGGATTATGCTTTCCTTACATGCATATCTGCTTTTCTCATCCCTTCTTTAGTGAAAAATAAATACATGAGTAGTTGATTTAAGTAGCATTTAGAATGAAATGTAGATATTGTGCTAGTCTAGCGTTTATTATGCTTTGCTACTTGGTGATGGTTTGCTGATTTCTAAGAACAGCTGGGGCAGAGAGATTGTGCATGTAAATGGGGAAGACCCTGCTGGTGCTGGGTCTAATATTTGATGTGAATAACTTACCTGTCCTAAAATTAAGGCAAATACTCAATTGTTTAATTGTTGAACTTAGCGTTGCTAATGAGCATTGCTAGTGTGAGTGTTGCCCACAGAATCCCAGTCTGAATTCTGCCAAGCACATACACAGCAGCCCCTAAGGTGAATCTCAGCTCTGGCTGCTTAGTCTCTATCTCGCCCCACCTTCATCAATCCTGAAAGCAGACACATTTCTCTGTAATATATAGATGCAGTAGTTTGCATGACCAGGGACATCATTTTGAGTGCAAAGGTATACAAGCTTTCTGCTCCCAGGGCCTTACTAGTCTAGTCTATCACAAATGTTGATGAGAGCTGCATGTGGTAATCATGGCTCCATCACACGACCTGACATACTGCATGCCCTGTGGTGGGCGTGCCTCCTGCCACACGTGGCGTCTTGATATTTAGGAAGCTTTATTTAAAAAGAAGACAAAACCGGTTCAAGCCCTTGCTTAAAAGCCAGGAAAATAAATGATGCTGTCTATAAGCGTAATGAGCCATATTTCTTGACTTACAAGCAATGAATTAACTGCTAAACAAATGGGTTGACACAATCAGAATGTAAATTGTAGTGAGGGGAAAGAAGGAAAAGGGAAACAAAATGGAAAACTTCAGTTGTTCACAGTAGGTTAAATTCTTACCCTGTGGCTCATTGACAATAGCTTCTTAGAAAGACTCCTTGTAGCAGTCAGTGGGTGTACTACATTAGCATTTCAGTTTGGATCAGGCATACATTTCTGCAATAAATCTCCTGACTACTCCCACCCTCTTACTATGCTTTGGTTTGCATTGTGGAATGGTCTAGGAACATGCAAACTGGATTGCCTTTAGACGAAACTCAGATGCACTATGTGCTCCAGCCATGCGCTTAGTGTGATCCAGCTGCTAGCAGTATTCATCAGTGGAACCAAACTGAAGCTAGAATTAACACCCCAGCCAGAGACATACAGGGCAGATATGGGACCCTCAGCACAATTTATTCTGCTCTATGGATGCTCCTTTGTCCACAGTACTTGCAACTGAACAGCCACAATTTCCTAAGGTGCTTGCTACTACTTCCCCCAAGTGAAGCCTAGGTTAGTCACTATGAACACGCATGCTGGCAATACAGTGATAATCTGAGAGAGTTTAAAATCAGAAAGCAATTTTAATCTGATGATTATTTTGTGCCTGAGCTTCACAGACTGGCTTTTCCAGGCTCATAGCAAATCTTGAGTTAAGGTTCCCTGAGAAGAATGTAAGACCAGCTCTGCTGGGCCGGAACAAAGACCTAAGTGAAGCGCAATGTCATGTCTATGACTACGGCTGGTAGTGGATACCTAGAGAAAGAATAAGGAATGTACACCATGGTTCTAGCTCCAGAAAATCTGAGACTCTTTCTGACCTGAAAATTGCATCTACATCATCAGGTTTAACCCATCAAGGATCCTTCTTCCATTAATTTGTATAATTTCTGTTTGAACTCATTTATGGTTTTGTCCTTGCAAGCATCCTGTGTAATGTGTTCCACAATTTCATTATGCAGTGTGTGAAAAAGTACTTCCTTTTGCTTTAAGCCTGTTGCCTGATAATATCATTTGATGTCTTTACTTCTTATATTGGAAGAAAAAGGGAATAGTTGTTCCCTATTTACCTTTCCCAACTGATATTTAATTTTACAGACCTCTATTATAGCCCCTGCCAACAGTCCTTCTCCTGCCTTGAATTAAAAAGAGATCCCATGTAATTATAAACAACAACAACAAAAACAACAAACCAAACCAAACCAAAAAAAACCCAAACCCTGTGTCTACATTATCATTTTTGTTCACGGTGAGGCGTTAAGCAAATCTTTCACTTATTCTCATTTACTATTCATTGTTGGGCGGCTTCTCACTGTAACAAGTATTTTCCTTTCAGATCTAACCAAGAAGCTCTGCTTCTATATATGGCATTATGCAATGCCATAGTGATGTGTTTTCTTTTGTCCTCAAATTCTTTCCAACTAATTCCTAACAGTTTATATGCCACGTTAGCAGGTGATAGTCACTGAAGTGATGTTTTCAAAGCCTTGCCCACACAACACAAAATCTCTTTCCTGAGTGGCAAGAGCTCAGCTGCAACACACTGCTGTATATGCAACATATGTATATGTATATATAGATGTCGTTTTCTTAATGTGCACTGTTTTACCACTGTCAGAATCAAATTTACTTTGCCCTGTTATTTTCCAGTCACTTAATATCATGAGATATTTTTGAATCCTTCAGAGACAAATTGCATTTTTGCTGCCTTGAATTATTTAGCATCATCATCATACTTCTTTATTTACCCAGTTTTTCATCTTATTCTGTGACTATAATCTCAGTACATATCACTGTGTGATTCCACTAGACATCCCTCCACAGTGAAAATTGATTGTATATTCCTTTGCTTCCTATCTTTAACTGATCCATCGCTCCATGTAAGAATCTTGTATTTTTTATAAGACTTCACCAAAAACATTTTAGACATGCAAGTAAACTCTATCAATGAGATCACCCTTTTCCATCCATTCACCCCGTGATAGCCATTATAAATTATGATGGTGTGACTGCCCTCCTCAGAAGTAACTTACATGGTGTTAAAATCAGGTAAATTGTTTCTAGTTCTAGGGACCACCTCTCCTCTAGAGGTTTAAACAATTGCTCAGACTCATTCTTTCACATTCCGTTGTGGGAAATTCCCTGAACTCTTCTGTAGTGAAATCCGATACAGAATATTAATTTAGATCCTTGAGATTCTGGCTAAACTCCTCTGGTTTCAATTCACAAAAATGTCTTAGATTCCCACTAATAAAAATTCCTCGTCATTCCCACTGAAATGTTATGGATCATCAGGAGTTAAAGAAGCTGCAGAGGGAAGAGCCATATTTGTTCAATTGTTTATTTTCTGTCTGCTCTGAGATCACTGTTGGTGACTATGCCAGCTAAAGTCGTTTGTGGAAAGTGGGCATTCTCTTATCTTCGCTATCCCATCAGTGAAATACCAAGATATCTAGGACATACTTAAAAGTAGAGATAAGTTAATATTTTTTTCTGCTTCTCACTCCTTTTGCCATTTCTTGTATAGAAAGATTGTCAGAACTCATTTTTCCAATAGAAAATATGGGATAATTAAAAAAACCTGTAAGTACCTATACTCCCAGTCATGAAGAATTAATTGACTTTTTATGGTTCCTTTGCATTAAGACCATTGTTGTCTACTCACAGAACTTTCAAGCCTTTCACTTTCAACTTCCTGACACTGATTCTGGGCTCTAACTTCTCACGTTGTGGATCTTCCATCATGAACTACCAGCCAGCTGGAACAGCAGGGAAGGATAGTTCATACATGCCCTGTGCTCCAGTTAGGCTTCATGAGAAGTGCACAGAAGCTCCGCTTTTTGCTGTCTAACGCCAGCAGAGAAATTACCAACAGCTTATCACCCCAGCAAGTTTTTAAGGTAAGCTTAGCAGCTAAGTGTTGATACTGGAATATTTGTCATCAACACTCAGGGGAACCATTCACACCTCGGATTTGTATAAACTTTACATCCTAATGTGAAAAACCATATGCATCCAACACATGTAAAGCTGCATTTGAATTCAAATGAGATTAAGAAGTGGCTCCCTGACAGTCTTCCTTTTAGAAGCCTGCACTAATGCCTTGCTGCTGAGATATTTTTTTTATTACTTTTTTTTCGGTCCCGAGTGATGTGGAATGCCATTTACTGCGAAGTGCTGAATCTACAACAAAAGCAACAGCAAACCTTACTTCCAATGGTAGGGACCACTTCTGGCCATTATGAATTGCCATACATTTGCCATCACTTTTTCTTAAAGCTAAGTCCAACAAATGGCCCTTTGCAATGCCGATATGAATCAATGGAGACACATGCAAGTCGGAGATGACAATAACTGGAGAGCCTTGATGACTAAGGAGTTGTTAGCTCAGGGACTCCCAAACAACAACCCAGCCATCTGGACAGCCATTCAGCTGCCTGCTGTGAAGGCTTCACATGAAAAAATTGTGTTATCAACTCTACAATAGAGAAGCAGCCACTTGAGCATCAGCTTGCAAAGCATACAGGACTACGAGATCCGTTATTTACATATAATCCTTTCAGACTGATAGGAATAGGAGGGAAATAAAAAGAATTTTCCCTTATCACTCAGCCACCCAGGCAGCAAGAAATGAACAGATAGAGTTGGAATAGTTACTTCTACTGCTTCATATTACTAGAGGAAAACCAAATTGGTGTTGTCCTGTCCCTTCCACCTGTCCCATAATACCTTTGCCTCCTTTCAGAGGAACTTTCAGAGTCATTGAACTATAGAATCATATTACGGTTTGGGTTGGAAGGGATCATCTAATTCCAACCTCCTTGTGATGGGCAGGGACATTTTCCACCAGATCAGGCTGCTCAGGGCCCCACCCAACCTGGACTTGAATGCCTCCAGGGATGGGGCATCCACAGCTTCTCTGGGCAGCCTGTTTCAGTGCCTCATCACCCTCATAGAGAAGAATTTATTCCTTAAATCTAATCTAAATCTACTCTCTTTCAGTCTAAAATAAATACCTCTTGTGCTATCTCTACATGCCCCTGTAATAAGTCTCAAAGTTTTCAGGCGCAATTTGACCTTAGTGAAGCCATTCTGGCTGTCACCAATCACTTCCTTCTTTTCCACGTGCCAGTTTCCAGAAGGATCTTCTCCATGATCTTGCTGGACACAGAGTTGAGACTTGCTGACCTGCAGTTTTCTGTGTCTTCCTTTTTTTGCTTTATAAAAATGATTTGTTTTTTTCCCCCATTTTCAGTCAGTGGGAACATCACCAGACTACCATGACTTCCCAAATATAATGGATTGTATTTATTATATAAGCCATTATATAACATCTTAGCAACTTCATCCACTCATTCCCTTAGGACCCTCAGACGCACCTCATCATAGCCCATGGGCTTTTAAAGTGATGATGATGATGAAACAAAGTGTTGTTTCATATGCAAATTGGACAAGTTGAAAGACAAAAAAAAATCCACTTTTAAAAATATTATATAGTGACTGCTAAGTACATGTAAGTGATGAAACAGATGTAAATTGGGACCAAAATGTGTAAGTAGAGTCTAGCGTGGCCTGAAGCATCACTGTAGATAGCTTTGTGTGAAAAATGATGCTGAAATGGATGTTCTCATCCTGGGTAAGATAGTACAGCAATTAAGACAGATTTTTATTTTGGTAAATTGTAACACTTGACATGGAATTTCCAGCACCATCTTTACAAGCGGAATTGTATTTACTGTACAGAACGTTCACTGGACATTTGGTAATGCTGGCGTAAGCAAGCAGCACCCTTCTGCTGTTAAGAATACATTATCTGCTCTATGCAGATAATCCAAGCTCCATTCTTTTAAGCATTTAGCCTTACTAATAATTCAGATCTTGCTTAGGCAGAGACCATCACCGTCATTAGACTGAAGCAACCCACCAAAGTCACTTTTCTTGTTATTCTGGGAGCTAGGTACTGGTTATGCTCTTCATTCATTATACAAACTAATTAACTGTTAAGTAGTGTATTTGTAGTGAAAGAATAACCCGTACACAAGCATTGCAGAACTTGGCACGCTTCACAGAAATGTGAGATAACATGCTGTGGGGAAAAGCTGGAAAGTAGGAGACTTACCCATGTGATTGCAGTGATTCAGAATGTATCATTACACACAGAAACATACATGTGTGTATGCACACGCCTACTATCAAATGCTGTTTGAAACAGATAAACAAAACATAAGCCATGAATATGCCCTTCTCATTCTTGAGGAAAAAAATAGATTTTTCTTTTTAAATCTCAGAACTCGTTTGCATGTTTTATGGTTAAAACACATATATTTGTTGTGCCTGCATTATGTTCAAGTGCTGTCCTACAGCTGGGTTAGTGCAAGGTTTTACTCCTTTTGAAATTAACAGCAAAATTCATTGTCTTGTGCTGTAGGAATGGGCTGGCAGCTTTTTAGTGGGCTCTGAAGGCAGTGCACAACCCCTTATTGTGTAATGTAGACTGTAAAGGCTAGTCAACGTCTAAGCTTAATGTTAAGGTTTAGATCCTCTGATGTGCCTAACTAGCCACATAGAATAGGAAACACAGTTTTCTTTAAGTATACTGATTTGCTCACTGTAACTCTCTCTGTGATTTCATCAAATGGTAGTTTGGGATCTCTCAAAGCACACTGGACCTTATTCACCACACCTGATTCCCTAAGGGACGGACACGGAAGTACCTCATGTGCTGCCCTGGAGTCAACATTTCATAGAACATTGTGTTCAATCCAAACCTCCCCTGGCATGACAGTTTTCAGAAAGTGAGAAAGAAAGGTCCCACGTCAAGATTGAAGATGTATCTTATTTCTAATTTCATTGTCATGAGTGCTGAGTCAGCACTAATTGCCCATTCAGGAAAAGAAGGCACACAGTGTAAGTTTAAAAAACATACCACAGCTCTCAGGATGGTTGGGTTTTGAGACTTGCAGAATAGCTGCTCCCTCACAGCTTGTTGAATCCTGAAGCTGTCCTTCACCAGCTCATCACAAAAATTCAGAGTCCCATTTTGAGTGGTAAGTTCGCCAATTCTTTAATAAAAAAGGAAGCAATCTGACTATCTTCCCATCTCTCCAAGTGACCTCTATGGCGTTCTGTTTCTTTGGAAACCAGCTTCTCACACAGAGAAAAGTGAAGAGCTAGAGTGGGTTAATAGACATTAGTAAGTGCAGATGCATCTCTGGCATCGTTTTTTCTTTTTTCAGTAAGATATCATAGAACCATGGAATCATAGAATGGTTCAGGTTGGAAGGGACCTTAGAGATCATCTTGTTCCGACCCCCCTGCCATGGGCAAGGACACCTCCCACTAGACCAGGTTGCCCAAAGCCCCATCCAGCCTGGCCTTGAACACTTCCAGGGAGGGGGCATCAACGACTTCTCTGGGCAACCTGTTCCAGTGTCTCACCACCCTCACAGTGAAGAATTTCCTCCTTATATCTAGTCTAAATCTACTCTCTTCCAGTTTATAGCCATTACCCCTCATCCTATCACTACCTGTCCTTGTAAAAAGTCCCTCCCCAGCTTTCCTGTAGCCTCCCTTCAGGTACTGGGAGGCTGCTATAATGTCCCCTTCACAGCCTTCTCTTCTCCAGGCTTAACAGCCCCAAGTCTCTCAGCCTGTGCTCATAGGGGAGGTGCTCCAGTCCTCTGATCATCTTTGAGGCCCTCCTCTCGACCTGCTCCAACAGCTCAACATCCTTCTTATGTAAGGGAACCCAGAACGGGACACAATACTCCAGGTGAGGTCTCACGAGAGCAGAGTAGAGGGGCAGAATCACCTCCCTCGACCTGCTGGCCACACTTCTGTTGATGCAGTCCAGGATCTGGTTGGCCTTCTGGGCTGCAAGTGCACATTGCCATCTCATGTTGAGTTTCTCATCAACGACACTCCCAAATCCTTCTCCTCAGAGAAGGATTTCAACAGAGTATTTTATTTTCTCTTCTGCTTGCTTGGAAACATAGTCCAGACAAAGATCAAATGTTGTTGGTCATCTCCAGGCTGGGTTATTGAGTTGTATGACGTCTGAAGATGGATGTGAACACGGTATGCAAGATCTCTCTCACTGCAGTGAGAGAAATCTTGCATTTCTCTCAAATTGTACAAAGAAATTTTCTTTGTACAATTTGCAAAGAATTATTTTCTTTGCAAAGAAACTGGCTGTACACTTTCCTAAAGGCTCAATCAAACCTTACCTCAAACCTCTCCCTAATCAATTCCCAGAGAGCTTCCAGTACTTCTTCATTCCCAGAAGAACAAAAGGTTCAAGCTTTTGTCACATGGGAAACCCCAGTTTGAACAAAGAACTATTTTTATGTTGGTCAATACAGATGTCAAAGCCTAAGATGAGGACTAGGAGTCCCACGTTCCTTGCTAGTGAGGAAGGGAGCATTCTCCAAAGAAGGTTAAGTGAATTGTGAGTCTGTTTGCTTCCATGAAGCCCTGGAAAACATTCTTCTTTAAGGAGCAGCATTCTTTTATGCTTCCAGGTCAAAGAGCTCTTTTATTCCCATGACTTCCTCCATCCCAAACACAATCTTGATTTTATAGATGCCAAAGTGCTAGATTCCACAAAGACTACTGCGGTTGTGATTTTGCACTGATGTGGGTCTGCTGATGAGTAGCAAATATAAGGCTTATCTTACTGTTTAACATTGATATTGAGTCTCCTTTTGCAATCTTCTGCCTGCTTTGGGTCTCTTGTGGAAACAAGCATTGCAGAGGCTCAAAAAGAGGACAGGGAAATGATTTGCTTAAGGAAGGGAAACCCTTTACTCTTAGCTTCAAAGCCTAAAAGAAAAACATAGAGAATAAAAGAGAGTCTTCAGAGTCTATCTTCTGGCCTAAGGCAATGAGCAACCCTATAACAGACTTCTTTTTTTTCCTCACACACTCTGGTAACATAAATTACTTCTGTTCTGTCACAAGATCACATTAGGGATGTGTCATGTAGGATCCCACGATCTCAAGGCATGACTCCAAATGGCAACGGAATACCACATGAAGCTTCACAAAGCTATTAATTCAACTCATGTTACACCCTAACAGCCGCATACAGAACTGACCGTGCCAAATTACGGCCATGAGGAGCTTTGACAAAAATACTACTTGACAAGTGAACTCTTTGTGTTGACAGCCCCCCCCAAATAGGAACAGGTTAGCCTTTTCATATTGCTTCCAGGAGGATTTCTAGGTCTCTCAAAGGTGAATGCCTTCAGGTCTAGTTCATGGCAGCTAATATGAGCTAGGACATCCGACACAGTCAGATTACTGCAGTTTACCAGGTATTTTACTAGGTATAACAGACAGGTGTGTGACTGTACCTCAGTTCAAATATCAGTGCTAGCACGCTGCTGATTGAAGCATGCACTGGGACTGATTTAATGCTGAAGTATGTCCTCAGTGGGCCTACATTGCCACACTGACAATTTGCGGTGCCTGATCCCGTTCCTGCCATGTCATGCCTAACATTAATGAAGTTTGCTTCACTTCCAGTGCTCACTGTTCCCACAAAGTTGCATACGCCCTTGAAAAAAAAGCAGAATGGGGAAGTTTGTGTGTGGGAGGAGGTGGGGAGGCATGGGGGATGAAATGGGACACCTTCATGGAGTACTGTATGTTAAATAACAGACTGAGAGAGGGAGTGATGAGTCTCTCAAGGAAGCATAAACACTATGTACTCATTAGAAGACTCATTATAAATAAAGTACAGGGAAGGTGCTCTGAGAGCAAGCTTTTTCATTGGTATTTATTAGGACAAAGAGCTCCTTTAATAGGGCAACTGAAAAGCACTCTGCTGCAATCATTAATAGGCATTACCACTTTTACTGACTTCTTGGGAACAGTTTTGCCCTTCTCATCGCCTCTTGTGTTAAAGGGACAGACTCTTTATTCCATATTTATTCCAAAAGTACAAACAAGGCCAAGAGTGGGGGAAAGAAGTGCAAAACCCCAATAACTTTTACATCTCAGCCCAGAGGCAAAGCTTCACTGATGGAATGAGACTCAGCAGGTGGCTGATAGAGCTGGGTAGGCTCTTCTGCCTGGATTTCATCTATTTTGGGAGCTCCAACTGGATACCTCAACCCACCAGAGGGAAAATATAGCAAAAAAGGAGAGAAGGAGAGAAAGTGGGGAGCTCATTTACTGAAGTTCTCATGCGTTTTAATGTCTCTATCAGGCTACAGCAGAGTAGCCTGCTCTATCTGAGCACTGCATTTCAGGCTTTCAAACCACAAGGATGGCTGTAATTTGGCACCTGAAGATGGCAGCCATTTTCTCTGTCAGGTTAACATACTGATCTTGAAGCAGTGGGAACTACTGGCTGGAACACAGCTGTAGTGAATGGACAAATTTGCTGTTTTCATGTTTTAGGTTTTTTCCCTCTCCCCAGTGGAATTCGAAGGTATGAAAATGTTTCTTTCTTCTGAGATTTCTTTCCTGCTTGTGCTTGATTTTATCAGGCTGTACATGAAAATTGTGCATGGAAGTCTGAGCACTGTTAATGATTTAAAGTTTTTGAATTATATAATCTTAAGCCAATACATGTGATGAGCAGTTGCAAAGAAAAGCATTCAAGACAACTGTAAAGAAAAGTGAACTTTGTTATTTTCCTTTAAAAAACATACACATGACTTTGAATTGGCTGGCTTTCCTATCTGCCCCAGCACCTGCACGTAGCAGGCCCTCTGCTTTTCAGAAGGAAATGAAGCAGGGGAAATGTTTTGCTGAGACAATTGCAAATGCTACATCCCCTAGAGGATACTGCCCATGTAGGACTGCATAGCTGCCACAACAAGAACTAGGCTCTGTCCCCTCTCCTGGGTGGGTGATTTGCAGGGTGCTCAACAGAAGTTGATTTGGCTACATTGCTTCTGAGCTAGAGGTATTCACTTCAGGTTGTCCCAACGCACGAAAGGGCTGGATTTACAACTGCTTATGCCCAGAAAGGTCTTTGTCAGGCACTGCCAGAATGCGTATAGACCAAACAATACCCAGAATGTGAACTTCTGTGCACTACAGCATTTGGTCCTTTTTATTTCCCCACACCTTTTCTCCCAAAACAAATACATCAGTGACACCCTGAGAAGACTTTCTCTGCAGTCTCACTCTCTGGGTCATCTGTGTTTGTTTCCTTTTTCTCCCTTGCTACTTCTGTCCTCTACTTCTGTTTGTATGGTTCAACACTGCATGGTGGTCATTCCCAGATTTGTGAAGTGCTGGGCAAGATCAATGGTCTGTTCTGCTCAGCACCCTGTTTCTGAAAGGAGCCAGAAAGGTGTGCCTTAAAGAGTTTAAGGACAGTGCAAAAGCTGGGATAGAAATAATGTTTTTGCCTTTTCATGTAGCATTAGGGTTCATTTTGGAGTTGATTTTTTCTGTAGAGAAGCTTCTTTAGAGTGAAGAAAACCATCTAGTTGAAGTCTCTCACCAATTATTTCTCAGTCTTATTGCTGTCACACAAATTAAGTATCTCTTTCTATGTTGTCTGTGTTATATATTTACTTAGGCAAAATATTGACCATTCTGCTCCCCAGATAACTTTCCTCAGCTGTCTGTAGTGAAAGTTAATGGGAGATCTGTCAAAATCAGTATTGAGCTGTGAGCTTTGCCTTAGTGAAAAAAGTGCTGCCATTTGTTCAAAGGTTTTCTTCTAAATTCATGAACTTAAACAAGTGCATAACCCTCTTCAGACAGCTTAGTTCATTTGAAATCAGGCTTATATCAATTTAGATTAGACAGACAAGAATCAATATGACCTGTCATCCATGCTAGCCAATGTTAAATTGAACTAAGAGTGAATCCACAGTGGTTTACACTAGTTTAATCACTGTTTTAAAAATCAACTTGCATTAAAATGCTGTGACCACCCTGTTAAGAAAGGGCTTTTCTCTGGCTCCAGTCATACAGCCTATGGGCTAGCCAACAGGATGACCAATGAACATTTCTATGCTTTCTCCATTTGTATGCATCTCTGTCAACACCTTTCCGTTTTATAGCGTAGAGAACTCAAGAGATTTCCAAAGAAGAGCACACCTAGGTGTGTTCCAAGTTCCACTTGTTCCAAGTGAGGTAGCTAAAGGACTATGTGAAATGTGATGCCTTCTGTAGTGGTATGTCCAACCTAAGGGGATTGTTTCTGGCCTAAAAGATGCAGCTAGGATTGTGGGCTACATAGCAGCTGAGAAGTACACAATATGAGGAAACATGGCTGAGGATTTAACCCCATTCTTGATGACCTCCCATTTTTTACAGCTGACCTTTGTGCAGCTGAGGCTTTGTGTAGGTGGTACAGCACACCTGCCACCGTTCTCCATAGCACTGGCTGAACTCAGAGCCTCCTGGAACAAGTGGAAAATCCCCACAGAGCTTCCTCCCTAACTGCTGGCAGGCTTCTGGAGGAGGTCTCTTTCTCTTCTGAATGGTGTTAGAGAGGGTTAATGTCTAGTGTTTGGCTATTTTACAAAAATCTCAAAATTTTAGTTTGCAGAGCAGACCTAAAAAGCAAAATGAGGATTGGTTTGCCTATAAACTATATCCAGATCTCCAAAATCTGCAGTCTTGTAGCAATTGGGAAATCTTGACCTATGTCTGGTGTCCCTGCTGCCTATGATGTTGTTACAAAGAACCACCACTCCCCTACCTCCAAACATAACAAGGGGTGAAAAAAAAATGGCAACTTTACTTAAAGCAGGCTTGTGCTGAGTATCTAACTTCCTTGAAAATGAATCTGGACAACTTCCCAGATAACATATCTGTCCCTCTAATTCCTCTCTCAAGGATGAAGTTGATCAGGGAAGAATTGAAGAAGACTGGTGAGTTATTCTCAGTGTTTATCAGGGTAGCACCTGGAGGTGATCTGATCTTCCCGCCTCCTCAAAAAAATAAATCTGTCTTCCCTTGGCTAGCTCACAAATCTGCACTCAAACCCTTCTGTGCCAAACATGTGCAGGTGTACAGTATGTGTGTTACTACTGAGCCATCTGCAGCCTCCCCTGCATGGCAGTTGTTTTACTTTGGAGTTCCTTTCCCAACCAAATGGAAGTCCACAGAACAGTTTTAACAGCACAAATTAAGAAACTAATGCTTTCTCACAGTGAGATCAGCTTTGCCTGAGCTCACGTTGCAGGAACAGGAGATTTTCTCTCATCCTGAAATACATGACAGTCAGAGGAAGCAATGTCGCAGGATCCCCCTTTATCCCTTGCACAGGGCATTTGTTACACAGGGCGTACCACTGAAGAGAAGCAAATGCTAGGATTAATTTTCACCGTGAGAGTTTTGCTCAGCTGGTCAAAGCATTGTGGTCTGACAGCACTGTAGAGGAGTTCAGCCCCAATCCTGGCCCCCTCAGCAGAAAAAACCCTGACCTCACGGTCGGACTGAGCATCTGCTGCCAGATGCATGGAGGCATTCCAGCTTCCCACCCCTCTCCCAAAAAGCACCCCAAATGAAGCCATACCCCTAGCTATTCCTCTAGCTCCCTCAGATGACAGCATGCCTGGAACTGCTGTGAGCAAACAATGCAGCCCCTGTGTTTGTAAGGGAAGGAAGACAGCAGCATCTTCATGAAACCAGGAATGTCACCGTTTCCACTTCTTGTTTCAGTTGGTGCAACAGATAACAGCAACGAGCCCTCCTGTTTTTCGTAAACGTCAAGGAGCTGCCAACCAACATGCCGAGCTGGTGAAATTGATGGCTGACTAGATGAACAAAAGTGCACTTTGGGGACCTCCCCATAGTCTGTCATTCACTAATGTTGTCCTCCCCTTGACTTCTGTGGGCTTCCTGGGGAGCCAGCTGTTCCTGCACGTAGGTCTGTGGCTATGCTGTGTGAGAGTGTGGGCACAGCTGCGAGTGCTGAACCAGAAACAGGTAGAGAACTTGTCCTAGTGCCAGCGGGAGATATTATGGATGACATGTAATCTGGAAGCTTCCTGGAGCATCTAGGCACTTCTGCCTAATGTGGCTTTGGATCCTAAAGCTGTGCCCAGCTGGCAGCAGGGATTCTACCAACAAGGTGTTCCTTAAAACAAACAAACAAAACCATCAACAAGCTTTCAGCCAGACTGGGAAGATTCGTTGTGTAACGTTTTCAGATAAATTCATTTTCTCAAGAAAAGGCAAGTAGAAACTTGCCTCTCTTTCTTTATATTTCCTCCTATTTCTCCAGTCCCACTAATTTAAGCCAGCCCATTGCCTCTCTGTAGAAGCACACACTGCCTGTGTCCTGTCTGGGCTCACAAAGAGACTTCGAAATTGTGACTGGATGGACAAACAAGTGTCTAACTGCTACAAAATACGTCAGTTGAACATAGTCCATTTCTGCTCCTTAGGGTTTCAATAGCTTGTTTTACTTGTACATTTTCTGTGCCCTTGTGTGGTCTGTATTTTAGCAGGAGGGGATAGATCACATGTTTTGATGAAAACAAAGAAATTTGAGACATAGAAATCTGTGTATCAGTGGGAGAAACATGTCAGCTCAGACTTTTCTGAAAGTCTCTCTGAGAGCAGAAAGCTGAAAATTTAAAAGTGAGTCACATAGTAAAGGTGTGCTTTCCCAAGGAGTCAGAAGCTGCAAATAAGCTGTAGAGTGTAATATTTGAGATAAGGAGTCAAGTTATCTGCATAAGCTTAAGTAGCACTGAGCAGTATACTGCACTGTTAAAAAATACTGCCTGCGTTTGCTTGGCCAGTGCCTCTGGTGAGCAGAGGAATTGGGCCTTTGCTCCCCCAAATGCCTACACAGCACTGAGTGCCAGCATCTCTCATAAAGTCACCAGTGTCTCCAGTTCCAAGAAGGCACTTCAGGTTTTTTCAATTCTACCTTGTATTCTTTCTCCTTTTCCCTTTTTTTGCTTTTTCTCCTTTTCTTCCTTTTTTTTTTTTTTTTTTTAAGTGAGCTTCCTCTTGCATATTTAGTGCCAAGATAGAACAAGAAAAGGGAGAAGGAAGCTTTTGTAAATGCATTTTTTTTAATTTTGGTGTGTGTTCCTTTTTGCTAAAGAGATTTACTAATCCTTCTGGAATGACAGTGATTCAGAAACTAGCAGTTCAAATTTATTCAAAGAAATAATTAGCAATCTTAGCCAGCTCTTTGAAAAAAATCCATTTAGGCCAAATCCTCTTGCTCAAAACTTTCTAGTGACTTATTGTGTCTGCAGCTCAGACACAGCCTGACCTTGGACAGATATTCTGTTCACTGCAAGCAATCATTAATCTAGAGTAAACATCAATATTTTTGTAAAATATAACCTCCCCCCAGCATTGCTTTATGACTCTGTGATTTACAAAACCTTAAACTTCATTAAAATGACCATATATGTTGTTTATGGCTTAATTTTGTAGCTCTTTGCCCACAACAATCAGGTGTTATTCACACAGAACTTCTTAACTGTCCTTGGCTCTGCCTCGACAGGGAACACACTCTCTGCTAGGCAGAGATGCAAGAGTAAACATTTGGCAGGGGTAGGAACTTTTCCGACCTGCTCCCTTTCTACATGGTCAAGGATTTTATTTTAGCCAAGGTGTTATATTCCTTCCAATGAACCTGAACGCTCTGCTGTCTCACTGACATCAATCTGGCAGTGTCTATGTGAATGATATTGGTGTCAGTCTCACCTAGAGGAACTGTCTGTAAAATTGAGCAGTGGCATCAGTTTCCAAACAGACTGAACATTGTGACTTGTCTTACATATAACACTTTCCAACCCTACAGTTGTAAACATGCCTGCATTCCGGTATCTTATGTGGGTTTTGTTTTCATTCTTAAATGAACTTCTGTCAAAGCACTGATATGCATGTATACTGTATGTGAAATCCCCTACAGAAAGGAGTCTTTGCTTTCAGCCTCGCTACATTTCATGGGAGCTGGTCTGTTGCATGTACAGAAGAAACCAGCATAGGTTCTACAACTCTATCCTTACCTAAGAAGTTTCCTCTTTTTGAGTCCTGTGGGTGGAAAATAGCCACTCCTTTCTCCAGGGACTACAATTCTGTATTCTGGAAAAGGCAGGGACTGAGAGTTCAGGAACATTTGGGAATCCAAAGCATTATTTTAATGGAAGAAGTGATCAAATTAGGTGAAGAAGCCTAACTGTGACAGATGCCGTCTCCACTTACCAGTTTACAATTTTCTACCACAGAAGGAGCACAGAGGAAGGTGAATACTGACAAAAGCGCATTCCTTTCCAAGCTAACTGCTTTTGAGATGAATGTCAGCTCCATACCTTGTAATGAGACATATCTATAAATCCTTTATGCGAGAGGTTAATAGAAGCTGGCAGTCTCTGAATTGTACAGCTCGCCCAGTGCTACAAGGAAGGAACCACAGGCGGCACGTCGGCAGAAATGAGCCTAAGTGCCAGAAGTCAAAACTGGTATCCTGCACTGTGTGATTAGATGGCACAATTGATATATGCTGGAGCATGAAGACTGACAGGTAGCTATATGGAGGTGGCAAGATCTCACATATAGTAAGATCTCTCTAGAACAGAGCTATTCTAATAGCTGCATATGTTTTTTAAAAAGTCATAGAAACCTACAGCCAACAACTATAATGAATTCAGGGGGGAGTTTAATGGAAATCTCAAGAAGGAATGTAATTAGATGAAGTCAATTAGGCTGCTTGGGGATTTCTAGCTGCTGTTGTTGCTATCTGGGAACCCTAATAGGACGATTAGGATTAACTGAAATCAGCCTGATTGATTAGGGCATATAAACCTACATATGCCAAATTCCAGGGGGACAGTGTACTGGAGCTTCAATCCATCTGGAGCTATGAGTCAGGAGGATGAGCTTACTCTGCTGGCCGTGGAGAAAGTGACAGATCAAGGCTAGATACACGCAGAATAAGCAAAGCCAGGTGGCAACACAAAATGATTGTGAGGGAAAAGATTGATTTTATCTGTTATGGCACTGTGTGAAGGCCATCCACTCTGTCATGTGTAAGTGAGACTAATACTAAGAAGATACTTTTGTTAAATAATAGTAATTAAAAGCCGTGTGTATGTAACAAAAGGCATCTATGTCTTCTTTGCATTGCTTTTTAGGCTCAAGTCCTTACTCAGTATGGCTGTGAAATTTCCCAGATGTTGGGATCTTGTTATTTTTGCAGTTGTTAGTTTCAGAGTTAAATCTGCAAATGTGAATTTAAAAGTGCAAGAAAAAACTATCAGTGAATAAATCCTGATGTTTCTGTGTCACTGTGTCAGGCACACAAATGCTTATCTGCATACATTTAAAATTCAGTCCATGCTGTGATTGGGAACCCCGCCTGCAACCTGCTTAGAGGACAACTGAGTTTTCCTGGCTGTATTTGTTGCAGAGAAAGATCCTTATGGCCACTAAAGAGGTTCAGGAATAAAGACTGAGGCGGGCATGTGTGTAGGGGCAGACCAGCCCTCTGCTATTCAAAGAAGCTGCTCCAAAGCAACGTAAAGCAGTCCAGGCAGGAGCCTGAGGGATCTGATCCCAGTCATTACCACTCATGCGAGGGAGAGGATATGTCAAGGGTAGGGAACGTCTTGGGGGACCTGCAATATGGTAACTCACTTTCAGCTAAGTGGAGAACAACAGCTTTAGCTGTACAGCTTAATAACAGGCTAGGCCACTTTGTGCACCGGCAGGGCTGTTAATGCACAGTAGTCGGCCTTTCATTGTTAGGAGAGGAACCCCGCGGTTCCCATTTGACAGCCAGGAGTAAAATTATTTTGCCACTAACATTTCTCTTCAGCATAAGATGGTGGGTTGCACATAGCACTCATCCTGCCTGCAGCCCCCTGCACCTGCAGCTCCTTTCCTACAACACAGGAAGGTTCCCATGGGCTTGGCCGCCAGGGATTTTGCTTTTTTTCCTGCGGCTCCCTATTCAGCTCTATTTGGGTGGCATACACGCCTGTGTACCATGGCTGCCAGCTGTGGAGTGCTGTGCAGCATCCTGGAGTGCCTCCAATGGTATTTTGAACAATTAGTAACCAGCCCGGCATGATCATATCCTAATGAATTACTGAACTGTTTTCTTCTGGTTGAATACTGGGCTAAATCCTGAAAGAAAGTGGACACCTGCAGATTGTATTGGCCAAGACCTGTCAGTGAGAATTTGCCTGTGTTAGGACCACAGGACTTGCCTCAACCCTTCCCAAATATGTCCTATATTGACCTTAATATTGTTTATTTCTCCTGCCATTTCAGACAGCATGCTTCACACAAGCATCGCACAGCAATTCAAAGAAACAGAGGCCCTATCACAATACTGAATGCCACAATCACTAAATAGCACATTTCATAGTTACCTGTTGACCCGTGAAAACATTTTGCTTCCATTAACTGGGCTTTATTAGGAAATGATGGGGAGCAGGCGATTCTTCCCAGTACTGTCACCTTGCCCGTATCACTAATAATCCAGCTCGTGTATTCACAGAGCCAGTATAAATCTTCCAAGAAAAAAGGCATTAGCAAAAGTAGATTTTTCAGAGAAAAATGTCTAAATTTATCCAAACTCTTTTGCTCAGTTTTGCAACATCTCCAACAACATATCAATTTGTGTGGTTGTAAAAATGCTACTGTGAACACTCTGGAAATCATTTTAATCAAAGAATTTCCTTCATTAAAAAATATTGTATAGGATGTTTTTACCAGCAATCTAAAAATTAGGAAAAAATATGAAAATAAATCTCCTTTGAATTCTGCTCAAGAGGAATTATTTTGCTATTTCCCCCCAACAAGCTGAGGATCTTTTCTTCCCTTTCATAGTTCTTTCATATCTATGGGTCTGACTTTGTGGTAGGAGCAGTTGTACAGGTAATTCTTTCAGCGAAACAGATCACCTCTAACAGCAGATACTGGTGTGTTTTGTCTTTTATAGTAAACCAGTTATAATTGATAATCTGCTAACAGAGACATTCCTCTTTGTGCTGATATTTTTTGTATATGTGCTATAATCCTCTTTGTAATCTATTTTTCATGAAATTGTTTTATTGCACTTGGCTTACATGAAGAATTCATCTGTACCAGGAAAGATTTGATCGTTCACTTTTTGTTCTAGTTTAAAAAACTAAAATCACCATATTTTATGCAGTCAGTGTTATTTTTCTCCACAATGAATCCCAATACCCAGACAATCCCAGACAAGCAAAAGATACTGCAGCCAGCGCTTGCTTCTATCACTCCTAGACCATTTCACAGCTTACTTCATTTGCTGCAAGTTTTCACAAGATTTGATAGAAAGTCTGAGAGACTTGGGGAAAAAATACAAAACTGTTTATAACATGGTGGCATTTGACCAAACAGGAAGGAGGAGGAGAAGGAATGTGAAAGTCAAAAGTGTAATGGAGGCTGGAAATTCTTGAACAGATGTAGCAGGTGTAAACATGTTTCTTTATTTTGTTTCCTGGTTTTAACATCCTCCTACAAGACTTCCATGTGTTCAGAAAAAAAAGGTTATATGTGCAGATGGTAAACTGCTAAAATGCCCAGAAGGTTCAAACTCATCTGTGCTTGTGAAGACAGGGAGAATTTGCCGTCGTCTGACTCACAGGTGTTTGGAGCGCTCTGCATTAGAGGCAGGTTCTGCAGTGCTGCTCGGCTCAAGCAGATGCCTTGGGTCACATGTTGGATGCACACAGGCTCTTTTTCTCCTGATGTCCAAGCAGCTAAGAACATTAGGAGAACTCCCTGGAGCAAGGAGGTGGGGAGAGACTTTTTGGCATGTGGCCTACACAGTCATTACAAATTGAGGCTCTGGGCTGTTGCTGTCCCTGGGCTGCTGCTCTCTCTTCCTGACACATTGTGCTGCCTCGGGTCACTGCCTCGCTGCTTGCCTGCCCATTGTAGTTTTGATCATACATTCCCTTTTGGCACAGAACAATTATTTTCTGCATTCTGCTAGGTCCTCTTCCTGTTTGTCCCTATTAGTCCATGGCCAGCACAGGAGCAAAAAGAAGCAGGTGTCTTAAACGCTTGGCTGGCGCACTGGAATGGGGACGCACCGGGGACAGCTCCGGCTGTGCGAACACTGCTCACAACACATTCTGCCCAGCCTTGCTCAGCACAGGCAAGCGGTGAGAAAGCGTGGGGCACACCTCAGAAAGCTCATTATTAATAACGAGCACACCTGTTGGGCATTGCTTGTGGGGAGGTATGGTGACGTCACCACCAGGTGGACCAAGGATGGGTGCTGCTTTGATGAACTCACCCTCATCCCAGCACTGCCATATGGACTCTACTCAGGCCACCCTCCTGCCTCTACCACGTATGTCCCCATCCCTGTGATGTGACAGGCTGAACACGCTCCTGGCTCATATCTGAGGCTATATCCTGAGCTCGTGTGAGTCAGCTATGTCAGCCAACAGCTGGCTAGCCTTCACCAGCGTTCCTCCAAACCTGCCACAGGGTCAAGGTGGGTCTGTCTGCACCACCCCAAGGAGCAGCTGGCTCTATCCAAATCTAGGCGAGATGTAAGCTACACTAAGGAAAAGAGGAGAAGCAGTCAAGGTACCCGGTGTTTCGTCACTGCCATGCCCCTCCAGTTTTGTCAAGATTTTAAGTAGCTACCAAATCCATCTGCTGAACTCACACTAGGAAGGGGATGAGCAGCAAGGTGGCAAACTTTGTGGGTGATGCTATGTTATTTATGGAAGTGAAAACATGACACATGGCAAAAACATGGTCTCATGATACTGAGTAATCGGGTGATAAAATGAAGGAGGAAATTCAGGGTAGATATGTGTATTCTAATGCCAACGGGCAAAGCAGACAACTTTGCATTCACAACTGAGGGTGTCAGACTGGCCGTTACCATACTGAGAAGACATCCTGGAAGCTCTATGAAATCTAGGTATATTTCTGAAAATGTCTCAGCATGTTCAAAAAAGCAAATCAAATTTTAGCTATTAGTATGGAAGGAGAAAAACCAAAAACACTGCTATGCATTGGTATAAATCTCTCTGATGTGCCTGCTTCCTGAATGCTGCGTCGTTCAAGTCTGCTAGCTCGAACACGACATGTGGGAACCAGAGAAAGGTCCAGGCTGTGGAATGGCTTCTGTATCTGGATTTCTAAATAGATTAGGAGTATCTGCCTGGAAAATGGAGAAGTGAGTGGGATATGAGAGAAGCCTGTGAAATCATGAATGACTTGGAGAAGGCAAATGGGGAATGACTGTAATTGACTCTCATAACAGAAGAAGTAGGAACATCGGATGAAATTAGGTGGCCTGTTCAAAACAAACAAAACAAGGGCTCTTCTTTACACCCTGTTTTGCTGGAGCGTGCCTGTAATTGTCGCAGGATGCTGTGATGTCAAGAATTGATATGGGTTCAGAAAGCAATTACACAAATTCATGGAAGCAAAAATCCATCAAGGGCTATTAAATTTAAAGATACCACATCTGGCTTAGGGAAGTCCCCGAGCCACAGCTTGCTGGAGTTGGGGATAGTGTGCCATGGAGCCATCACTGTGTGCTCAGCCCTCTCTTCTGCCATTCCCTAGGCATCAGCTGGTTTTTATGCAAGAGACAAGCTGTTGGGCTGGATGGACTTGTCTCAACCAGCATGGCTGTTCTTATGTTTGAATGCCAGGAAATCAATTTTTCCACATCCAGCCTGTTGGAAATGATGCCCTTTCTTTCATACAAGGACTTGGGTAGGATGGTTCATGAATTTATTCTGTCTCAATTATTGCAATCACCTGTAATGGGATTTGAAGTCTGAGGCAACACAGACGGTGCCCTGTGCAGAGAGTGTTAGTGCATCTCCAAAGCATGAGGAAAGGCAGCAGATGAATGTTTGGCTGGCTCCTAGCCCCCCCTCCATGTGCCTAGCACTCAGTCTTCACGGCCTGAGTAGACAGGGTTCTCCACATACCAGAAATCTACCTCTCGGAAATCTCTGAGACACACTTTGATATCCCATTTTTGTGGGACCAGAGCTAACCACTGAAGTTTGTGACAGCCTAAGCAAAACTCCCCTAGTGAGTGGGGAAGCAGCGTCCCAAAGGCAAGGGGGCTGTATGCCTGCTCCATCAGAAGATACAGGCTGAGATCAGTGTGCCTGGGTCTAACTGAGACTATTGCCTGTGTTCAGCAGCTTTCTGAGGCTCTGAAACCCACACGCAACCAGTCTCAGATGTCCTTTCCAGCTAAGCCACATGCCTCCTTTGCACTGCAAGTGGCCGAGGTGCAGCTCAAGTGCAGGATGGCGTTTTTTACAGGATGGCACAGCCACAGAGCCGCATTCCTGCACCTCACAGAGCACTGAAATGTTTTCGGGATGAACACATTAATCAGCTTTCTGCAGGAAATTATGTATGAACTAATGGGTCCCAGGTGCTGGTAGCTACAGTCTGTGGCAGCTAAGGTTAATTTCAGAGTCTTCTGCCTTTTAAAGGGGGATATCTATGTAATGATTGCTGTTGAGTTTCAGTAATTTCATTATTATTGCTGCATCAGGGACTGGCCACCCTGGCTTGCAAGAGTGCCTGTGAGGCTCACGCACCCTGAAGGTGTCACTGCACCTCAGCCCTTGCCCCCTGCTCCCATCTGCCGCCCTGATGAGCACCAAGCCGCTGCCTGGTGCCCGTAGCCCCCCCGCGTGGGTGGGACAGAGCCCTCTCGAGGACTGACACCTGCCGTTATTCTTATTTATTGGTTTATTTATTTATTTTAAGGAACGCAGCCACCGAGCCGCCCCATAGAAGGGCTGCCGGCCCGCGGAGCAGCAGCGAGCGCTGAGGAGAGGCCCCGCCGCGCCGCGCCGGTCTCCCGGCAACGCCGCGGCCCGCACCCGCCGCCCCTAGGGGGAGCCCGGCGGCCGTTGGCCGCTCAACCGCCGCCAGCGGGCAGTGCGGGGGCGCCGGGCGCCATTAGGGCGGGCAGTGGGGGCGGCGGGGCGTTAAAGGCGGCTCGGTGAGGAGGGCGGGCTGCGGGCCCCCCGTGTAGCAGGAGGTCTGCGGTGAAAGCTCTGCTTCAGCTTCATGGTACCGCACAGCGCTCCTTGCCAGCGGTTTCAAGCACACGGCGTAACAGTTTTCACTGAGGGCTTATGTGGCTGTCTTGTGCCTTGAGGAGCTGCTTATTGTTGGGGGGTGACACCGGGAAATCTGCAGAACATTTCAGTTCTCTGAAGGGCTGTTGTTTTTTATTTCCTACAAAAGAGGTTCCAGACTCAATTGCTGCATGCGTGCAGTCAGTTCTTGGCACACCGTTATGGGGTAGGTGGGTAAATAGTGCAGTAGAAGTACTGGTGGCTTTGGAGCTGTATGTGTACTGTGAGACAGCTGCCTCTCCCGGGGTAGCTGTGTTAGTGTGCTGGGGCCCCTTCTACAGCTGGGGAAGCTGGGGTGGGAGACATGGGCCCAAGGGAATAACCAAGGTTCAAGAAAAAAGAATGGTATTTTAATTTACATTTTCGCAGAAGTTATATGGGGACTGACATCGCCTAGAGCCACATCTCAGGACTGGCACATTCATTGGGCATGGAGGTGCTCTGGAAATGGGAGTGAAGGGGTGCAGGCAGAGACAGCTAGGGGAGGGTGAAACACTCAAACTGTGACACAACTGTTTCTAACCCTGCTTCACTTCACTTACAGTCAGCACTGGGAAAGGGATTTTTCCCATGGGTGATAGACAGGCGTCCCAAAGAGCCTCAAAGGGGCAAAGCACACATACAGAGCAGCTCCAGTCTGACATCATGAAAGCACAGCTGTTACTGGCAAGCAGGGGCAGAGAAATCCCTTCTCCAGCCATTTAGCTTTCCTGCAAGAAACTTCCGTGTGTGGATGTGACGAATTCGTGCAGTGTTTGCACTGGTGTTTTGATTTGGCTGCCCTGATTCAGCCCATCCCTGCATCTCACCGCAGCTATCTCAATCCAGCAGTGCTGCCTCCATTAACAGAAGTCCATCTCGCTAGTCAGAGGGCTGCTGCAGGGAAGTGCTCAGGCCACGGCAGGGCACACGTGTCCTTGAGGGAGCTGTGCCCTTGCAAGGAGGCTCCTTCCACTAAACATGGGAGCTTCTTGAGCACGTGTGACTACTGATGAAACAGCAACATAAAACAAGGTGGGTTAGGCCAGCACTGTTGGTTTCTTGAGTCAACAGGCTAGATCATGTAGCCTGGAGAGCAGCATTCAGCTGAGGAGCAGTATATTCTACCTGAAAGGTGCTAATTTGATTAAGTGTACCCTTGCCTTAACCATGAGGAAAAGCGATCCCTCTTGCAATATTGCATCCTCTCTGCTGTTCCTCTCTCTACTCATCTGTCACGCAGCTACCACTATGGTGACAGCAGAAGGGTAGAATGTTCCCTACCTTTGGCCAGTTGTGCCATTGATGATCGCATCACAGCAGTGCTTTCACAACAGACTCCAATCATGAGCAGATGAGTTACAATCAAGGTTTTCTTTCCATCCTCAGCCCCACTGCTGGTTTCAGAGTGCATCATTAAAGTGATTGGGTAACATATTCATCCACAATGCTGAAATTAAACTTGACCTGTCTAATCATATCATAAATAGCAGTTGGAGGCTATGTTTTTCTTCATCTGTCAACCACATCCCATCGAAAATGTGTTGGCATTGGGAAAATGGTTGTAATTGGTGAGTAGAGGGACTATTGATAGAACAGGTATGCAGAGCATCAAGATGCACACGTTGTCTCGTGTCTGAATATATTGGCGTAAGCATTATAAGAAGTTACCAAGAAAAGCATTTATTATTAGGTAAAATTCCAAGCAGTGGATCTGACTGATGCTAGTCTCTAGCCCGTCTCTTTAACATCACTGCTTCCTACTTTGTTATGCAGTTAACAGAATAGTTGAAAAAAGAAGCTTTTCAAAAATACCTGAGAGCTATTACATTCACAGAAGGGAAAAGGAATATGGATGTTTGGTAAATCCTGCTGCATGGTGAGCATGCCTCTTTTCTTATGGGAGGACTTGTACAACAACCTACAGCACACGCTCAGCACCTGGTAACTACCCAGCTGCCCTCGCTCTCCTCAGTAAACAAGAAATAGGGTAAAGCAGCTTATTCCCTCTTGCTCTCTTCCTAAGGGCTACCGACATGTGAACCTGCAGTTACTGTACAGTATGTGATCTCAGTTTACTTCCTCTTTTGTTGCTTACCCACCCACACCCTGGAATGTCAAATTGCTTTCCTGACACTTTGCTTGCTTAGCAAAATACCCAGGGAGATACATTCCCATGTACTTGTCATTTGGGAGGCTGAAGACAAGTGCTTCAAATTAGACTTCTGCAGTTGGATTGGCATAACTTTGCAGAAGGTTAACTGGCTGGGCCTGCCCTTGTCAGTGTTTGTCAACAGTTGCAACACCAACCAAGAGAGAACCCCCCATTTGTACACAGAATAAGATATAGCTGTCTTGCCTCACGCCAGTTGTGAGTGGTGAGTATCGCACAAGGTCAAACAGTCCTCTGTGGATCTTTGGGATAGAAAAGACATGAAAGTGCAATGATTTAATAAAGTGTCAGGAGGAATGGCATAAAAAGAACCTATACACCAAGTAACAGTGCAATGGAAACCAAACCAAGAAACTTCTAGGCTTCCTTTAAAACATGTCCATCCTCTCTGGCATGGAGTGGGACAGCACTGATCCATGCTGTTGGTTTGGAAGGGTGCTCACTAGAGGTCCATCACAAAATTGTGCCACGTATATATTACTGAAGTCTTTGTCCAGTAGTGTATGTGTTAGGTAAGTTATTATTGAAGGTAGCACCAAAAATAAGAAAGCTACTAGGAAATATGGTGGGTCATGCAAGATCAGCAACATACTACTGAAAGTTTTTGTTATCTTTATAGCCATGGAAGGTTCAGAATTTATGTATCAGGATAATGCGTGTTTGAATTTTTCTGAAAAAAGAAAATTTTAAAAACTGTAAGTATGATTCAGAGATGAGATTTTTTGAATTCCAATGTTCTTTAAAAAATGTTAAGGGTAATTTCTATTTAGAGATTATTGGTAGTGACAGATAAAGATAATGAGATCCATTTAGGATAACTTTTTTCTGTTTCAGAGTGTCTTCCATTTATGTTGTAACACTCAAACTGTCAATATTATTTCATTACAATGTAAATAGGAGACATGAGTATTACATTTGTTTTGCTACTAGATAGCAAGAGTCTTTAGTGATATGACAGTAAAATTAAACCATTTTACAACTGTCATATTATCGTGTAGATAATAACAGTGCGTACACCACGTCCTATAGCTATGAACACATGAAGACATCATGTAAAAAGGTTTGCGTAAAAACTTAGCCATTAAAATAATGTTTAAATTAGCCTTTGAAATAACATTCACATTTTGAAAAAGTGTCTAAGAGTTGCGTTTAGAAATAGCTTAGGCATAGGAAGCTTTATGGAAAACTGATTTTTTTTTTCCCCAGAACTTTATGACTTTATTTTTGATAAAGTATGATCCCACTAGTTGTTTCTGTGTGTGTGTTCTAAAAGGAATGAGTAGATTTCCAGGTTTTCCAGGCTGCCTCCTCAAGCAGCCCCAGACAAACTGTGGATGAAAGGTTGCGGTCTCTGGTTACTGGTCTGCAGACCTTGAGGGATGCTCTGGTTGTCCCAGCAGAGAGGCTTGCACCTCTGTTTGCAGGTTTGCCTGTGGAAGAAGGCAGAGGAAAAGGCATGTGCCTAGCACAGGTTTTAGGCTTCTCCTGGGCATCAGCCAAGCTTCAGTGAGCCCCAGGAAAGAATTAGTGAGTTACTGTTCCTGTATGTCCAAGTCCAAACACTGCTTTGCAAAACCAAAAAAAAATCAGACCCTACCTGTGCCCACTGCTTGTGTTTGACCTCTAAGAACACAGCACTGTGGAGACTGCCTTTAAACCTCTCTAAGCTTTGGACCACTACTGTTAGCTGCTCTCAATCACTTTGTTTATTTCACACTGAAAACAAAAAATACTTAAATGTTTAAATTTTTCTAGAGAGATGATGTGTCTAAAGTAGTGATTTTAAACATTTTTATTTAAAAAAACCATTTAAAACATTTTCTAAAGCAAATGCAAATCCTTGTGTGGCCAAATTGCACCCACAGGCTGACAGTGAACTTGTTTGTCATGGTTACCTTTCACAGACCTCTCTTAGAAGTAAGCTAGAGAGCAGAAATCTGCAAAATAAAGGTAAAAAACACCACCTCTCCATAATGAGATCCTACTGGAGACAGAGGATACTCAGGGGTTCCCATCTTAGGTCAAGCAAAACTACATTGCTGGCAAGCTACATTCAGCACAGAATTATTTCTTCTCCCATGAATTATTTAGAGTACATACTGTCTTTTCACTATAGATATGCACAGATCGGAATTAAATAGAGCTTCAGTCACTAGGGCCTTCAAGTAACACCATGATGCAAATGTTAAGCAGTAATCATAAGGCTCTAACTACAACTGGCTTCCCATTTGCTAGATGCAGATATTCAAACCTTCTGTTCCCAGTGAACACGCTGGGCACAATGTGACAGTACATCACAACACAAAGCAAATGATGAGCTGAGATTTGTTAGGTATGTAATGAAAGAGGAAAGCACACTGAAGTGGATGGATTTCAAATGCAACCAACAAAAATAAGCTCTTTATGTAAGTATTTTGAATATATTCAGTGCTAGCAAGACCATTGATTTTGACTTAAATCAAAAGTTAGCTATTGCAGAACAAAACCTGCTGTGGACAGAGGAATTGTAAGTTTATAGGCAAAATTGAATTCAGTTCCAGGAAAAATGTGCACCAAACATAGCTGTCTTGACAACCACATTCAAAGAGCTACTCAAGGTGGGAGCTTTATGGAGCTGTGAATAAAAAAGCCTTCTGAAACCATAAAAGCATCACTCTGAATCTAAGGTGAAAAAGCTCTAAATTGCAGCGACATGTCACAACCTGTCAATTTATTAACAGATGCTGCTAAATCAGGATCAGGAACAAAATATTAAAACCTTCAAAAGTGGCATAATGGAACTGTTCTGAAAAGGGAGGAAAAATATACACCAGAGGGCTGGGTTTTCTAGGACTTTGCTAATGAACTTCAGAAGGATGTAGACAATAAAGCAGATCACTAACAGCTGATGCCAATTTTAAAAAAAAAGCACTTGATTTTGGTCATATGGGACTAGAAAAATTTTTACAGTGATTTTCCAAGGAAACACTTTAGTCAGGAGTAGCTAAGCGAAAGAACCGGGAGCTGATTCTGCTCTACCATATTTTTGTTCCGAAAGTGCAAAATGCTATCATTAAATCAGTCTTTTCCTTTCCCACAGGGGTGTGTTAATATTTTACTTCTGAGGCCGTGCCTGACTATCGTTGCTGGCAACAGGCAGCCTATGCAGTATGATCTAATGTAAGGGGTCACAGCAGGCAGGAGGGTTCTGCGAGCTGGATGCACACACAGTGGCTGGGTGAGCAAGTACAGGGTGACACTGTACCAATCTCCCGAATGGGCAGTGATCACAGCTAGAGGGAGGGGATAGTAGTGATTGCCCTAAATGCCACATCTGTCCTTCTCAGGTGATGCATCTAAGCTGGTTCATAGGTACTATGGAGCTGGAGGCTGCTTGTCTCTCCCGCTGACACTGTTCTACTTCACTGAAATGCTTCAGTCCACACTGACACCCATGTGTTTCCCCTCTTCAGCAAATGCCCTAAGCCCTTCACTAAAGAGAGTTATGCTGTCTGACTCAGTGAATATTCAAGCATTGCAAGCAAAGTGGAATAGATCCAAAAGGAGAGTCTGAGGCACAATGGCCTCATAAGGCAATCTCTTTGCATTTAGGGCATACTGCTGAGGCTGTGGTTCAGTGATACAGCAAGTCTAGTTGCAGTGCTCCTCCTGTGTGATCAGACACAGCCTGGCTGGATTTGCACTCCAACTGCTGACACTGGATTTGCACTGGCTCCAAAAATGTTGATGGGTTATCTTCAACACCCAGTCTTGTGCTGACTGAGACTGAGTGTTGTCTTGCAGCCAGCAAAAGGCCAGTGCAAGGACGAAGGCAGCATGAAGACCAGTCACAAGGCAGGTTCTAGATAAATGAACTTGTCTGCTTACTTCCAACCTGGATCAGATTGGTACTTCTGGCACATGTATACATTTGTACAAATCTATGGTTGATCCATGAATTCAGGTGTGGGAGACACGTTCTCAAATCCTTGCTCTGAGATTGACTGGAACAGAGAATAATTGTAGAGTGGATTATTGAAGTTACTTGCCCAAGGGAGGAAATGTTTTTTTCTGATCCTGATCAAGGGACTGACAGTTAATTGAAAAACTGAAGAAATTAAGAACACAATCCCAAGAACATCTATTCTGTTGAGAATCTTATTAGAACTTGTTGAACTGTTTCATTCAAAAACAGCTTTAAAAGAAAAATGGATTTTTTCTCCAAAAATCTATTTTTCTCTTGTTCAGAATTCTTGTGCCTTTCTACAGAAATAGAATAAAATTGGATATCCCAAACTCCATCTTCTGCTGAGGATTCAGTGGAATCAAGCATTTCAGTTTGCATACCACATGCCCATAACTGGATGTTCCACGCAGAGAGCTGCTTACCCTCTGCAGCACTTGCAGAAAGCTTGCCCCTCTCTCAAAGGCTAAACCAAATATATAGTTTCCTGTACATTAATTAAGAAATAATGGTCACAGCAAAAGGGCATTTCCTAGGGATTATTGACTGGCTGGATGAGTGGATGGGCTGAGACTTCTAATTAAAAGTGCAAGCTCTGTTCTGTCATAGGGAATTCCGTTTAAATTAGTTCACATTGAATTCAGAGGTTTTTCGTGACATTGAGTTCACCAGTGCTGACAGGTCCATGCCCCCAGTTTAATGGGTGGTAAAGCACACTAGAAAAATAGCGTTCAACTGTAATTGCTGTGGAAGTATTAGTGCTGTGAGTGTGGCCAAAGATGCCCACTTGTTCAGTTGGAGCTTTCAGAAAATTTAACTGGTTCACCTGCAGTAGTGAAGGGTTGCTTTCAAAGTCGTAGCTGTATGAGGTCATGTCAGAGGATCTTTTCCATTCAGAGTCTCAGCCCATCATCTACACAAAGATGGGAGGGGTGTGGTAGGAGGCGGACTTATGGAAGGAAGGAGAAAAGGAAAGTACATGGAAACTAGGGATGTCTTGCCAAAGAAATAGATGAACCTTTATGTGTTGAGTGGACCTCATTAATAGGCCAAGATAAAATAAAGCACTTTGAGTTTGTTTCCTTAAAAACACAAAGAAAATGCAACTGTTAGGAGTTTTTGCAGTTGAAAACCCAACATGTTTGCCTTGCCTGAGCAGAGGTTATGCTACTTGTTACCTTTGTTCCAGTCCGTGTAAAGCCCTGAAGGCCAGCCCCTGAGCTGCTGCCAAAAACGGTGTCTGTGCAGTTCGGTCAGGCCTGGACAGGAGACCTGATGGTCACAGCAGAAACGGATTGGACCCAAGGCAAGAGTGCTGGAGTTACCTCTGTTGGGGAGGGAAGTCCCCCAACAGCTCAGTCACACACTTGCCTGTCATTGCTTAGCTGGGACATTATTTTGGTCTTCAGCTCGTGCTATATCTCCCTCTAGTACTTGTTAGCAAAACAAAAGCAGGATCAGACCCTACATTTATGGAAATTAAATGATGTCAAATCTGTTTAACTCCTCTGGGACTTTTTCACAACTTTATTATAGTTGCATCAGAGGCTGGTTTGTTAGGAAATAGTAACATATTTTCTGCTCCCCCTGCCATAGCAGTTCTGTACAGAAACTGATCTGACAGGGAACAAAAATCTCAGTTTGAACCAAGAAAACAAGTCATCGTGCATTTAGACTGCTAAATAACACTGTTGGAAATAAATTCAGTGCTATGCTGAAAGTCAGCAGTGAAACCTCATTGAAGATGGTGGGTGAGAAAGCTTCCCTTCCCTAAGAGGAAGCCTAAAAATTACCTTCTTTATGGAACGTGCTCACTGAAGCACACATTTCAGTGGCCAGGAGCCACACGTACCTCCCACACGACACACGCCTGGCAGCTCTGAGTGGTGGGGACTGAGGCATTCCTCCAGGATCTGGCTCTGGGGACAAGGTGGCATATGACAAAACTGAGCAATTCAAAAAGTGACAGCAGAAACATCAGAGAAGCAGACAGAGGAAGTAGCAAGGACACACCAGAGCCAGCAAGGAAAGCCCTTGTAGCCTGACCCTGAGAAAAAGCTAAGAGGGAGCAAGCTTGAGTTCTGGCTCAAAAGAAGCTTGGAAGTGTGAAAAGAGAAAGCACTGCCTATTGTTTTGACTCTTGCTGTGCCCAGAGTAACAGGACATTGTGTACATTCTTTCTAAATAAACAGAAGCACATTAAAAACCCAATTCACTCTCTCATCCACTTTTCTCCAAGCAGAAACAACCTGTAGGGACCCTGAATGTTGGCTAACCACCCAGGTCAAAGAGAGTGACACGAACTGCATTAATAAAGGGAACTTTCTCCTCAGAACTGATTTTGTCTATTCTTGTTTCTAGTAAAAGATTTTAGCGCTGGTCTGTGATGATATTGTCATTAGCATTGTCATAGCAACTGATAAACAAGGAGAAAGAGATGTGCAACAACTTTTTTTTTTTTTTTAACAGGCAGTCCAAATGTCTTACTAACAAGTAATTTGGTGACAGAATTCAGCAAAGCGGTTGCACAGTAAATGGGTTTATCTTTAAACATAATGCTCTTTTCCATTTTAACTGAGCATAAAATTGTATCTTTAAAGGATCGGTAAACAGGCAGGGCTTCATGCCTCTTGAGCAGATCCATGTGACATATGGTCTCTCCAAGCAAGTTTTATCGGCTGTGCACAGTAGCAGCAGCTCTGAGCTAATGTTCCTGTGAAAACAAGTAAGGGTTTATCCAAAACTGAAGAAGGGGAGCAGAAATGCACCATTGCCCCACTGTACAGTTAAAACAACAACAAAATTGTATCTTACATCAAATTTATGCCATACCTCTATAAATATAGCTGGTACCGGTAGTGACTAACTTCAGCACATGTGCAGAGCAGGGCTGAAGGAGACTCAGGCAGGGTGGCTAAAGGAGCCATGGGGCATCACTGACCACTGGGCCTTAGCCCCAACCTTGCCACTGTCAGCAGGCCTCACGTTCCCAACGTAGGTGCTATAATGAGTTGCATGAGGTGCTGAGGAGCACATGGCCTCCCTGCTCCCAGACGCCCTACTTCATACAGGTAAAGCGGCTGGGGACTGTTTACTTAGCAGCACTGAAGGACAGGATGAGCCTTGTACACAAATGCACATCCCCTGTGTTAATTTTAGCACACAGATCTTGCCAAATACTGGCCTAAAATTATTTTCAGGCTCACTGTTACCTCAGCTGGGGACTGCTGCTACTGACTAGCACTAGAAATAAGCCCTGTAAATTAATTGGTGCTGGCATTACAAATGGAGGAATAAGGCAAAAATTAATGGATTGTAAAACATTTCTGCTTCAAAAGGATTTTGCGATAGTAGTTGTGCACACAGAACAGGAATAACAAACATCATAACAAACAAACATATGCTCATGTGGTTATATTGCTGCATACACACACGCATTTATATTTATGTTTATATATGCATATGTATAACCACATTAAATAACAGGTAATATAACAGGAGAAATTTAATTGCAAAAGAACAAAGTTGGAAAAAAATTACCTGTGGCTCCATTCCTCCACAGAAGGCACATTCTTGGAAAAGCTTTCAATGTGCTTGAATAGCACTATGATGCTTTTTTAGTATTGAGTGATTTTTCTCTTATTCTTGCAACAATGTAATAATTTGTAGGTTGAGTTCCTCAAGGCCTTCTCATCAGCAAGAATGAATTCCCTCCATTCTGAAGTCTTTCATGAACACTCCTCTATCCCCTGCTGTCTGTGCCTCCCTCCTATCCCCAAGCATGTGTCAATTTTACTCCACCTTTCTCATGAAGTTCAGTGAGGTTTTTGTTCTGGATGGAGTTGAGATCTCTGAACAGCAGTTGTGCAAGATTTTTGGAATGGACGTGAGGCTGAACATGAAGGACAAAGGCATAACCCACCTGTTTACTGTGAGCAGCTGGCTGAAATGCACCTTCAGACAAATTTTACAGTTGCAGCAGTGTTCCAGTTTCAGACAACTGTGATCCCACCAGGGGCAGATGGGGAAAGATACTGGTTCAGGAGAATATGTGGGTCAGACCTGAGGCATTAACAGTGCAGGCTATGCTTTGTCCTAGGTCTTAAAATTGCAGGGGAAATAGCAGGTGAGATATACATTTGATTTGTGGCCTGCCACTGCACTTATGAAGAGCATCTGCTTGTATTAAAAGAACACAGTGGAGAGTAGGAACTGTCTCTTTTGCAGTACATACAGTTACAGAAAGAGCAGACAGATGCCTGGCAGACATACTTACCAGTGGTGAACAGGCAGCTGAATTGGGAGGAAATCACATCTCACAAATCGTCTTTCCGTCTTTGAGCTTCTCTTGAGACAGAGGAACCATGCAGAGTCACTAAACCCAGTACGGTAATACCAGCCCTTAATATTGAGTGCTTACAAAAAGCACTGTCGTATTCACCAGGCACACAAAGTACTCTGCAGCAAAGTAAGAAAGACTCTCTGCTGACTCAGCAGATGTAGGTAACAAATTTTAGAACAGCTCTTTCTCAAGAAAGTGATCAGTTTTTGCCTTTTCTCATTGTGTGAGATATACTGTAGACTTTATTCATTAGAGAGCACTCTGTAAGTTGAAGTAAGAAACAGGAAAAATAAGGATGGTGATAAACTTGTATGTCAAGGAAATTATGATAAACTAATACACTTTCTGGAAAAATCACTGGTAATATATGCCATTCCTAGAATAAAAGTAGTAGACATTCAGTGTATCATTATCTACAAGGTGTAGATGAAAATGTGACTGTCACAAAATCACAGAATCGTTGAGGTCTGAAGGGACCTCTGGAGATTGTCAGGTCAAATCACCCTGCTCAAAGCAGGGGCAACCTGAGCATGTCGCTCATCTCCAGAGGTGAAGATTCCACACCCTCTCTGGGCAACTTGCTCCAGTATTCAACAATCATTACAGGGAAAAAAAAAAAAAAAGGATTTTTATTATATTTACAAGGAATTTCATGTATTCCAATTTGTTCCTATTGCTTTTTGTCTACTCAGTGGGCACCTCTGAGAAGAGCCTGGCTCCAGCTTCCAGACCATCTCCCATCAGGTGTTTATGCACATTGATAAGGTTCTCCAGAGCCTTCTCTTCTCCAGACTGAGCAGCCCCAGCTCTCTCAGCCACTCCTTGTACATTAGATGCTTCAAGCCCTTAATCATTCTTCTGGCCCTTCACTGGACCTGCTGCAGTATGCCCAGGTCTCTCTTCTACTGGGGAACTCAGAGCTGGACCCAGCACACCAGGTGTGTCTCAGCAGGGCTGAGCAGAGAGAAAGGGTCACTTCCTATGATCTGCTGGTGATGCTCAGCCTAGTGCAGCCCAGGAGGCTGTTGACCTTCTTTGCTGCAAGTGTATATTGCTGGCTTCTGGTTAACTGTTATTCATCAGGAACTGCAGGGTATTTTCTACAATGCTGCTTTCCATCCAGCTGGCCTCAGCCTTTCGTGGTGCGTAGAGTTGTTCCTCCCTAAGGGCAGGACTTAGTATTTCCCTTTATTTAACTTCATGAGATTCCTGTTGACCTAGTTCTCCAGTGTGTCAAGGTCCCTTTGACTAGAGGCACAAGCACCTGAGCTAGCAATCACTTTTCTCAGTTTTATAGCATCTGCAAATTTGCAGAGGATTCACTCTGATGCATTGCCCAGGTCATTAATGAAGGTGTTCAACTGTACTGGCCCCAGTGTCTTCCCCTGAGGTTCACAACCAGTGACTGGACTCCAGCTGGACTTCATGATCACAGCCTGTTGAGTCTAGCAGTTCAGCCAGTTCACAGTCCATCTCACTGTCCATTCATTTAGTCTGCAACACATCAATTTGTGGCATGCTTTGTGAGTGAAAATATGGTGAGAGTCTTGCCAAAGTTGGAATAAATCATATCCACTGCTCTCCCTTCATGACACCAAGCCTGTAATTTCATCATTGAAATCTAACAGGTTGGCCAAGCATGAGACAACTTCAGTTTAGATCTTGCTGACTTGATTGGAGAGAGTGGATTAACACCTATGGAATAATTTATTTAATGGTATTTCACTTCCTGATCAAAAAATATCCCTGAGCAGGCCAAGTGGAGTTCTCCCAACCACTGCATCTCAAATCCTGTGGTTGGATCATTCTTGGTCTGCATGTCATTCACGTGATTTGTTTCCCCTACCATGGAAGGGACACCTCCCACTAGATCAGGCTGCCCAGGGTCCCATCCAGCCTGGCCTTGAGCACCTTCAGGGATGAGGCATCCACAGCTTCTCTGGGCAGCTGTACCGGTGCCTCACCACCCTCTGAGTAAAGTTTTCTTCCTAATAACTGATCTCTCTTAGTTTAAAGCCATTACCCCTTGTCCTGTCACTACACTTTCAAGTACTGATATGCTGTGAAAAAACACAGCATTTCATGTACATCACTACTTATTTGTTTTTATTATTAACTGGGAAATTCAGGTAAAATAACACATTGACTGAAGGCATTCACTCACAATGAAAGCTAACATCACCAAAACGTCTTGACATTTTAATGGAGATCAAATATTTAATAAAAATATCATAACTTGAGATTATGTTTTGCTGTTCCTGCAGTCAAATTTGTCAAGATACTGTGAAAATCATGGAAAGACTCTAACAACCTTTCCTGCTGATTCTTTCAGTGGATTTCCCTGGTATCTGGTAGAATTATAGCCCTGAAAGCAGAAACAGCTGATGGATCCCAGTCCCATACGTTGCCCTGCTTCATGCCTCTCTACTGGCCCTGCTTGGTGTGGGCAGAACAGCCAGGATATAGGCTACTGCTCTTTTCAGTTTTCCAGCCTTTTCTGGAACTGAATATCAACTACCTTAGGCTGAATTAGACAGGGAGGGGTAGAAACATCTTTTGTATCTCCTAATTCTTTTTATCTTTGCAATAGCTGTCAGTTTTAGTTTGTTCATCGATCATTCAGTGGAGCAAGAGCAAGAAGATGAAGGACCAGTCACCCCTTGATGTTGTTAACAAGCGTGCTAGACTTTGACAATTTGACTGAGAGAGATTTCACAAAATTATGAGAGAAATTTTAAATGTCTCATTGAGCCATACCACAAAATTCTTTGCTGTCAATTGAGCACTTGTGGTAACATTTTTTTTTGCTTGACTCAGCACTCTCCTCACATCAGATCAATCAGGTTTTTGGAAATGTCTCTTTTATTGTGGATATGCTCAGCAACATTAACTCAAGCATTAACAGTCTATTTACCTGCTGACGTTACTCTGGCATGGCATATCAGTACTGTCATTTGTGTTCACACAGCCAAATAGCAAGATATTTTTACATGGCATATCAGTACTGTCATTTGTGTACACGCAGCCAAATAGCAAGATAGTTTTAATAAAGACTTCAGAATGGACTAAGCTGCTGTGTTTCTGTATTGCTGTCACTACCTGATTCAAGCTAATACTATTTTACAACCAATTCAATGTGTGTTTTCTTCCCTGCCACTGACTGAGTGGTCCATATGGATTTTAGGTGATGCTTTATTCCCAAATCAACAAATACCCTGGGGGCGTGCCTTTATAATGGTTTTTACTACAGCCATATCCTGACAAACTTTTGGCAAACATTTTTCAAAGAGTATCTGTTCAGCCTTGATCCAGACAAGAGACCTGTGCAGTGGGCAGTGCCTCCAGGACTCTTAAGAAGAGCTGTGACTTCAGCTCTGCTGCCTGTCAGTATGGCTCAGTAGCTGCAGCAGCCCTCATACCTGCCGTGCTTGGCAAAGTCCATCACCCAAAGCACAGGGCCCAGGATTTCTCTGCCTTTTGCTGTGACAGATGTGTCCCAGCAGCCTTTATGAGGGCTTCCCAAATTTTTTTTTTAAGGTATACCAAGGCATATTTGGTTTCTTCCCATACAGGTTTCTGCTGAGGAGAAAGTAAGCCACCTTTGCTCAGTTGACTGCAAATCCATTTTTAACAGAAAATTTTGGTTTCACAATGTACGCATGTATGGTGCCAGAAGCATCTATTTTTTTAATATGAGTAACACCCATGATAAATTTGATTCAAAAAGAACAGGTATCTGTTTCTGAGCCAGTAGTGAAAACCAGATGTAACCGTGCAGTTTGTAGCTAACTACGTAATCCATCAGCACATAGGCTTCAGCTCAGCAAAACATTTTGAGTACCAGCTTAACTTTAAGTGTATGTTTGTATACATAGATTTCAGTGGGGCAAGCACTTGTGCCTAGAGCTATGTGTGATTAAGTGCATCACTGAAAGAGTGTCATTAGAAAAAAAAATTAACTGTAGGAATTTGTCTAGGGATAAATGTAACAACAGCTCTGCCTTGGTTGGCTCTGTTTCTTTTTGGTGGGGTACAATGTAAGCAAGATCTTCTTACTCTGCAATATTGATGACATACCTTCATGCACATACGATAGCACATTCTCAGAATATTACATAGTTTAAAACTGATCTTTTCAACCACTTTGAAGGTGTTTTTCCAATTTTACTCCTCGGAGCCTTCCAATAATCAATCCTGTGTGTTCAAACTATTTAAGGAAGAGGAACGTGTCCTAATTTCTTATTCTGTTCTCTGCTGCCCTTCATTGTCTGTACTCTTTTCTACGCTCAGGAGTGAGCCTGCTTTCTGACAGTGTTTCAGCATATTCTTCTGTCACACAATCTTCTGCTTTGAGCTCTTTTGTTCTAATACTCTTGACATTTAAGCTTGGGTACTTTAAAGGTTCTTTCTCTTTACTTTATTCTATGATTTATTGATTACTTCCAGCTTCTGTTTCCCTAAGTCCATTTCTTTTCATGTTTTCTCACCCTTCCCACTTCTTGCTATTTCATCTCTCGATACAAATAATGCTTCACAGTTCCGGTTTTAAAGCCACCACCACACTAGCTTTCTCCCATTGGCTTGGCATAGCAGTGCTTTTCTTACACACAGAGGCCCAAAGGCATTGTAAATGATTACAGGGGTCATTGTTGCTGATGAATGTGTCCCGGCCACACATTTACAAAGAGCCTGCTGAGCCGCATTGTCCTTTGCGAGTGGTCCCCGCAGAAGTCACAGGCAGTACCCACAGATCAAGGGGCTACTCCGTGTGGGAAAGTGACATCGAGACTTAAGTTAGCATTGTACGGAGAGAAGCCTCCTTCCCAAAGGCTGAGCTACACCAGCTCTGCAAGCCTGACTTACTACCACAATAATTTTGAAAATACCAGATGGAAGAGCTGAGAATGGCAAAACATTACTACTGCGTGGCCAAACCCTGTGCAAGATCTCAAGTAGCCTTCCTCTTCTGTCTTCGCCTTTCTCGTGGGAAAGGACCCATGTCTGTTTCATAAATATCTATGCTCCCATCCTGGAACGGCACAGTGGGCCCTTTCACCTCCTCTCCATGCCCAAGATAGTACAAGGATTTGCTCCTGAACGTGTACTACAGCGAGATACAGAAATCCAACCACAGTCAACTGGAAGTTTGTGCAATAGGCATTAAGTGGTAAATTGCCCCAGGGTAATGGCTTGAGTCTGTGAAGAGCAGCGCTGTGTTTGGCTGGGCACCTTTGTCTTCTGCAGGATGCCCACCTCCAACCCAGACACAGAGAATCTCAAGAGCAGATTGTAACTGATACTTTCATGTAAAGCACACTGTAGTCAATTAGCTAGTGATTTTTCTGTCAGTCAGGATCGTCTGCATATGAAGATATCAAGGACACAGAAAATGATTGAACTCAGCTGAAAATGCTTGTGTTCCAAAGTAAATAAGGATGTTATACTAGCAAAAAAAGAACATTGTTCTTTACATTTTACCATTTCAATACAGATGAAGAATTAAATTGCCAATAAAATTTTATAAGAAAGGAAACTCTTGTTAGAAGTTCTATCTCAGAATATTGATTTTGCTACTGTGAAGAAAATTGCTCTCTAAAAGTTAATAAATAAGAATGAGCAAGGATAGACTTTGCATTGTTTGATTTAATTTAAAATCACCTAACATAAAATACTGGTAAGGTTGTGTTTTGAAAGAAAGAGGTAACTTGCTGGTCTTTCTGCATTCTGTTTAAAGACTTTAAATGGTTAAAAGATGGTCTTAGGCATATCTTAGCCAATGAACACAGCTTCTTATTAGTCTGTGAATAAATATGACTAAACCATTGGCCCCTGGTTTCTCTATCAGAATATATGATGCGCATACCAGAATGATGTTAGTGTGGTTCATTTTACATACAGCACACCACAGGGGTCTGTTGTCCTAGAGGCTTGTGCTAGGATTTACTTTACATTAAAAACTCAGCCAAAAAATGATTCAGCCCAAGACAGAGATTTCTAAATAGTAATAGCTGGGCTTTCACCAGAAATTCGGCTGTTATGCTTCTGGTAAGAAAATGGGTTTTCCTAATAACAAATATTAATATGAAATACTGTCACTGTTTTCTTACGTATGTGCGCACATGTATATTATGCACAGGAGTATTACACACATGTACTTGCTTTTATTTTAGGAAACCACACAGTGACATGTTTTGATGAATAAGAAACTGAATAAGCAAGGAAGAAAATCCTATGGTTTTTTGATTTTTTGCTTGTTTGATTGTTTTTAATTATTTGATTTTTTCAGCAGTGGGAATATTAGTGAATTATGTGGCTAAAAAATGTTCTGGACAGAGCATGCACTTCTCCCCTCTGAGTATAGGACAAAATACATAAAAAAAAAAATAGTCAGAATATGTCAAGATGATGTGTGTGCCTGGTATATGATGAGGTTTTGCTTCTTCATAGAAGCTGTCAATTTGGTTCTTCCAGGTTGCCCGGAGGATTACTTTGAGGCAGTCGAAGACATGCTTCCCTTCCCCAGGACTCCCCCATGATCCACGGGACCTGGTGCTCTGCCAGCTCCAGGGGCGCAGCACAAGCGAGGGATTCTGCCCTGGACCCCCGCATGGCAGAGTGATGCTCTGACATGGGTTTTAACAGTGTTATCCTCAGATGAATTCAGCCGAGGCAAGCTCAGGAGCTGAGAAGCACAAGTAAATCTCCCAGTGAATGACCTGGTAGTTTGTGCGTGTATATGTGTGTGTCCTTCTTTATTATTTAATTTTATTTCAGGAGTGGCCACTGTCTTGCGCTGTTGTGGCTTTGTTTCCTAATCTCCTCACAGATGCCTGCCAGCTGCTGGATACCCAGGAGAAGACAGTCACTTGGGCTCTTTCCTGTAAACCATATCCCCAAGTAAGTTCTCACAGACAGAAAAGAAATTCAGGATAACAAAAGATACCAGTGAAAAGGTTCTTTTAGACTAAAAATTTGGTGGAGATTAAAATAGGGCAAAAGTTCAAAGGAGAACGAGCCACTGCCAAGCAAGCAAGAATCTTGGCAAAAAGCAAGGAAAAGAAACATTGGTTTAAAAGGCAAGTAACCATGGCAAGGCAACAGCTCAATGCTAGAATCTGGTTAAGAAGTAATATCACACAGAGCTGTGATTGTTTATTCAAGGCTAGCCCATGAGAGAACAGTTGTCTCCAATGAGTGTTCTCACAGCTTGGATCCAAAATTATAACTGCATTTTTTTAAGGCATCCAGCACTTCTTCACAACCCATTTGCTGTTAGACAAAAGAAAAAGAAAGTACAAAGTTTATTCTTAGTGTCCCTTGTGTGTTTAAGGCACAGCTTTACATATGGAAAGGCATTTCGTGTCAGCTGTTGGACCGGTATCATGCTATTCTGCAGCAGTTGCCAATGGAAACTGTTGATACATTTTCAGTACCTTTCCCAAGTATCAGAAACTGGGAGCAGTGCGTGGTTTACGGGTATCTTGTTTGTAAAGGGTTTTGGAGAGAGGAGGTTTTGCATATGTGAGTTGCATTGCTGCAGTTGCAATACAAAGCAGATAACAGACAGTAGGAACTAACAGTTGTAGAATTAAATTTAGGCATGAAATAAAAATAATGGCAGCTTTGGTATAAGTAATAATTTACTAAAGATGTTTTGTGGCTATCGGCAAACTCACAACATATGCGCACATCCATACACCTGCTTAAGTCGTGCACCTGTTGTCCTACAAATAAATCAAAAGGGAAAAATTGAAGCTTCCAATGTTCCGCTATAAATAAAAGATGATTAATGCCATTATAGTGACAAACAGGTATTGGCAGCACACAGAAAGAATGGAAGATTGTCATCTCATTTGTGCTTTTGTTTCAGCATCTAGATGAGCTTGGAATACATATACAGTGCTAGAAGGCACAGCTGCAGCCCAACAGATGATAAAGAGAGAGCAGGTCAAATTCATCTCTCACTGTAAGTCAAAAGTAGCTCAACCATAGCAGGGTTTTTCATGGTAATGAGCACAACCTTTTCAAAAAATTGGGTGAATTCATTGCTTACGCCATTTTATTGCTCAGATAATCTTGGGCTAAACTAAGAGATCATGGTCTGTACTGAGTTGGCCTGGAGAGCTGATGAGTAGGTCTCAGCACTTTTGGGAACTGTACTGACTTCACAGGTATTCCTTGGAGACTTACAGTTCTCTTTTTGGAATTAGCATGCATGTCCTTAAAAAAAGTCTTTCAGGCTAAGACCTAACTCACTACATTTTCACTTTGTGGAATCATGTATACATGCACAAAAGACAGCACTGAAAGTTGCTGGAGTCTTTGGTCTCTTCAAGTCAATAGGGCACATGAAAATCACTGTGTAGACAACTTCAAAGTTTGCTGTTCACCCACAGACTAATTAGAAGTTAGATAATAAAAGGATGATATCTTTGACCTTTCCTACGTCAGACCTGGCTATACTGGCTGCAAAGGTGATTTAAGAATTTTTTGTTCTTAAAGGAGAAGGTTGGATTTTTGAGGGTAACGCTAAATTATTTCCTTTGGCTCTCTCCCCCCAACAAACACTCGCCCTTGCCCTCACCACAGCAGCTAGCTACCTGCCAAATTCCCTTACCTGGGATCAGGCTCTCCAGAAGGCTAAGAATGGCAGTCAGGAAAATCGCTCCTTGTTTTGTAGTTCCAAGGTATTTCAATGTGTTCTAGAAATGCTACAGAATCTGAAGCGTGTTTTTTCCCGCTCTTGAGTGAATGTGACACACATTAGGGGCAGATAGCTCCAGTGCTGAGAGGTGGATGGTTCTGTGCCTGATGTGACTTAATTTTCCCTATACCTTTACATTTCCAAAGAGTATCTCTCCAAGCCCCCAGCTGCCATTGTATCATGACAAACTGCTACAGCACTTTAAAGAGGTGTGCACAATCTTCTCTTCCATTTGTTACTTTGCCTCTCATCTAAAATGAAATCATTCAGAGCAAGAATCCCTTTTTAGTCCTTCCATGTGGAAAAATCTCAGCCTTGGCTTCCAGTGCTCTGGATCTCACTTGCACTGTGGCAATCTTGTATTGTCAGACCCTGTCTTTACATCCTCAGCACATCAGTGGAGCTGCACAGGAAGAAGAGTATTGGGCATATCATTGTTAGTGATACTTTACTCTTTGGGAGCACATAGGATTTACAGTGATTTTTACTAATAGATACACAATTGAGTGCAGAGTATGAGTGACCACATCTCATAGAATACTAGAATCCAAGAATCCTAGAATCAAAGAATCCTAGAACGGTTTGGGTTGGAAGGGACCTTAAAGCCCATTCAGTTCCAACCCTCTGCCATGGGCAGGGTTGCCACTCACCGGCTCAGGCTACTCAGGGCCTCATCCAACCTGGTCTTGAACACCTTCAGAGATGGGGCATCCACTGCTTCTGTGGGCAGCCTGTGCCAGTGCCTCACCACCATCACAGTGAAGAATTTCTTTGTAATATCTAAACTTTTTTTTTTTTTTTAGTTTAATACCATCACCCCCTTTGTCCAATCACTACTCTCACTGATTAAATCTCTCCCCATATTCCTATGCAGGTCAAAATTCTGCTTTCAGATTCTTTCTGCATATTTCTGTTCTGTCTTGAAGATCTCTGTGGCATCGTTTTTACTCAGAGCCTGATCCAGAGGGCACTGAGTCCCTCTCTCTGCAGCTGTGTCACTGCCATAAACAGGAGTTTGTTCAGAAATCAAGAGGCAATTCAAAGCATATGTGAAAAGAGAACTCAGCCCACTGTTAATGTATCTCTTAAGTCTGCTAAACAAAAATTTATGTTCTACTTTCATGTTATTGTCTCTTCCTTTGCTGTTAGTGAGAAACTTTGGATTCTTCAGTACAAAGTGAGGACGTTGTTACTCTTCCTTGACAACTTTCGCTTCGCCACCAGTATCAGGAAATCACAATACAAATGACTGATGTTCTATGAGAAAATATGGCTTTAGTTTGGATTATTTTATTTTTCTTGCAACCACCTTCAAACGTTACTATAGTAATATCTCTGTTTTTCCTTGTCAAGGAGCTGTGACAGACAATTCCATAAACATTTTAAGCAGCTACAGTGCAAAGAAAATTATGCATTTATTTTACTCTTCCCTTATGTTTGTGTGCTTGTAGATAAAAAGGATATTTTAAATGACTAACATATAACTACATCATAAGGCAAGAATATGAAGATGTCAGATTCAGGTCAAAAATAAAAGAAAAAAATACTAAAATTAAGGTTGGGATTATTATCTCCCTCGCTCAAACTTTTCTCAAACTTCCACCTCATCCCATTCAACTCTTTTGTCTGGGCATGAGTGGATGGAGAACTGGGAATTGAAAGAGGTAATTTCCTGGCTTTCTGTTCCAGTGATGGTAACACATTTGCAAGAAAGGACTGTGTTGTACTGCTGGCTAAAGCATGCCAAATCACTTGATGGCAAGATCATATTATTTGGTCTTCAGGCGTGAAAAGATGAAGTGTCCTCACTGGAAGAGGCTTAAAATTGGATTCCTCAGATACTTCAATTGCTAAACTTCAAAAAGTCTTCTCCAGACATGAACAAACATATGGAGATTTTCATTTTAAATACATGTAATCTGCCATATATGGGAAAATGTCCACAAAAAAGGCAAGCCACACCGTAACACGTAAACAACCAGGTATCAATTTCTGGGTAGCAGTGTTCAAGCACCTGAATGAAGGTTCTGTGATGACTTCTTTTTCCCGCTAAACAATAACTTTCCTTCATTTCAATCTCAATCTCAAGAATAGTGAAATATAGTAGTTGAATTTCTCCTACGTTCTTAGCTTTGGATGGTAAGAGGAATAGAAAAACATTGAGTTCAATAGTTCAGTTCAAACAATTAAATTTTGGTAAATTTATGAGCAAACAAAAGCAAGGTGTTGCAGTAGAAACTGTGACCTGTGTGTCCTCTAACGCAGGGTTATCCATGAGGCAGGCCAGTTCAGTATGGCCTACAGACTGCCCACTGAAAAGCAGTATGACACCCTGGGGCTGAATGTTGCCTGTGTGGGAAGACACCCAGACTGCTGAGACATCCATGAAGGATGGAAGAGAGATTAGAGATGGGTCATCTCATCCACATCAACTCTGAGCAGGCCTAATGGCCTGCCTAACAGAGTTGTCAGAAACTGCAGGAGAAGATGTTGGCTGCTGCTTTATGAGAATAATACAGCCAAGCATCTGAGTTTGGGTGTGGGCAACAGGGTATGGCAAAAAGGGAGTAGAGGCTTCCTCTGAGCCTGGGATGAACTAAAGAACCTGAGGTGACCTAAAATACAGAGCCTTGGCGGAGCCCCAGTAGTCATCTTAATGTTGAGCCCTGCCCTAGGCAGTGAGTAAACCTTTCTTTGCAATGGGTAGGATTTTCATGTGAGCATTAGCTTTACTCCATCTCTGAGTAAATTATTGCCTCTTTAAAAGAGGCTGAAAGGAGAAGCTATAGTATTGCCTGTGTTAAGCAAGGTTACCATGGCAGAGTCCCATCATGAGAGTGACAATTTTCACCTGCTATACAGGATGCTGCTAAGGTAGCATAGGCTTCCTTACATCTATGCCTGAAAAGGGTGCTGTTAGTTAACAAAAATCTGCCAGTTTGATCATGCTTCAATCAATGCTTATCAATGCTTTGATCAGTGGTAGACCAAAGACAAGTATTATGGCATAGACAAATGTCTTGTCAGGGTCATGAACTAACTTGCATAGATTTATTCTTATTTTAGAGTTCTTGTGCTTGCCATTTCATCAGTCAGTGTGAGCAGCCAGCAGGCTCTCATTTCATCTTTGAAGAATGCATCATGCAAATGGTGTTAGGAACTTGACATAGCTGTGGGATAAGATCTTTAAAACAATGTGTCTGCACATTGTGCAAATGCAAACAAGTGCCCATAACTGGCTAGGGGCAAATGATGAAGGAAGTGCTTGTATGGAAACATCAGGGAAACTTACAAGTACAAGCTGGAGTCTGTGTAGAGCTGGGAGAGGATAAAACGTGATGGTACATAATGGCATGTTGCACAAAACGTCCAAGAGGAAAACAAATGAGCAAAAGCAAGAGTGAAAAGAAAAGCTGGAAGAAAAGAGAACTGTTGGAGAAGGGAGCAGCAGGCAGCAGCAAGGTGGCAGAGGCATGACATTTAATCAAAAATAAAGAGATGAAAGAGTCCAGAAGGGAAATGTTTTAGCACTGTAGGAGGATAAGCTTGCAGATAAACTCCATTTACCTCCTTGGCCAGAAGAAGGCCCTGATGTTTTACATAACAAACAAAGCTCTGGTAGCACCTCTTATGCCAGCTCACCAAGCTTTCTCCTTCATATGTAACCATTCCTTCTTTATGTACTGGGAGGAGGATGCTTGGGAGCATTTTGTCAAAGTCACTTCCCATGGGACAAAACTCCAATATCTGGGGCCAGGGATGCAAACTGAAGCACTTCTTGCTACTCTTCAAAAGTTTAACCTCAACTTTTTTTTTCTGTCACAGCAGAGATTACTCATGTCACCAGTCAGAGCTCAGTCCTGGGCTGAAGCTGTAGGTTAAATCCACACCAAATGCTTCTGCTGTCCTAACAGCACTAGTGGGTGCGGGAAAGTTATTTACTTCTTTCTTCCTTAGAAATTTTTGGTCTAGAAAAAGTAAGTCTAGAAAAAAGAATGAGGCGTGGGGGTGAAGAAGCAGCTGTAGCAGGGGATGGGCGGAGGAAACAACTTATTTCATACATATACGCTGTGCACATGTCATGACTCACCAGCAAGTGAATCTGCATTGGGAACTGAAGAGCAAAGGAAAACACAAGGCAGGGTTTTCATTTGGATTCACAGTGATTTTTCCTACAAAGTCTTCTTGGTCTTGGATCCCTGCAGTGATGGGACTGGTCAAGGCATTTTTAATTCCAGCTAAAACTGCTAGTAATAAGAGAGCTGGCTGGCTGGCTTACGTGAGCAGGGGTCAGTCAGCTGGGTCACCAGTTCAGATGTGCTCAGCTACAGAAGGTTGCAGTTGTTCTGAGCAGATATTGCAGTGGTGGCTTGTGCAAGCTTGGAAATCTTGGTGCAGTTTTCCTTGGTCATGGGTCCACATTGTAGGAAAGAAGGACAAGCCCTAATTTAAAACTTTCCTTGGAAGTCTCTGCAGAGACCAGGAAAGCATAGATGTAAAAGAGAAAATCCTACAAAGTGAACAACTTGCCACTCACAGAGCAAGACATCACAACCCTGTCACAGAAACAAGGGATCCTCCAGTGCAGGATCCTTAGGCACCTTCTTCTGGTGAAGGGAAAGAAAGTGCCTGACATTCACTTGCTATTACTGCCTGGCTTCTGTGGGAGTCCCTTTGTGCTAGAAAAAGTCATCACAACAAGGGACACTGATCGTACCGCTTTAATTTATGTAATCAGCAAGGATGCAGAATTTTGAGGAAAATATACAGGAAAAAATACCCATCTTCCTCAGAGAAAGCTGAGTACAGAGACCTATAGTCTAGCTCCCACTAGTCTAGCTAGTCTTGCTCCCACAATATAGAATCATAGAATCATGGATATATAGAATCATAGAATCCTTAGAGTTGGAAGGGACCTTTAAAGGTCATCTAGTCCAACTCCCCTGCAATGAACAGGTACATCTACAGCTCTATCAGGTTGCTCAGAGCTTGGTCCAGGCTGACCTTGAATGTCAAATATGCCAAATATTGGCAATATGCCAAAGCAATATGTTCAGTTGATAAGTGCAGAATTAAGCCCTAAATTCCCCTGGATCCAGATATTTTAAGGATTTTTAGTTTGATAGTTTCATCTGAATTCAGAATCTATTTTATTTTTTCCACTGCAGTAAAGAGAAAGTACTTTTGCCAAAATTCCTGCTACTGTGTGAATGTGGGTAACCTGATGGTTTCTTCAGACGTTACTGAACAGCTTCTATTGTCTTACTGTGGTTTCCTCCCACTGAAGATCACAGCTCTTTGAAATGTGACTTGCAGGAAAACTGCTAATTATTATGTATGGCAAATGCCATGTTATAACCAAGGTAGGTGTTACGAGTTGGATAAGAGACTTGTTCTCTCAAACTTAGGTGCTCCAGCAGGCAATCCAAGGCTACTTCGGGTACTCTACTATAGACCATCGAAATAGGGCTGTCTCTACCCTTCTTCGGACCATGAGTGCCAAAGGCCAGATGACAAACTCTGACTGCTTGTTTCCATGAGCAAGGCTGCACAAGAAGTTGTCCTGTTAGTGCTTTTCAGCATAGCAACCAATCCTTTCAAAGTAGGGTTTGATAACTCTGAATCCACTCTGCTGTAGAAGGGATGCTTGCTCAGTGACATGATTAAGCTGATTATGGGAATTATCACTGGGAAATGATAATATTTGTAGACTTTAATAATCTCAATAAAATGGAAGGAAAGAAGACTGCCTCAAGAAACATTTGCCCAAATAGTCATCCAGTCCTGACCTGGCACAGAAGGAGAGGGTTGCCAACGTATACCATAATTATGGCCTAGATTAAACCCCACACATCCAAAATACTTTTCTTCTAGGGAGAGTTATGATGCGTACATAGTCTGATGAAAGATTTGATATGTTTGTGTAAAGAATGAGAGTTTAAGATGGTGGGCACTGGTGGGCAAGAGAAGAAGATTACAGGTGATTTACAAGAGTTTGGATGCTGGGTACTATACTGTGAGCTAAATTGGCTCTGTCAATAAAAATCTATGTAACCATTATTGTCAAATAGGGAATAATTCCAGGTTTGAGGTTCTTTGTTCCTGGAATGCAAATGAATGCATGCCATTCTCTCCCCCTCCCGCCTCCACTCAGAGCCAAAACTGGTATCAAAACTGGCAACTGTCATGGCACTTTTTTTGTTCTTCATTCATAAACAATATGGCAATATGGCTAATATTGACTCAGAGAGAGAAAAGACGAGAAGATAGTAAATACCACATTTTGTCAAATGAACCCTTCTCTTCCTCTCTACCTTTCCATTTTAAATTACCTGGGCACAGTTTCACTGGAAAGGGTAAATCCCTGAGCCTACAGAGAGACCAAAAGGTAACTCTGTCCCCCTCTCTCGCTCCCCAACCACGGGCGAATGGGACTGCCGATATCGAGGGTGGAGCACCTGTGCCCTTGTGCCCATTTCACAACTGTTACAGCCCTGTTGCTGGGGGAGCTTAGCAAGGTGGGGGGCCACATCACCTCCCAGTGGCATCCTGCTCTGATGGGCTGCTCTGGCCCCCGAGCCCTACGGCTGGTGGGACCATCCTCCCCCTGTCCCCATGCCGACAGCAGGGCTGGGATCAGCTCCCACATCCTCAGTCATTCTGGTCTGGTTCTCTCTCCCTCACACAATAACCAGATTGATAGATTGAGATTTAATTAAAAATGATCAGCTACTGCAAGGACAAGTTAAGATGTGTTTTTTTTTTTTTCCCTAGGCACTCAGTTTACATGTTTACTGTGCTAAAAACAGTTACGAGCAATCTGGATAGCCCTCTGTTAGCTGTGATGAAAACATTCTCCAGCATCTCTGACAGTGCCTGCCACTGAAGAGCCTGAGAAACGCTGCAGCTAGATGGAGAGTGAGTCTGGCTTTCTAAAAATCACACACTGAAGACCTGATGCTGGTTTGCAGCTGGGGTCGGTGCTGCTGCATCATCCCTGGTAGGGACTCTGGCTCACACCAGTGTCTCTTTGGGGATTCCCACACAATGTGCCCAGCCTCCCACCACCATGCCACATCCCTCTTGGAGATCTGGTGAGAGACACAGATGTGGCTGACCCAAAACTCACCACTGGGGCCTGATGCTCCTGGGGAGTGGCTGCCACATTCAGCAGGGGGAATGACACACATACCACCCTACGATGCCTGGCCTTTAGTGAGCTCAGGCACGCAAAAACAAGCTGATTTCCAGAACAGTGCTGCAGCCACAGTCAGCTCCCCGCAGGCCATGCCACCCTTCAGGGCACATCAGCCCATCTTTCTCCAGCAGCAGCAGCAGCTATGAAAGCCCTTTCCCTTGCTCTCTGCTATCCACTCTCTGGTCTCACTCCCCCTCTGCCATTCACTGCTCTCCCTCTCGTGCCAGCCAGGAGCCACAGGTCAGCCCAAAACATCCTCAGCGGTCAGAGGGTCCACTCCTGCAAGTGGGGCAGGCAGCAAAGCAAGCCTCTCTCTCCCATCCAGTGACAACACAGCCATGCATCACCAACTCACTGCTTGCTCTGAAAGTCCTTGTTTGCTTGCAGACCTCTTGTGATGGTGTAAAAATCACCCTTCCTTTCTATCTCATACACAGTATGAACTTACAGATGAATAGAAACATTTAGTTAATGTATTGTTAGGACTCTTTTTTTTTTTTCTCTGGGTGCTAGTAAGCTGTAGCAAGTCAAAAGATTCCCAATGCAAAGCTGCCTTATTACCAATTTTGAAAATGTCCCTGTCCATCATTATCAAATATCCTAAATACCCGTGTTCAGCAACATTCGGCCAGTACTTAGACTATGAGTCACTGGGTAATTTAGCCCTGCAAGGGAGATTGTAAGCTTTTCCCCCTGCTCTTTTCCAGAGAGGAGATGCCAGTGGGGGACCTTCATTAATATTCACTGTAATGTACATCTGTTTGCCCCCTCAGCCACTGCAGGAAAACACAGGGAGAGGGGGAGGGCAGAGGGAGCGCTTCAGAACGCTTTGTGGCTCAGGCAGTGATGCTCCCCAAGCTGTTTCTGTCAGCCTGGCAGGGATGGCAAACGTTTGCCATCGCTATGAGCCGCTCTTTGTGGCTTTATCAGTGCTGAAGCATTTGAAATTCGAGAGGCTCTGGTTCTTGCTGAAGCACCGTAACAGAGCTGAGGGTGACAGTGCTCATCAGCAGCTCAGTGTTGGGGCTGGATCTGGCTGTGGACGTGAGTGACCCACTTAGGATTTCGTTGCTGTTGTTCAGAAAGCCTCACAGCCTACCTTCTGTCCCATTGAGACTCAGCTACGACAGAGTCATACTTCATATCCATCTATAGGAACATCTGGCCCATGTCTAACATTTAATTTCCACACCATTAGAGTCAAACAATACATGTACATCAGTAGATAATGTAATGCATTATCACGCAAGGCAGAGAGCAGCAATTTATTAGCCTAATTTAAAATAGCCTTCAGCAAAAAATAGTGCATCTTAATTCATGGATCTGAAAGGAATGACATATTTTCCTGTAAAATGCAAAGGTATGAACAGAGACATGCTTTTCCACAGTGGTGCATATATTATTCTTTTTCTTGTAAATCTTTTAAAAGATGAAATATCAGTTCTCTCTATGTGCACAAAAAGAAGGAAAAAAAAGAAAGAAAGAAAGAAAGAAAAGAAAGAAAAAAGGAGAAAGTTCAAAACCAAGGTACATCCATAATAATACAAAAGGAGAGATCTTACCAAGGGGACGAAAGAGAAAAAGCTGACCCAGAACACAAGCAGAAGTGACCTTTCCTTTGCAGCGAAGTTGTGATCTGAATGTGAAGATCACTCAGACTTTCCATGCTTGTACTTGAACAAATGCAGGCTCCTCAAGTGCACATCAAGCATTTCCTCCTCTTTTTTATCTATTTTTTAAATCTATTTTTTCCATTAAAGGACGTTTTCTAGATAGGACAAAAAAAAAAAATCAAAACAGATTAGAAGCCTTTGCCACCCTAGCAAAAAGAGTCACTTTTCAGAAGAAAATGTTCTGCCTTTGATTAAAGACTGTGACTTCCTCCTAGGGGGAAATTAACTTCCCAAATGGTGGAGCAGCACCAGGCTTATGTGCCACCCAAAGTTCACCTCAGCTCTCTGAACCACGGTGATTTTGCTCCCTTTTGGTTAGTTAATACACCACAGGCTCTGGCCATACTGCTCAGCTCCCCCCTACTACACCCAAAGTTACTAGATGTCTGAAGCTGAGATTTCTATTCAGCAATATTTATCTCGATCCTCTTTTTATTTGACATCAAATTTGACTAGGCAGTAGCCTTGGAGCAGCATCTAGCCCAATACAACCATGCTGGGAGAGCTGGAGGACACCTGAAAAAAACATGCAATGTTCGAAGCAGAATTTTTAGGTGACCAGGAAACCTTTAACGTACCACGCTTATCTCCAAAATCTGTGTCAACACCACCCAGCTGAATGGGGATTACTAAGATCTCAGCTGTGGACTTTGCCCCGGAAAACACATAAATGAAAATCCCAAACAAAAGAAGCTTTGCAGTTAGTTATTCTTTCAGGATCAAAGCCATCATTATGAGGTGCTCTGTTCAGTGGACATGCACAGAACAGCACAGGGACAATTGTTCATAGGGAACTATAAGCAAAAGGAAGCAACACAACACTGATATGTACGGAGAGAGAAGCCAGCAGCCCCAGGTTCATGTGGGAGCTCTTCTGGTTAGCCAGGGACAGGATCTGCCAGACCACCACCCAAAACATCCCAGCTGTGTGGGGCTGAGGGGCTGGGCTGGGGGGGAAGGGTCACCTGCTCCCTTTGGCTGCCAGCAGTTTTCTGACAATTAAGACAGGTCAAGTACAGCCTGGCACTGACACAGAAGAGACCTCCAAGTGCCAAGGGCACTGAAGCTGGCGAGACAGCCAGTACAAAGCATCCCATAGCAAAATGGTGACAGGGCATGCCTGCAGGGGTAAGGGAAGTTCTGGAGCTGAAGATCAAAAATTCCTGGCTTTGACCAAACTAAACAAATCTTATTTCAACCAGGGAGACAGCCCCCTGCTTGGAAGAAGATTGGTACCCCTGTGTTTATAAAAATGCTCTGCTAATGACTTAAAGCATGAACAGCAGCAAGAATGGGCAGGATCCGAGATCCAGGTGGGTGATCCAACTCTGCAGTCAAAGAGAGCACTGCTCTTCAGAAAAGATGAGGACTATATAAGCAGAAAGTCTTTGAGATTTGGAGAATGTCACATTTGACATGTGTTAAGAGAAAAACAATAAATCTTACACCAACCGAAATTTGTATCATAGAATCTTCGAATGGCTTGAGTTGGAAGCGACCTTAAAGATCATCTACAATTAATTCATATAATCCAACCTGGCTTGTGTACTACAAGTATTCATTTCAATGGTTCATTAATTGGCTGCAATATAGCACTATTGCTTGGGGCAGACGGTGTGGGGTTGCAGTCCTAGTTTATGTGTGAAAGAAGTGAAAGAACAGTAGCAAAAGATTTTGGATACCCCTCTCAGCTGCAAAACACGAGGAGTCTTCTGTCTACCCAACCCCATGGTACATAAAGAGGCTTGGAACAAATCTGGTATATCTTATCTGGTTTTCTGTGTTTATCATCCTTTTATTAAGAAGCAGTTAGACGTATTCTCCTGGCACAGTTAGTAGCCTTGCAAGGATGTAGCTCGTGCTCAGATACCTGCATCTCTCTAGGAAGGAAATAAGACAAAGAAAAGGTGCTTGCATTAACGCTGCCTCAGGGCACCAGCAAGTTACGGGTTGGTGGGTTTTACAAGACTACTTACTATGCTATTCAATTAAAAAAAAGAGCAGTTACCATAGCAACACCCACATCTAATGGCTCTTATGCTACCTCAGAGATACAAAGCACCTTCTTACAGAGATACATTGACCAATACAGCATGTCGTGGGAAGTTTTATGCTTCTAGCAATGGTTTAAGGGGGAGAATGTGCGTTCCAATAACCAGACATATTTATATCCCCAGGTTGTAATATTAATTTGTAACAAATTATTTTGGTTCCTTGATATCTCTTTTCTTCTCATTACCATTTCCTTCCTAATAGCACCGTCATTTTTCTTCCCCCCACAACCCCGGATGGATGATATTTGATTAAGTACAGGATGAGATTTGCATACGGGAGCTCAGGGATAGGTCCAGCAGTTAGGTGGGTCGTATCTGTCTGCAGATCTCGTATCTAGGAAATGCTACCACTTTATCACAGCCGAGCAGTCATGGCCAAGTGGAAGCCAGGGGCTAGTAGGTGTTTGTGGAAAGCATTCTGGCCTTATCTCTGGAAAAGGATGGGGTTTCCTTCCTGGAAAGAGATGGAAAGCATTTTTTGTTTCTGTTGCTCTGGAGAGAAAAGCGGGAAGGGTGGGGGGGAGAATTTAGGAATCTCCTTCAGGAGTGGAGGAGAGGTATGGAATTTAGGACCTTGGCTGAGGGGAAGAGAAGTTGTGTGGTCCTTTGAACACAGCGAGAGTCAAGTTGTCATCCCTGCGGGCACAGCAGAGCCAGGGGGATGCTGCCAGGAAAGTGAAGAAGAGGACATGGAGGAAGAGCAAAGCGACAGCTAGGCATCAGGACATCCTCCTCACCCTGCGGCCCTCCGTACGGATATAGCAACATGTTCCCAAGGGTGCGAGCACTGCTGATGGAGGAGCAAGATTCTGCAGGGTGCTGCATCTCTTGTCCCCAGTTGCTTTCCCACCAAGTGACATGCTCCTGGCTCCTGCCCTTCCACTGCCCTTGGGGATCCTGAGGGTCTGGGGGGCAACACAGGAGCCACAGAGCTTCTAATCCTCCCTGGGTAAAGCCTGTGGACAGGCTCTCTGGGTCCAACAGCTCACCTGCCATTTGTGCGCCCACCAGGTTTCTGAAAAGGAGGGTCGGCGCTGACCATCAGTTTCCAGAAGGAAAAAAAGAAAAAGTGAATCCTCAGTAACCTCTGATTTGCAGTCTTCTAATTATCTAGCCTGCCCAGCAGGAGAGAAACTGCACATTTGTTCTTCCTACACCAAATACTATTTGTAAATCTAAAAATCTTCCAAGGGGAAAAAAAAAAAAAAGAGTTAAAGAAAGGGATAGATACAGATTAATCACAGTAATTACTATTTAGATATAGATTATCTGCATAAACACAGCACACCAGTATTTTATAACTGCAGCATCACTGAAAAATCTCTCCCATTCAACGTGCAAGGCTGAGTATCAGTTCCATGTTGTTTTTCCATGAACACAGGGCTCTATGTATTATTTGTAATGCTCCTAATTTTTAATTACCCCAAATTAAAACAATGGGATGATATATGATGAGTGAAACCAAGCATATGTTAAAAACGTCTAAACAGTTTTACCTGGGAAAATGAACAGAAACATAAATTGCTTGTATTGCATATTTAAAAATTCAATAGCAAGCTAAAATTATCATTTGCATTAATGTATTCAGAAATATGAATTATTAAGTGATTCACATTGGCGCAACAAAAGCCAGTTTGGAGAACCTAGCTTTAGCCTGAAGCATTCCTCCGCAGCCTTATCTTCCCATTCCCCTCTAAATAGTGCTAAATATATAAAGGAGATTCTTCTAATTGGAACAATGGATACACAACACCTGTATGAAAAAAACAAAAACCTCCACATTTCCAAGAGGCTTAAAAAATCTCTCAAACAAAAGAAAATCAAATATTCAATGCTATTCAAATCTCTTTTTCTCTTTCCTTTTTTAACCCCCTTTGTACTTAGCACTCCTGTAATTTTTTTCTCTGCTTTAATCCCATTGTTTGGGTTCTTTTATTTCCTTTTTACATCCTTTCCTTCTTTAAATTTTCATTGTGTGGAGGCCAAGGCACTGACCTGCCACAGGAATGAATGCTGGTGCTGGGGAACAGCCGTGGGCATAGAGGCTGGACCTGGACGATCCAGCTGAGGTCTGGCTGAGGGGATTTCTCCACCTGCAGGGCAGGAGAGCTGCCTTTCCTCCCTACACAGGGGCATGGGGGCAGGATCCTGCCAGCAGGATGGGGAAGGGGTTTGCTGGAAGCCGAAACATTGTTCAGGGCTGCATCCAGCAGAATGTTAGTTCAGAGAGCGATGCTTCCTCCTCTGCACTGCATAAGAAAGAAGCAGCCTATCAGCGAGGCTTTCTGGGACTGCGGCTTGGAATTTGTAACTCAGGATCCCTTTTTTCCCCTGACCTTTGTTTCAGGCTGCAGAAATGAGATCCTGATGGGTAACAGGACAGACAAGTGCTAGTTAAAGAAGGATAACCCAAGGATGGAAAAGCAGCCCAAAATCGCTCTTGGACTCCTGCGCATCTTCTGATGGCTCAAGGTCAAGCAGTGAGTTAGCGAAGAGCCAAAGTCAGCAGCCTGCATTCCCAGCACTCTGCTTTCAGGCTTGATTTCCCAGAGCATGTCCTTAGCTCCAGTTAACTTCACTGAGAGGACAGTTGCAAAATAGCTTTGACAAACTGGGGCTGAGATGCTGCTGCTTCTCAAAACACTTTATCAGTCACAAATGCTGGATCTCTGATGCGTGCTGTACAAGTTCGCTGACTTTCTCCTGCACTCAGACAAAAAAGCACAGCTTTTTTTCTGAAATTGAATTTCTTTTCATGCCATGCGATTACAGATATATTCTGACTCGCTATTTCCATTTCTCTTATATATTTGTAAAAAGGAAAAAATGGTTGGAAAAAAAAAAATCTCTGTAGCGTTATTTCTATAAAAATTCATTTCATATGCGAAGTGTTACACTGCTCTGGGAAAAGTGACACCAAAGGACTTATGTGTAATTATGTCTATGTGTTATGCATATACAAACACACACAGAGCCTGGTGAACTAGTGGTAATAAAGAGACAAAAAGCAGACGTGACATTTACACAACCCAATATACATAGGTCAAAAATAAGTTGCCATGGGATCATTAAGAGCACAGGAATGGCTTTACATGCCAGCGGTCTTGCTAGTCCAGTAGCCAGTCACCACACAGGCATTCTTAGCAGCCGTTTCCCAGGGATATTTTAATCTTACTACTCTTTCACTAAAGTAGGTATAAACCCTGAAGCTGAAGAGTTTCCCTTGCTTTTGTCACATTTATTAAGCTGGCTGGAAATTTTTGTTATCTGGCTAAATATTATGTCCTTAAAAACAAAGTATCTGCTATGTTCTGGGCCCCTGAGATCTCCTGGAGCAGTGACTATCTTAGTTATATGAACACAACCATTCAAATCCACCTCTTTCAGCTTTGAACTTTCTGGTACCAAGGTCCCATCACGTTCACTAGGAGAAGACAAGGGCAGGCAGGAGCTGCCAAACAGCTACATACACCTACACAGCTCCCACGTTTCTGCCTAGGAGAGTGCAGCTCTCAAGCTTGCCTCTGGTTTGTGCGTGCCCTGGGCTGGTTGACCCAGGTGGGCTGAACACCACTCGAAGTATGTGGAGACAGCACTCCATGTGAACTGCCAGGTGGGCAGGGAATGCCAGCTGCAAAAGGAGTGCATCTGCTCTGGCTCCACTTGCCCACACTTAGGTCAAACACGTGTCACACTCTGCATGACATGGTCCCTTAGTCTGAAGTAAACATGGGCAAAGTGTCGTGGCTCCACTAACACCAAAGATGTATTTCCAGGTAAATACACTGGCCCTTGCAGGAGTGTTTCCAGTCACTTGTGGTCTACAGCAACTGGATCCCCCCATTTCTCCTCATGGGACAGAACTGAAGCCAGCAGCTGTCCCAAGCTAATCCATACTTCGTCTTTGTCCATAACAAACCATAGCTGGGTAACAGGGTACCTCACAGGAAACACCATGGGCTGTACATTCTGCTTCACATCACTTTTTGACCAGATTTCCATGCTTCTGTGGGCCTAGCAAGTCCAGAGTGGAAAGAGTCCCTTTGGGGCAACCCGTAGGAGAATCCCAGGACCTCTTCCCTTCCATCTGTCTGCTGAGCCTCATGCCAGCAGAACTGGGGCAGTGAGTGCTGCTTGGGCCCCTTCTTGGAGAGAGCCTGCTCCCACCTGCCGAGCTCAGCCAGGCAGTGGTGAGTCAGGGGCCACGCTTGCCCATTTCTCCACATTGTTTCACGTTCAGTTCAATACAAAGCTGATAGTAATTAACAAAACATGAGATATTTGAGAAACCAGATTTGCCAAGCTGCTATTTTAGCAGATCGTAACAGTGTCGCTGCCAAAATCATCACTTGTCTTCTCCTCTCTGCCCCCCCTCTGATGTCAGGGGTGCTCTGTGAAACTGAAAAACTCTATGTGCAGGAAGAAAGTGAGGTTCAAAGACAGCGGTGGTTTTCAGTTTGTTATGCTACCAATGCAAAACATGCCATCAACAAACGCTGTCTAAAAAATTTTGTTTTCTTTGAACTTTTCTTGCTGTCCGGGCAATAATAAGCAAGCTGGTCCTAATCAAACAAAACAAGCACCTTCAAAAGAGTTTTGTGAAGAAATTATCATCCTCTTCTGTAAACAGAGGGAAATCCAGGCTGACAGAGTTGTAACAATTCATGCAATATGGTTTGGAAGCCAGGAGTGAAATCAAGTAGGTAGTTTGATCCGAAAGTAATGCCTCCTATTTAATTCCATAGGAGCTACAACAGATTCAAAGAGCATAATAATGCTATTTGATAAAGCAGTCAGCTACAAAACACTGTTTTCCAACATAGTAACCACCAGTAACTATGCTTTTTTGCCAGTGATGAACAAGAGCCTGCATGCCACGCTTGTTAATATCTGCACCGGTGGTGGTGACCCACTGTTTCACAGCTGCTGTCATGGCATCATTGCTAGGAAAATGTTGCCTTGCTCAGTCCATCTTTCATTGAACCAAACAGATGGAAGTCAGAAGGTGACAAATCCAGACTGTATGGTGAGTGTGGTAGGACAGTTCAGCCAAGATTGGCAATGTGCACCACAATCTTCAAACTGGTGTGGGGCCTGGCGTTATTGTGTTGCAAGAAAAAGGTTGTCATCTTCTCTGGCCTGGCTCTGGCAGTTTGAGCCTTCAGCTTAGTCAGCGTCGCGATGTAGTGGTCAGAGTTGATGGTTTGTCTGTGTTCAGAGAGATCCAGAAGTATCACCACTTTCCTATCCCAAATTACAGTGCACATCACTTTATCCACTGAGGGCTGCATCTTGAACGTTTTCTTCCATGGGGAATTCACATGATGCCACTTCATGGACTGCTGTTTTGACTCTGGATCCTACTGGTGACACCACGTCTCTTCACTGGTGATGATGTGATCCAGGAAACTGTCACCTTCAGCCTCATATTGGTTCTATAGGTCCTGACAAACTTGCATACAGTGTTCTTTCTGTTGCCATGTGAGCATTCATGGGACCAACCTGCCACAAAATTTGCAATATTCCAACACAATTACACTGACCTCATCTTAGAGACATTTGCAGTTATTTCATGCTAAGTAGAACTGCTTCTTCATTTGTTGAGGAAACTTGTTTGTACCACTTCCAACAGTGCACATGTGAGCGCTACGTTTCCTTCCAGCATTCCTTCAAAATTGAATCTTTCATGTCTGAAGTTACTGGATGCACAGACACTTCTTCCACTTCCTCCTCCCAGCAGTTTCTCCCAGTGCAAGTTAGGTATGCTCTGGGAGCACCTGTTTGGTTGGGCATACCAAGTATTAAAGGCAGGGAAACCCAGTCCTTGAGGAACCCCCTAGGCTTTTGATATGAAATAGATCTCTGAGCAGCTCAAGAGTTACACAGAAAGGTGGCTAGAGGAGGGCTGGCTACCACCGGTTAGCAGGTGATGGGGATTATAAGAAGAAGGCCCATATTGTTCCAGCACTGAAGTTAGACTGTGCTCAGAGATGCTGTTCTGGCTCCTGATGATCCACAACAAGATATTGTCCCTTTGAGCCCAGCCCCAGGTGTTTGCCATGACTGGTAGCTAACACCTCTGTCACATCTCTAGGCTTAAACTCCAACACAGTAAACACAAAACAAACTTGTTTACGTAAAACATTTTTGATAGATTTTTTTTTTTTTTAATGCATATACTTGGAACGTTTTGGCCAGTCAGAGAGTGACAATGATATTGACAGATCTAAGCTTCAAGGGGAGAGGGAAGAAAATGCCAGTGAGTAAGTTAACTGAGAATGCAGCTGAGAACAGGCTGCATTTGGTAGCCTACTAGTCCATATCAGCTCCAGCCCAAACTGCTATTTTACATCTGATTACAGCCTTTGTCTTTTAAAGAGCTCTGAGTCCCTTGCTGGATCTTAGCAGTTTCAAGAAATTATCTGCTATCTGCATATTCTACATTGCTTAGGCTTACAAGTAAGATTTCCTTGCTGCTCCTCCCTCAGACACTCTGGAGACATGAGACAGACGATTCTAGTCTGGATCCATTCCACTTCAATTACACACTGTTTTCTTGTAACGTATTTTTAATTTAAATAAATCAGGAGGTTCCATTTAGCATGTTGCATTTGTCTTGGCATACATTTCACACATGCAGAAACTCTATATTAAAGTTTTCATACAGCCGTTAGCAAAAGAATCAGCCAAATGTATCCCTGGTGTAACTCTACTGGCTTCAGTGCAGTTTCACCAGGGGTGTCCCTGTTCTGTTGATCTGTCCCGTTCATTCTCATTCCAAAAGACAAAACCCAAGAAAATATGTTTGCATTTGGTTAATACAATGTATTCCCTGTATGATACACATGTAGTCCTCTGCACTTTCCTTCGTTGTCTGCTATGTTGCTTGCTCATTTAAAGGAGTTATTTCATAGACTCATAGAATCATAGAATGGTTCAGGTTGGAAGGGACCTTAGAGATCATCTTGTTCCAACCCCCCTGCCATGGGCAAGGACACCTCCCACTAGACCAGGTTGCCCAAAGCCCCATCCAGCCTGGCTTTGAATACTTCCAGGGAGGGGGCATCAACTTCTCTGGGCAACCTGTTCCAGTGTCTCACCACCCTCACAGTGAAGAATTTCTTCCTCATATCCAGTCTAAATCTACCCTCTTCCAGTTTATAACCATTACCCCTTGTTCTGTCATGATCTATCCTTGTAAAAAGCCCCTCCCCAGCTTTCCTGTAGGCCCCTTCAGGTACTGGAAGGCTGCTATCAGGTCCCCC
>WBMW01004176.1:139016-209464 GCA_013396635.1 Penelope pileata
GCCACTCTCTGAGTGCGGCCATCCAGCCAGTTCCTTATCCAGCGAGTGGTTCGTCCATCAAACCCATATTTATCCAGTTTATCAACCAGGACGCTGTGCGGGACAGTGTCAAACGCCTTGCACAAGTCCAGGTAGATGACGTCGGTTGCTCTCCCTTTATCCACTGTTGCTGTGACTCCATCATAGAAGGCCACCAGGTTTGTCAGGCACGATTTGCCCTTGGTGAAGCCATGTTGGTTGCCGCCAATCACCTCATCTCGATTTTCCGTGTGCCTTAGTAGAGCCTTCAGGAGGATCTGCTCCATGATCTTGCCAGGCACAGAGGTGAGACTGACCGGCCTGTAGTTTCCAGGATCATCTTTTTTCCCCTTCTTGAAAATGGGGGTTATGTTCCCCCTTTTCCAGTCAGTCCATGTTTGTATATCATTCTGGTTTTACAACAGATGTTGTGACAACGTAGATGTTGCAAGAAGAGGCAGAGCAAAGTCAGTAAACATTAAACTCTAAGTTGCTATTTGCCCCACGCACATAAGCAGGCAGCCTTGAATCAACTCCGTAGGCACCAGCAAACCTAAGAACAGCAGGAGTCCCATCCTAGGTGATGAACTACGAGTCTTCAAGGATCAGCTCTTGGCCCTATTTCAATATAAGAGCTGGAGCAGCAGCATCAAAGAGGTGAGAGGTAGCAGATCCAATAGCAACTGGTCAAGATAGATAGGTGAGCAGGGCTTCACCTGGCTTATGACTTGGTGCACTGCATTACTTGAACTATCCTATCTGGGCAGTGTCACGGTTCCATGTTTGCTGGAGCAGGCTTCAAGGGATGTACCTCTCTATGCTTTATAAACCTGGGTAAGAGAGTACAGCCTGCTGTGAGAGTCAGCTCAGGAAGAATTAAAGCAGAGTGACATCAGTCAAGGAGGTGAGACTTGAGTGAGCTCCCCTACAAATTAATTCTTGCCTCTCTGCTAGAGAACGTTTTTATCAATGACACGGATGGAAAAACGATTGCATTACTAAGTCCCCCCTCACAAAAAGAGTCAGTGGGAGTGATAAAGATTGCAGATCACCAGTCTGGAGTACTTGCTAAATTAAGCACAAGCAAATGACATGTCTGTGGATACCAGCAGAGAATTCTTCACGCTGACAGGGTGCTCAGGCTTCTCCAACAGCCAGTACCCAAAGGTGTGGTAGGTGACACAGTAGGTGACTTGCTGGGCATGAATCTTGGGGGTGATGCTTCAGCCATTGCAGTGCTCAGTTATATTAACAGGAAATACTGCTTCTCCTGCCACTCCTGGGTCTCCTATGCATTTAGTGGAGATGTAATCTCTGCAGCACTCACTGTGTGTTTCTGGGTGTTGAAGAACGGGAGAGCATTCAGAAAAGATCCAGTTAGGGGATGACAGGCTCAGGACTCAAGCTTAGGGCACAGATCTGAAGGTGGGAAGATCAGGTAGCTCAGTGTTCATTATGAAGAAGGCAAAGACATATTCACCATCAAAATAGGCAGCAGAAACCTGATGATGAGCGGGCTTTTCAGTTCAGCAAATACATAATAATATTCTGTGGCTGGAAGTTGAAAACAGTCAAATTCAGAGTAAAGCTTCTGTGCAGATTTTTAACATTCAGGGTAATTAACCAGCGGAATTATTTCCCAAGGGCTAATAGAGTATACATCATTGGAAAACTTTTCAATCAAGAGAGAATTTTATTTTTTTTCCCCAAACAGATATGCTCTAATTCAAGGAGAAATTAACTGAGGCCAGTACTACAGTCTGCATAATACAGGAGATCACATTAAATATTACCCTCAAGTTCTGGCCATCTTTTATTGGGCATAGAGGCCCAAAAGCAGGGTTGTAGAAACACAAAAGTGTTCTCATTTATAGCTAGCACAAGCAGCAGTGGGCCAGCACTAACATTATTAGGCTAAGCATTCATATGCTGGGTATCCACAGGGCAGTCACCTTGTGAGTCTCTGCTGGCCAAGGTGCTGTCAATCAAGCAGAGACACATCAACCTCTGTTTCCCCTCAGAACAGGCTGATCCCCAGTCCTGCTGATGCACTGCCTTCCTCCTCTCTGCCTCTTCTCTCAGGGTTTTTCAATCTTGTCAAGTCAATGATGCTTTTCTGCTTTCTTTCCCTGCTGAATCTCTGATGCCTTTACTTCTCTGCTTCAAACTGTTACTAACCAGTACTGACTCAACAAGCTCACCTCTGTGGTCCCTCCTTGCTTCTGCCTTCTTGCCTTGCATGCCTTAGTAGCTTACCAAAAAAAATCCCTGGCTTCCAGATTAAAGTGGGAGTGACAGCTATGGCTCATCTCCATGAAAACTGAACCCTGAGTCACATAAACATTTCCAGTGGTACCTTTTTATTTCACAGTCAATAAACATACAAGGTAGCTGCTCCAGAACTTCTATTCACAGACTGCATCACATTTATCTTAACGAAAAGTGACCGCTCAGCCTGCTTCTGTGCAAGGATTGCGGGCATACCCAAAGAGACTTAGACAGCAGGAATTGTTCCCACCTTACCTCCACAGAACTTGAGCCATGAGCATGAAAAATTGAAAAATCAGTCACTAAAAACAAATTCTGCTGCTATACATGAATACTAAGGGGTGTGTATTGAGGCACGTGCATCAGACCTTATAGGGGAAACTGACGTTAGACAAATAGGCAATGTCAGGTACCGCTCTGCTCTTATGCTTCACTTTTCATATCTTTCATGGTAACTGCTTAAAACCCAAAGGCACAAGTGTGTTTCAGGGTATTATATGTACTACAGTTCAAACATCTACACCAATTCTCTAAGGTGTTACAGCTGCTTAAAGACCAGAACAGAAAGAGCGCATTCTTCCCCCATTCTCTGTCACTGAAAACTTACATGCAAAACAAAATTCAGCAACTTCAGTCTGGGTCCTTCAAGGGATATACAGCCTTTGGGGCAAAACGTTGTCAGAATGATAAACACTCCTGTAGAATGAAATATTTTGATAGAATAGAATAGAATGAATTAGATATGAAGATAGAATAGAATACAATTGAAGATAGAATAGAAATGAAGATAGAATAGAATAGAATTTTGAATAGAATAGAATAGAATAGAATAGAATAGAATAGAATAGAATAGAATAGAATAGAATAGGAATGAAGATAGAATAGAATAGAATTTTGATAGAATAGAATGTCCTGTAGAATAGAAATATTTTAACTACAGGAGTCTCTAGAATGTAAAGCAAAGGATTTTCTTGCACTGACAAGAGGCACACTTCTCGGTTCTTAATGTCCTGCTGCATAAGTCTCTGTAGAGTGTGACTGTCCCACTAGCTACACAGAACCTGTGCCTTCACCCCACTCAACATTGCTACTGCAAGCAGAGGAAGAAACTTCCTTCAGGTTTAGTGGACACAAAATCAGTCATGAACCCTTATTAGCAGATAGGCAAGTAATGTTTGTCTTGGCTGTAGTATATCTTTTAAATGTTATATATTGCAGTGCCTGGAAACTACGCTAATGGCTGTGTGTGAAATGGTGACAGATGGATTACAAAGATGGATAATACTGGACATTTTTATGTACTTGTAACCTGATAAAAAATATTTCATTTTTATGGCTATGGAGAACTTCAGAGTAAAACAACAGGAAAAAAAAAAAAAAACTCACCGAGATGCAAAAGAGTCTGAGAGGACAGTGGAATTATACCATGCATCTTGAAAGAAGATTCAAGTGACGCTTTAGCAAGAATGATACTGGGGCCTTGACTGCCAGTCACATCATCATGTACTGACAGTGTGTAAACAAGTGATTTTTCTTTTTTTTTTATATATAAAGCTCAAGGGGGATGAGATGAAGCAAATTCATCCCTTTTGCACTGCTTTGAGTCTGACCACTCCAGTGGAACTGCTGCACCTTCTCACCCTGCTATCCCCTATCCATTAACATAACACTCCCTGCAGGACTGCCTGCACTCTTGAGGAAGGCTAGGGTACACCACTAATGTCTCTCCAGACTCCAAAAACTCCCCATGGGAACATTCTGCAGTGGGATGTCAATGGTTTTAACATGGCTTTCAAGGGAGAGCTCACCTGATGATTTTGGCTAAAGCTGAAAACCACTATTCTGAACACCACTTTATGTCTTTATGCTAATGAGACAAATATCTCCACTTCCTTCAGTCTGCGAAAGAAATGCAACTTGTCTCGTCTTCACCTCATCACCGAGGGAGGTTTGCTGCATCAGCACCAGCATGGCTCTCAGAAATGTGTAAACATTACTTACTTTGGTTCCTTTTTCAAAGAGTCCGAAAGATTACAGGGTAACTGCTCTCCAAACAGTTTTGCTTTTAACAGAACTGATACAAGGCAGAACTGCACAAAAAAATTGTTGATTTTGCTTTAAATTGGAACACGTCCATTCTCAGAGAGACTGTTTCAGTTTGGACTTTGAGGCAATGTTTTGGGTTGTTTCTTATTTAAAAGTGTTCATCCATTCATAGTCACAGCAAAGACTTTGAGCACAGCATTACTTAGGTATCTGCCTGGGGTGTATATATATGTACATGTGTGTGTCCTATTTTTGAGCTATTTTAACTTACGCTTCATATTCTAGTGCTTCCTGATAAGTAGAGTTTATGTCAGAATAATTGGCCTGAGGATTTTTCTTTCCAGTCCACTACATTTCTGAGGTACAGCTACATGGAAGATAATGGAAATGCCTCTAGAGTATCTGTCTGACAAGGGAAATAGCAAGAGTAAAGAGTGAACACAAAACAAGGACCTTGTCAAAGAGTGTGCAAGTGAATCAGTCCAATCAGTCACTGTGGATGACGCATCTGAACAAATTGAAGCTGACACAATGGTCAATTTGACTGGGGAAAGTATAATTTTGGATTAGGGCAAACACCTTTAGTCTGTCAATTGTGGCAGTCTTAAACCTGTAATTGAAAGAGCACAGCACTGCTTTTCTCCAGATCTCAGTCAAATCCATTCAGCCTCTTCTGATCACTGATCAGTTTGCAGTCTTTACAGCATTTACTTATTAGACTTCTGTTTGTCCTTTAGACAAAATTCTTTGCTCCATTTTATGTAAATCTCAACCTAATATGAAGAGTCCTTCAGAGTAACACTTGGATTCACCTGATTTTAAAGCAGATGGTATTTAGGGCACAGTAGAAAAACAAAACAGAGTACTACCATGTGTTCAGTTTTGGCGCTTCCTCCCTTGACTGCTGTTTCAACCAATGAAAACTATCATATTTGCAGCGTGCTTGTGTGCCTGAAAAGTGTCAGCCCAGCCACTCCAGAACTACAACTGTGTCTCTAAAGTAATTCAGAATGGGGTAATTTCTGCCCAGAGAACATCACTCCCAGAAAAGAGTTGAATTTCCAGCCCAAGTTACTTGTCTTGGTTGGCCCAGTCAGGGACAGGTAGGTGAGCTGATTTCCATAGACTGATTTCCATGCCCACTGACCTGTCTTTGAAATTAAAGACAAAGGATATAGACTCATGGGATGCAAAGGTCCCTTAACAGTTTCAGTAGAAGAAATACTCCATCCCTGCCCATTTGCAAGGGGATAGTTCCATGATTTATAAAGAGATACGATCCATATGCTGCTCACGATCTCCTGAGACTTTTGCCCCAACATCACCTCTTCCAATGTTTAGATTAAAGCAACATGAAATGCAGAATAAAACTGGCCTGACCTTGCAATAAACAAACAGATAACAGAATGACTTGCTGTGTGAGAGGCCCTCCAGTTCTGTTCAGCATCTCAAGTATATTCAAGATGAGAGTTTCCTTATCTTTGCTCATGCTGCAGGTGAGCCATGCCCCACGCTAAGATCCTTCTCTGAATTCTGAACCTGACATTCTCCACGGCATTTTGCATTCTCGCCTCATTAACTCTTCGGTAATCACAGGTACAGCTGTTTTAAATGTTTGCTGGGCCCTTTCTGTTGCAGCTCTAGAGGCAAAAGGAGAGAAGCCTCTCATTACTCTCAGGAGCAGTCTTGTCTTTGGGAGGCAGGCCACAAAGAAGCAATAAAGAAAGAAGCAGATTCTCATCCCCTGATAGGAGAAAATGCAGCAAAAGATTAACACAGCTAAGTAAACTTCTTTCTTCTTCATGATGTGAGGTTGAAGTAAACAGGCAAAGGAACATCCCACTCTCCAGAGCTTCTCAAGAGTAAATCATCCAAACTATTAGCTATCCATCCTCTACTCTGTCATTATTCTCTGCCTGTCAGCTCCTTGTAAAGGCTGTCTGTTCCATCTTTCTTCTGTTATTATGGTTGCCATGCCCTCCTCTCAGCAGCTCCTATCAGTTATAATGAAACAGTGAGAAGGAAAAAAAAAAATACTTGAACTTCCAAATTACCAGGAATTAAAGAAACAACTTTTTTTTTTAAAGAATAAAAGAAAACCAAAAAGAGAGAGTGAGAGAATTTTGCAATCTGTAGATGATTTCTGCTTCTGGGATTGCATTCATCATTAAGATTTATAGGTCAGTCCAGAGCTTAAATAGCAGATGTTTTCTCATTATTTATCTTTCTGGCTAAGGCACAAGATTCCTTTTTAAGGAAATCTGCATAACACATGCAATGAAAATAGACCAGGTCCTAGGATCAGCCCTTCTAACCAACTCACAAAGGCTGAGCTGAAACAGCCATCAAAAAGAAATTTAATTTCGCCCTACTACCACAAGAAGAAATGTGTTTAGTAGGGTTTGATCCTGAAATTTTCAAATAATGGAACAGAATTTTACTTCTTGATAGGCTGTCCTTTGACTGTAAGTATGAATCTTTGAATAGTTTCTTATATGAAGAGTCAACTACCCAGTAGGCTTCAGTTTCCGTCCCCTACCCCAAGACCTGTACTTTTAAACTTTAATCAGAAGATGGCATAGCAAGTGCTATAGCAAGTTCAGCTTGACTTCTGACTTTTCTTGTTGTCTTCCATATACCAGAAACACATTCTGATTCAGAAACATAAGAATAGCCTTTGCTTCATGGAAGATACTTTCAAAACTCAGGCCTCTGTAGTATACACTTGTAACTTCTACAACTTTTACTCATACTTTTGGGTTTCTCTTGTCTGTCCTAATTGACCCAAATAGGGATCTCACATATTCCCTAGCCAGCTGGGTTTGTGTCCAGCCTTGGAAGTGTTTCTAGCTGTGTGACGGCAGGATGCACTTGCATGTGAAGATCCCTTCTGGCTGCTTTTCCTTGCATGCAGCCTCTGGACTGCTACCTCTCCAGGCCTTGCAAGCACTGATATGACCACATCTCCAAGGTGATGGATTCATTTTCAAATTAAAAGTAATTAGGAGAAAAAGGAACACTGATTTACACAGTGACCTCGCTCCTAAACCACATAAAAGTTGCAGCTCTTCAAGTAAAGCATCAAAAGCTTTCAGAATCCACTGTAGTGCCAACAGCCTATTCCTGGGAGTCCATGGGACCTCCTTGCCTCTGCAGATGTTGAAGCATGGAATGATAGAAATCTTGTCCCTTTCCTGAGATCTCAATTTCTTACACCAGCTGCACTACTTCACTGTGTCTTCAGGTAATTAAAGCCCAAACTTCACTGGAGATGAGCAGGAACAACCAGTTCCCTTAAGCTTGGCTACTCTCTTTAGCAAATCTTTTACTCTGAGAAATACTGTTGCTGATGCTTACAATAACTGTCATGGTGAGGTGACACATGAGATTTTAACCATCCTTCCAGCTCAGGATATTCTATGATTCTGTGAACTATGGAAGCACTGTCCTGCGCAAATGTGTGAGCGTCACTCCTGCTGATACTCTGTACTCAGGGACACTTTTGGTCATTTGCTGCTGGTCCAGAATTTCAGAATGCTGAGGTATTTCCCACTCCCTCAGCTAGATCACAGACAACAGTAACTGCACAGTTGACCCTGATCTCTCTATCCTGACAGTCAGCATGCATGATAACAAGATGACAAGAAGCCCTTGCCCTGCCAAGAAGCAGCTGTTGTATATTATGGTTGCTACAATGGATGATGGAAAAGACACTTCTGCTGCCCACTTCAATGCCTACAAGTACCTCAGCCCCCATTGCCAACTAGCCCACAAACAATAGGATAGCACCCTTTTATATTGTGTGACTGTTTGCTAGATTTCACATGATATTATCCTATGACTACTACAGAGGCTCTGACACTATAGAGGAAGCAGCAAGAGCAGGGTTTCTTCCCAAGGGAAGGTGAACTGGGAGCGGAGGGTGGCCCAATGCAGGCAGCACCCTCGCCAAGAAGGTACCATCACACAGGGCCTGCCCATGGTGGGCAGAGCTGTGAGCTGGTAATCCATCAGCTGGTCCATCAACAGCCCCAGGTGTGGCATGTGCTTAATCAGGTCCAGGGGTGTTCCAGGGTCTCCAGTCAGTATGAAAAGACAGGACCCAAGGCAGGACTGAAGAAAAACTACAACACAGGCCTAAGAGAGGCAGGCAGAAAACAAGCCACCTACAACATAGGTCCAAGGTCCATCCAAGAGGCGGCACTAGAGACAGACGTACCCACAACATAGCTCAAGCAGACACTGAAGGCGCAGGCCTTCAGATACTCAGCTTCACATTGACTAGGTATCATGGTTCTGCTTAGGTTAGCTAAATAGTGTCGCTGTCCCACTGGAGGTATTCCCACCTGCTCCTCCCTGGGGAAGTTTGACATCTCTGTTCTTGGGGCCCTGATGCTGTGCAGGACCCTGCTCTAGGCAGACGGCACTCTTGTTTAAATACTGAGAGTCCCAAAGTTTGTTCAATTGTTCTCAGAGCAAGTTGGCTCCTCTGATCCTTGTCTTTAACCTCTTTTCCATGTATCTGCATCAACAGTCTGTAGTATCAGCCCCTTCCAAGCTCTGTTCCACTATCTGTGTCCATAAGGAGGTTAAGAAAATGCATTTAAAACTGTAAAGTCAGTGTTTTGTGCTAACTGTTCATGTCCCTTGGAGAATACTTGCACTATTCATTATTGACATGAAACCTCTCTTGGTGATTTATACGCTGCTTTCAGTTCTTCAAGATTCCTTCCCTCTTTGGCTTCTCTAAATAAATGTGCTGTACAGGCTAGCTAACGTGACTGTTCAGCTGAGCTCTAGTCCATCACTTTTTTGTATTAGGCAAAAATGTTGTTTTCATTACCAATCTTTAATCCTTAAAAAAAAAAAAATCCCCGCAACTGAAACTGTTTCTCATAAACTCCCCATTGCATAAACAATCACCCCAGGTCCTGGGAACAATGGCCAGTCCACGCATGAACTGCACCACAAAAGCTACAGCTCATACTGGTCAGGCCAGGGCAGAACAAGGATGTGCTCACTTTGAGAGACAGATGGTATCTATTTAGCTAAACATTTTTCCACAAAGGCTGTTTTAACGCCCAGATCGTGTTTATCAGCTTCTTATCACATTTGGGGGCACAGCATGCTTCTGATGGAGGCTGTGCAAGTGCTTCCCAGAGAGCACTGTAATCTCAGGGTTCAAGGCAACATACCAGCATGAAGAGGAGGTGTGTGGATGTGAGGGGAGGGGAATAAAAACAACCCCATGCCATGTTTGCTGATTTTGAAATGTTCTTGGATGGATTTCCAGGTAGAAGATACATGAACGTGGGAGGCCTCCTTCCTCCATACTTGGCTTTGCTATACGCTCATGGCCAGACTGTGAGCCATTAACTCATCTGTGTCCATGCACGGTTTTTCAGGCTTGCATGAAGGAGTTCTGGGAGTGCTCTGAGCCACTGGAAACCACGCTGGTGTCTGCAGCATGGTTCTAAGCCCAAGCTATCCTGGCTGACATCTGACGGCAAAATCCAGTGCAGACATGCAACTTAGCCGTGCACTTGCTCCCAGAAATGCTTCCGTTCCCAGACGCTTCTGTTGTGAGGACAAGTTGTTACTCTTCCTCCCTACGGATATCACAGGGTGTCTTACCCTTACACTGTCAGGCAAGAACTGTTACCTGAAACCTCCAGTGCAGTGAGGCAATGCAGCCCTGAGTCAGTCCTGTGGAACTGTGAAAGTACTACATGCAAAACCAGGAGTGTGACATCTGCACAGGGCAGCATGCACCAAAGCACCTTGATGTACAGAAGAACAGGAGAGTGTTCTGAGAAAGCAGAGAGGAAAGTGTGGGACACTTATGAAAGGCAAAGAAAAGTCTCTCTCTCTTTCTTTTTCTTTCTTCACCAGGGAACTGGCTCACACAGTACTACAATAACAAGCACTGGCAAGCTGCCCAGCATCACTGTACTCTGGTTGTAAGTGAACTATGAGGCTCAAGCAATCTTCTGGGAAAAGTTCACACCAAATGCATTGTATGTTGTATTTTCCTCTCATATTTTTTTCCAAACCAGTCTATTATATTCATTCCCTGTTGCATTATTGATTTTTTTAAGATCCCCAGGAGCTGTCCTTTTGAAAACCAAACATTGGGTAATCAAATAGATCTGGTTTTTAAAGTAGCAGAGATAAACTAGTAATCCTCCACTCAGAGACAGCCCTCTGAACAAAATCAGAGCACAACTCAATGGTGGAGTTTTCTGTTTTGGGAACTTAGATAAAATCAGGAAGTTGAGAGAGACACAGAGAGAAACACATTATCAAGATGCTGTCACTATCTACACAATATACACCTTCCATGAAGTGGAAGCCAAAGAAGAGCAGACTTAACAACAGCAGTGCAATAAAAGGGAAAACATTCCAAAGAGCATGATCTGTGTTTGGTTTGGACTTTTCAAAACAAGTCTGACATGGTTTTACATGATAGTCCTGGTCACCTCACAGATGCTAACTATAACATCCAGTATAAACTTAAATGGCACACAGATTTTACTAGAAGCACATGAATCTGTAGCACTTGAAGAGTGAAGAGTCACTTGTTCTGTGCTACAGGCATAATAAGATGCGGTCATTTTTACCTGTGACTATTTCCCATCACGCCTTTTGCAGACTCATAAAAAGACAGATTTTCTAAGCTCATGACCTGGTTTCAGGTGGGACAGAGGTTTTTTTTTTTTCCCTTCACAGTGGCTGGTATCATACTATACTTTGGCTTTGGGGAAAAAAAAGTGTTGATAGCACACTGATATTTTAGTTGTTGCTGAGCAGTTGCTGCACAAGCCAAGCACATTTCAGCTTCTCATACTGCCCAGCCAGTAAGGGAGGCTGAGGGGGTAGAAGGAGCTGGGCGGGGACAGAACCAGAATGGCTGACCTAAACTGGCCAAAGGGATATTCTACACCATAGGGCATCATGCAAAAAAACTATACAACTGGGGGGAATTGGCCAGGTGGGCTGTTGCTGCTCCGGGACTGGGAGCATCGGTCATCGAGTGGTGAGAAAATGCATTGTGAATCACCTATTTTGTAAATGTATATTGTATTATTATCATGACTATTATTATTCTCCTTTTGTCTTCTTTTTCTGTCTTACTATTTTTTATCTCAACCCACACGTTCTACTTTGTCGGTTTTTTTCTGATTCTCTCCACCATCCCACTGGGAGTTGGGAGCAAGTGAACAACTGTGTGGTGCTGAGCTGTGTGACAGGTTAAACCACAACAGTTCACAAATATAATATTTATATTATTATGGAGATCATTTATCTGACAAATTAGATAATTTATCTGAAAAGTCAGTCAGCTGAAAGCTGGGTAACCAGAGTAGGCCTGCCTGTACATAGCCCAAATAGACATTCCCCACTGCCCTGTAAATACAAATGCTGTGAATTTATTATTTACTGTTGTTGATACTAATTAATTTTATCCCATTAATGCCTGAAGGCCTTTGCTAAGCTCTGTGTTGCACTGTGTGAGGTGCTGTACCTAGGCACAGGAAGTTTCTGCCTCAAAAGGTTAAGTGGTTTAACTTAGGGTCTTTGTACAGATGTGATGGCACTGTACAGACAGCAAACCCACAACAAACATGAAACAGTTCATTCAGCTTTGATTTGCACTGGTATTGAGTACCTGTGATTCACAGAGACCTCAGTAGGAGTTCTGGGTGTTCAGCACTTTTGAAAGCCAGACTGAAGTTCCTTGTTATGCGTCTGACAAAAGGACCTTAGAAATTAGAGACAGAAAAGACTTATTAGGTTATCAGGCCAAATTCATCCCAGAAGAAAACCCATTGAAGTCAATGGAGTTTCATCAGGGATTGATTTACCATAAAAAGATTGTTCCCTATAGTATATTTGATAATGCTTTGTCCTATACAGGCTTAATTAGCTCTACATTAGTCAAGGTACTGTACCGTTGTTTCAATCAACTACCCTTGCAAAAAACTGTCTCTAGCTATCCTTGTCCATGCTTCCCCTCCCACCCCCACTCCTAGCTGCCTTCTACTCACTTCCTCATTATTTTATGTCTAATTTGGCTAATGAATTTCTCAGACAGATCCTTCTTTCATGTTTGAGAAAGATCTAGCCTGCTCTGTTAAAAAAAAAAAAAAAAAAAAAAGACAAGGAAGAGAGAAAAATTCTTACATTGAGAAAAGCAAAGGTGTTTATGAAGTCTTAAGCTTTTGTTTGTCAGTCCATCAATCCATATACAGCTATACGGGTAGGCTACAGTTTTTCACCACGTATTCTGAATTAAGATGGGAATGGGTACTTTAGTCTTGCCTTTCCTGTTTCACCACTGACTTCTTGTGCGGTTAGAACACTTCACTTGTCAAATCTCTACTTCACCACTACTGCAATAGCCACAGTCATGCACATGTAAAGAATTTCTCATGTTGCTCCACAGAAATCAGGAAAGCATTTCAAGTCCTGTAGTGGAAAAGCACATTAATAAAAAACAAAGAACTGCTGCCATCAGTACTACTGTTGTGGTTCTTTTTTACTATCCTACCACAAACATTCATCTTTTCTTTGAGTCTTGCCTAATTCTTTTTTTTTTTTTTTTGCCTTCTTTAATGAAAGTTCTAACAAGATTACAGGGAATCTATAGTCTATGCTTTCAGTAATTTAATTGCAACTAAAACAACTGTGTCTAGAATAACTGCAGAAACTGTGGGTTTAGTGCTACCTTCTGCCAAAGAAAAAATGGCCATAACTAACAAATTCTCAAACCACATTGGATCAGTTACCAAATCTCATCTACGCAAAGATGTGTGTGTTCACTTCTGAGTCACTTATTCCTTGACCACGCAAGAGGCAACTGAGTTTACTTGAGGAATGTCAGGAGGATCAGAATATAATTAAAATATAGTCATACTTTCAGTTTTCTTAATGCTCATCTAAAACAGGCAGACACTCACTTTAACATTAACCACAGACCTTAATTAAGCTTCTTCTGATCCTGCCGAGAGGGTTCCATGTTGTCTTCCTGTGGTCATTTCATCAGCCAGGGCTTTTCATGTAAGAATGTGCTGCATGCATGTCACAGCATGGGATCTCAGCACAGACACCTGCTCTCAGCCTGTGAACACAGATTTTAATCCCTCTCCCTACAAAAAATGGTGACAGAAGGGCATATTATTTAATTACTCATGCATGTTCTCCAAGACAGGGGCCACAGCTCTACTTGTTTCATATGATTTGTGCCATTTTTGGGGAGTGATCAAATCAGATCACGGTTAAAAAGGGAAAAAGCTTCACTATAGACTTCTCCTTGCCATTTGATGAAAGAGGTCGCAGAAGGAAACAGTTTCTGAAAAAATCTAGGTATGATAAATATAGTCATAAAATTATTTGTGATTTCTTAAGCTCTCACTGTGAACATACGTAAATTAAACTGTATCGTGTAACTTGGCTCTCCTCCACTACAAGACCACGATCTAGCTAAAAATAACTCTGATAGCCACCTCTAGCACACTGAGGAAGGTGAAAGCAACTTAAACTTACTAAAGCCTTCATCTAAGTTAGATATGCAGTGGTGGTTATGTTCCCTTGGGTGCTAGTAGGGGAAAAAAAACAGGAAGATGAAAGAAGAGGTATAAACTTCTAGCTCTGCTCAAACAATGCATTTATTAAATCACTTCAGTCAAAATCATTCACCAATTCCTGCAAAATCCAATCATGGACCAAAGCAAAGCACAGCTAAATGAAACGTTATATATTGTATCCGGCAAGCAATCACCATACTTGCATTCTCATTGCCCTCAGCAGCACCTGCATTCTTTGATCACAGTCCTTTTATGTGCTACACTGTATACAAAAGACCAAGCCAGCAATTAGCCATTCTAGCACTGGGTCCTGAAATCCCTGCAAACGCTCCAGCTCCTTAATGAATTCCTAAATAGAAGGAAGTTGCAAACAAAGTTCAGCTTGCGTACTTTATGCCAGGTTCCCACAGCACTGTAGAGGATCTTAGAACTTAATTAATGACACTTGCATCCTGTATGCCTTCCAAAGTTTTAGAGGAAATTTTACTGGTCACTTCAGACTGACATCTCTTGGACAATTGTCCTCAGAACGCTAGGCAACCTCCCCGGTCTTTGGAAGGAAAAGACAAGACTGGTGCTAATCATGACTCATCCGTATCAATGGGAGGGACAAAAAGCAGGGGGATGAGGCATGCATCATTTAAAGTAAACCAGTCATCAGTCTCATAGTTCCATTGAAATCCCATGCATTGTATAGGAACAAAAATAGGGGATGAAAATAAAAACTGCAGCCTAATATACCAGTATTTGGGAACTCTGCCAATGCCCCTAATTAAAATTTTGTACTAATCTCTTCAGGGAATCCAAGAAATTCTTTCAGAAAACGGAACATTCTTCTATGCACATCCAACTACTTATCCTGCAAAAGTGAATATAAAGGAGATTGTATACGATCAGTCAGAGGCCAGTGGAGTGGAAAGGACAGTGTGAAAGCTACAGGAAATGACTGATCTATGAAGAAAAATACTGGAATTCCTTCCTGAACGCTGACTCACACAATTTATAATTTTGCTAGCCCCGGTCTAAAGATCATTACATCAATAGAAAGACTTAATTAGATTTAGTGAGGTTTTAATCAGTCCCAAAAACAGGAGAACACAAAATAGATATTTAAAACTACAAGGTGTGCCAATATGTCCTTTCCCTTCTTTTCCTTTTGTCCTACCATCATCAGAAAGCCTGGTGAGAGTGACCGAACTAGAGAGGATCTGGGACAGCATTGCTGGCACTGGTTTATGGGCAGCAAACAACACATTCATTCCTGTCAGACATGCAATTAGAGTTGAAAGGAAGGAAAGAGTTTGTAATTGGTTGGCAACTGCAGAGGGAAGAGATTCTGATAAGTATTTTTAAGATGAATTCTACTTTTATTGTTAGTAAAAGAGCCAGAGTGAGATTTTAAGAGGAAAAACAGGGTGATACACAAGCGAGAAGGGAAAGTGAATAAGGTAACTAGAGCAAGCAGAAAAGATTAGGTTAGAATCTCATTCATTTGAGTCGAAAAAGAGGCAGGATAGGTAGGAGGCATAAGGAAAGCCATAGACAACAAGGAAGTTGTATCATGCTGTACCACTGTTTTTCACTTTCTCTTTGAACCAGCAGGGTTCTATAAAGAAAAATAAGCAAAGACAGTAGGAGAAACCCACGAAAGATGAAGCCAGGCTGGCTCTGCAATGAATAAATTATCAGTTTAGCTATGCAACTAAGCCTCCTAAGTCAAGCAATCCTATCATCAGCTCAAGTCATTCAACTCCAGGGCTTTTGTTTGGCCAATGTGAACTACAGGGTTCAATCACTGATTGCCTTCCACTTTCCGTAGCCGCTGGCATCCATGCAGATTGGCTGAACCTAGCCAAAGGGAAATGGAGGCAAAAGCATGTGTGACACCCACCCTTTGTGTGGCTGAAAATGACAACACACAAATCAAGTCAGTGAGGGCTCAGCTCCCCCAGCTAATTCTCCCAAGTGAGCAAGATGTGCTGTGAACCCAAAGAGAACTTTAACTCTGATCCATGTGTCATTGGAAGAGCTTTCCCTCTTCTCTCTGACTTAGAAACAAGCAAAACTTCCTCTCTGCTACCCTTTCCTAAAGTATCTTTCTGTGACTATTCAATTTGTGTGTCTATATTACATGTAATTCTCTGATGTCAGATGAGATAACAGACATAATCCTCCTAAAGGATTTGTGGCATTATGGATTACAGCTTCTATCTGTATGTTGTATGCATTGCCTTCAAGAGGCCTTGAGTGATGGTATAAGATCTCTGTATTCAGATTATAAGATATTTGCATTCAGCACTGCCTTATTATAGGTTTAGAAACACCAACAATCCAACTAAGTGACCAGCTGTTCAAATCCTGCTGTTCTCTTAATCCTTGCAAACGTAAAATAGTATTGTGGTCAATAGGATCCTTTGCTGGGGTAACAAGATTTAAACCATTTTCCTTGGTTTTTTCTCACTTGTTTGTTCATTTTATTTTGTTTTTGTTGGACTTTTTGTCATCTGCCATTTCACTATGAAATAAAATGACTACTCAGCAGACAGAACAATTTATTCCAGGAAGAAGTCACCTTTGTGTCACTGTAGCCTGACCAAGCCAGAGTTGTTACTTAGTAGTATATATGTCTAAGCTCTGTAAGCTCTTGCTGACACAACCAACAGGAATCTCATCATTGGAGTTTACTTACAGCTCAGAGCCTACCTAGGGCTTAAACACGGAGATGATTTTCTGGGTCTGCCTCAAAGTGCCCTTACTATGAATCTCTCAGGAAAAAGCAGAATACTTACAGCTGAACTGATACTCCAGAATTCCATCAGAATACGGCATTAATACTTCCAGGAGGCAATAATTACTAGGAAGACCTTAAGTTGCATTTCCTGCTGTGTAAGGCATGCTCTTCTGAAAGAGCCGAATAATTCTGGGAAACTCAGAGGAGCTCTGCTCAGCTACTTCACAATATGACTGTTCTGATGCAAGGCCAGCTCTGGCTCTCAAGCCTGAAAGACAGTGTAGCCGACCTCAGTGATACCAGATGGTGTGAAGCACTATTCACACAAAAGTCTATCCTGCTTACCACATGTGGGATATTCCTAGAAGGAATGTGGCTGATAATGAATTTGGGTGACATTAACACAAATGCCATGTACAATGTTCTTTTGTCTAATTATTAGTGTATTTACATTTCTTGAATCTTGCAGTGATCATTTTTTAATTTCCTCTCCTGTGAGAGCATTCAGTAGAACGGGAAAATTTATGTGTGCTCTCCAGACACGGTATGTCAATCTCTACAGCAAAAATCTGTGTTCTCTAGCCTCACTCACACTGACATTCTTCCTGCTGCAGTTGATCTACTAAATGGATCAGCAACGTTCAACCAACAACTGCTGCTGGACGATGATCTATATCTTCAAAGAAGGTTAGGCACCTCTTGATTTCATTTACTAGCAAGGAGCAAAGCAGGCAACGTAATTCTGCTTTATACAAGCAGGCAAACATCTAATGGAAGTACACCTTTAGCAGCTTGTGCCTGTGTGATTTAGGAAGTTACAGATCTCAGCTGTTTGTTGTCTTTCTGACTCCCCTGGCTGTGTTGAAATCACCACTGTGACAGCCAAGATGAAGTAGCTGACAGTGTGAGCATTCCTCGTCCTTTCCAATCCACAGCAAAACTACTTAGCTTAAATCACCGCTGACAGGAACTAACTTCTTAAACAGGTTTGAACTTGATCCTTGTTGAGCACATCTGACTGTGTCCCAGATTGCCTAGTTCAGCTCAAAGCCAGCACATGTACCCTATTATCAGCAGTGGCGGCTCTACATCAGTCAGCAGCTGGCAGACGGGCCCTTGGGGACTTTTCTAGTCAAGGCTAGCGCAGCCCTATGGCTGCTTCGATATATTCTCTGCACACAAACCAGGACATATCTCTGTGCAAATGTTGTTATTGCACAATGGGTGTCATTGATAGCAGGAAAGAGACAATGCTTGGGAGCTGGACGTGTTGTTTAAACATCATTCCAGACTTTTTATATACTCTGATTAAGGCCCTTTACTTAGAACTGCCATCGTGCTATTGCTGGCTACTTTAAGTGCACGGAGAATATCTGAAATCCCTTTCTATCCTTCTTAAAAGGGTGAATTGAACTGTGTCTCAGTGCTTGAATTTCTAGAGTTTGTGACATTCTCTCAATTCAGATGCTGGTTTATCTGTATCCAAATACATACAGATCTACCTACACAAACAGGTACATCCACAGTACCCATTTCTTCAAGAACTACATTCATTTTCCCTACTAGACCAGCATCTCCACTGCATTTCCTGGTCATAGTCCCACTGTTGTCAACAACACTTAGCCCTTGACCCCCTAGCAGTATTTCTCCCACAGTGGCAAACAGGCCTGTCAGGCAAGAAGGAAATCTGAAACAAAGGAAAATTGTTACAATATGGGACAGGCAGAGGTGCGAGTGGAACTAATAGACTAAAGGTGCAGGGAAAGAAATGAAGAAGCTGAGAATGAGAACAGCACAATTTGGGAAGATTTGCTCCCAGTGTGGGAAGCAGCAGCAGCCAATATTGCTGGGGTCAGATCAAGGAGTACACCTGTTGTAGTACAGCACCAGCACAGGGCTACAGCTCACTGCATCCCACATTCAAAACATGATACCCAACTAAGCACAAAGGCAGAACATAGGAAACAGTAAAAGGGATTAATTTCCTAAATGTGGATGTGTCTTTTAGGTGCTCTAGGTCTCTCCCACAGGACCTGTGCTGCCAGCCCTGTGCCAAAACTTCAGATACCTCAGATTTCTACATTTTGGCTACCAAATTCTAACTGTCATGTCCTGTTTTAGGTCTTGGCCCCCTGCCTTACCCCTGGGGACAGAGTGGAGATCATCTCCCGACAGAGGACAACTCCAGCCAGCTTGAGGCAGAACAGCTCTGCCATGACCCAGGCCGCAACTGCATCCCACTGATGGGTCTGACTCAGGGTAGTGGGCAGCTCATCCCCCTGCCTGGCTCAGCCATGAGGCCAGCTAACAGCTTACAGAAACCCCTGCTCCCTGCCTCATGTGTTGAACACAAACCGTGCACAGATGAGCACTGTCATTTCCCACAAACACAGCTGCACGCCTCAGAAGAAACAGCGTAATCAAGCACTCGGCATCCCCGATCACCAGAACCACGCAGTCAAAGCCTTGCCTCAACACAGCCTTTTTTCCCTACCCATCCTGCCTGATTCTGCCCGGTTTCTCTCAGTTGCTGCCATTCCTCACTGAAGCTCCCAAGTGGCCATGACAGGAATGTCTGAGGAGTTGTGATAGAGCACCTACAGCAAATAAATAAGCCAATAAAGCAATAAAAAGACAAAGTGAGAGAACAAGAGGGACATGAGCTGTTCGGAGGCTTGAAGGCCAGCCCATAGAGTCACTCAGTCTAGACTCCAGATGTGAACGCAGAGCCTCAGCGAGTGCAATACAGGACTGCGTAAATATCCCAGCCAGATGTCTCAGGGCCCAAGCTACAAATCCTCACAAATGGTGACAGAGTTGGCTGTTGCTCTTAGCAGAGCTCTGCTTCCAAGAGAATCAGTGGTCATTCAGTCAGCAGCAGTTCATTTTCACTGCCAGATGGGAGGGAAAACTAGGCTCAGAGTTGCAGTTAGTCTCAGCAAGCTCAGCAGTCAGTGGATGGGTCATGGAGCCCTCTGTGGGTACTGAGGTTAGCTCAAAATAGCAGCCTGGGGAAAGAATTGAAAAGATTATAGTAAACAGAAAGGCACATGAACCCTAACTCATAAACAGCCTACAGTAATAGGCTGCCATGTTAGGTACCTGAATTCAGATTCAGATCTTCAAGACACCTCCCATTTGGTCAGCTAAGTTTACAGGTGTTTACCTTTACACGACAGAAGTACCTTACATTTCAGTTGCTGGAGATGTACGTGCATCACACTGGCCATAAGGACCTTGATACTCATATCTGCACTTTCACAAAGTAAACATTCCTCTGTTGGCTTTGAGGTTCTCACAACATGTCTCCTAGGCTGGTGCCTCACAAAAAGCATGCAGAGGGAACACAACCACTTCCTCATCTCTTGCCAGCTAGATCTGTCCCTTGCCAGACTGGAACTGGCCTCATCTTCCTCTTCTGCTCGATTTAGACCAGAGAATAGAGCCTGTCTCTCCCAAGGAGCATCTCTAATCACTAGGCTATAGCGTATTTTAAACCAAAGCTTTCCCAGTCTCTTGGATTTATCCCATATTCCATAAAATACTTAATTATTTATTGCAGCAGGGACTGGGATCTGAGGCTCTGCAGTGAAAGTCCTTAAGTAATCCACCCTGCCACTGGCCCAATTTAGGATGTATCAATTTATGACCCAGATTCTGTTCAGCAAGTCACTCAAAAACTGAAACTGGCTGAATAATTTATAATTTTTAAGCAAAACCCCCGAGTCGGGTTACTCTGATTCACAAGGATAACATTATTTATGATTTTTTGTTCAGACATAAGGCATGAACATGCTTTAGGATGGCCAATAATTGTCCCAAGATTTGCAGTAGGATTGCCTCATTCACCTGTTTTAGACTGCCAATAGAATAATGACTCATACAGTAAAAGGAAAGTTTTTGAACCAAAGAGCCTAGAAAAAATTGACAGACGTGCTACTGTATCAATCTCCTATTCCTGTAGATGTTGTTATATCCTGAGACTGGGCCCACTGGAGGAGTATCCAAAAAGGCCATTGCATCTCTCTATTCTTTAGATGCAGGCTCACAGAGATAACTTGGAGTGAAAAAAGATGAGGATAAATTGCATTACTGCATTACATCATATTCACCACAGGCTAAGAACTCACACATGAGCAATGGCTGATGCAGGGTGACGGGTTAGGCTGACATGGGAAACTGTTTGAGACTCCAAGACCCAACCCATAGTTGCTCTTCTCTCACTCCTAAGGTCCCAAGGGAGGTCAGATATCTGTAAAAAGATATTCTAAACAACACCCGGCTCCCATTGTGATTTATTTCCTGCAAAGGATGCATGGACTTACTCTGATTTACACCCTAAAATCTTCGCTGGGATCCACATTTCCCAAGCTGCCACATTCAACCCTGGGTCTAACTCTGACTTATCTGAACTGACAGGTATATGGTTTTATGGTGTACTTCATTTTCCCCTCTATGATGGGACAAGGGGAACATCTTTAAACTGAAAGAGGGGAGATTTATGTTAGATGTTCGGAAAAATTCTTTACTCAGAGGATAGTGAGGCCCTGGCACAGGCTGCCCAGAGAAGCTGCGGATGCCCAGTCTCTGGAGGTGTTAAAGGCCAGGCTGGATGGGGCCCTGGGCAGCCTGATCTGGTGGGTGGCAGCCCTGGCAATGGCAAGGGGGTTGGAAATAGATGATCTTTAAAGTCCTTTCCAAACTAAGCTGTTCTATGATTATGATTCTGTCTTGAACAAGATGATCCCTGAAAACAAAGTATAGAAAGGGTTGTGCCAGACACATACTTCCTTTTCCTTGTTATTCTGCACTTTCTCAAGAGAAAAGGCATCAGATACAATGGTCTAAATAAGAGTTAATTCCAAGATCTAAACAAGTTCATTAAGAATGTATTCAGAGCACATACTGGTGTTCTTCCATGTCTTTGATAATGAATGCACAGCTTCCATGAAAGTTAAAGGGGATATTTCTTCCGGCAGTGCCCTCCAGGTCCCTTAGGCTGGCTTATGCAGCAATTACGTTGGCAGTTTGGAGTTCTTCCCAGGGTGTTCTATGGCCAGAGATGCTACAGGCCATTTTATTAAATGTCAATGCCCATTGCTGATTAATTTTTGAAAAAAAATCAACGTTGGAATATTTTTTTCTTCTTCTCCATATCAAAAGCACATCTTTTTAAAGATCTTTTCGAGGAGTTCCTTTCTTTAGGAGTGAAATCGCATGAAAGGGCTGTACTTGTGATCCTACTATGCACCGCTGACTTTCCCATACTAGGAGACAGCAGATTTTGCATATTTTGCCTTCAAATATGCAGCACTGTTGCAACCCTTATTTCAGCACAAACTCAGAAATGACTGTTTCTGTGCATAAATGGTTAACCAGTAAGTAGGTAGAAATGTAAGGTAAGTGAAACTTTTCCTCCTGCTGTATGGATCTCAGAGAGGTGGAACTTAGTAAAAAAGTAGGAGCTCAGATACAAGCTTGGACAAGGGTTCACAAATTCCAGAATTCTTATCTCCATCCCTGAAAAAAACAGGGTCCTTTCAAACCATGGACTGCAGCATGTTCTTCTCTGTGGAAGATCAGATTTAATCTGCTATTCATACAAATGCAGCAGCCACCTGACAGCCTCAAAGCTGCGTTCCTCAATGCCTGTGGCCATATCAAATTTTTGGGAAGACATGAAGAACCATTTTCAGGAAAATGGTGCTTCACTTAGTCTTTGACTCTCAAAGAGTGTTTTGTCTTCCTCTCTGTTTTGTGAAGTGCTGTCAACACTTACAGTGCAGTTTATTGTAAATACACAATAATAACAACTGTGTGCATTCATCTCTGATTCAATTCCTATGTAAATTTATGTTAATATGCATGCAGATTAAGTCTGCCCCCCTTGGTCCTGGAAAGTTGTCAGAATGACACATGGGTTCTGAAAAGGTTGTGTACTACTGATCTGCAGTTTTTCTACAGTATTCAATAACTGGCAAACCAACAACATGGAAACTGTGGGTACTTCCCTTCTTTTTTGCTGGACAAATCAGTGGAGTCTTCTAGACAAAGCTGAAATGTACCAATCTCTAAAACCATGATGTGACCATATTTATTTCTATTTCATGACAGAAGAAGGTGGGTTCTTTGGAGGAACGGAGTAATACAAGGGATTCTTGCTAGTGAGCCTTCAAGAACCAATATGCCATTTTCTACATAGAAAAGCATCTTTTCTCTGTAATATTTGCTAACTTCTGAAAAATTGCCTAGAGATTATGGGTAGTCCTCCTTATTTTATCCTGTCTAAATTACTGCAGTTTTTTACAGAGCTCAAAAAGACTCACATTTTATTCTCTCCTTCTCAGCCTCCCTTTAAACACAGAAATACACTGACCGTCTACCCGTGTGCACAGCCAGAGCCATTCTGAGCCCTCGAGTCACACGACTGGTAAGGTAGCTGTAGTGCTACTGCTGGCTGCTCTCTGCCTTCCTGTCAGGGATGTTTGGCTAGCACGCTTTCTGGTACTTTGCAGTAAATAGAAACTAATCTTAAGTTCATCCCAGGGCCGAGTCCCTACAAGGCTCCCAGACACTTCTTGAATAATCACAACGGGACATAAATTGGGACTTCAAGAGATACATGTGCTCTTTGTGCAGGGATGAATTTCCAGTAATCTGAAAGGGGATGGGGAAATTGCTATCAGAAACAGCAGGCATCACAATTGTTGGCTAGGAAGATACACCAGACAACAAAGGTCCAATTGCCAGAAAGTATTTATACTCCTGCAGTTCACAGCTGAGGACTTGATCCTGACCTTTGATACACAAAACAGATTTGCTTTGCAGCTGGAAACTTGGTTGTAGTGTTTGTGCTTGGAAGGTAGACTGCACCCAGAGCTGATAAAGGTGGGAACTGAGTCATCACTTTCAGAGTCAAGCAGCAGTATCCTGACCAAAATCAGATATCACTCCACTTCCACTCTAGTAAAATGGACTTTGAGGGTGAGTGGCTTTTGGGATAAACATGTAAGAGTAAGAACAGAATCGTACCCCAAACAGTGATAAGGAACTTCACTCACCCATTTTGTTCAGGCCTTTCAGCTTGTTTAAAGACTGACACAGGGACAAACCCTTTCTTCTCCAGCCTCTTTCATTTGACTCTGTTTGAGAGTGTTATTTCACTCTACTTTTTTAATCTCATTTTATTGAAGGCAATCATAGCCGCAAGAGCAAAACAAATAAAATAAAAGCAATTAAAGCCTGGATGGAATCTGTATTTTTTCTTTGAAATAGAGCCCATGTCAGACAGCTTTCCACATACCTTTTTCAGTGTAGGTTCCATTATGGCATCCCATCAGACTCATTCAAACCAGGTTGCAGAAGTATTGTGGCTGGGATCCAATGCTGCCTTCCTGACTGCAATAGTTGTTGGCGGTGATTTCATCTCAATCATTTTCTCTCTTTCCACCTCTCATGCAGCTGCCTGCCTGTCTTGATAGGACCAAAGTGTAGCTCATGGAATCTATATGATAATCACAAAAATAGTTATTTCTGCAGAAAAATGGATTTAATTCCCCCTCTAAACCTTTGCGGATTGCCAACTGGGGGTGTGAAACCAGCTGGCAAAAGATGCGTTCATTTCAATTTCATGACTTGCACATACTGCAGCCTCCTGACTTCAAATGGTTCCTCCCCTCTCTAATGAGAGCACCAAGGCCTTGATTAACAGCCCTCACTTTAAACAAAGTTTTGAAGAAGCTTCTTTCCATGGTAACTTCTCTGGGGAAGTCTGACAGTCTGCTCAATCCAGACCAGCTGAATGCCTCTTCTTTCACAGCATGAGCATTTGTCAGAGACAGTAAGAGTCAGGCTTGGTGAGGATTTGTATCCCTGAGTACTCTGCAAGTAACTTGCACAACAGCGTGGGAAGGAAGCTTGAAAGGAGTGCTGGTAAAATACTGAAAAACTAATTTCATCAATGTTTTCAAAATGTTAGGGCTTGAAATGGACTCTGATTTACTTTTTAACTCTTTCAAGTCTTTTCTTATAAAACTAATTTTTATTTACTGAAAACCTTGTCTTCGTTATGTTGTCTGCTAACTTTTCCGAGTCCAAATAGGATAGACCAGAGAGATGACTAGGCAAGAAGAAGGTGGGAGAAAAGCCTGACATTTTTTAACTGTTAATCACAGAGAAGAGAGAGGTTATCTCACAGGAAAGAGCCCTTTCCTTCAAGCCAGGCAGAGCCATCTGGGTCACAGCCTGCAAATATTGTGTTGAATAGTGATTTAGGAGTGAATACTGAAATCAAAGGTATAATCCATGGAAAAGTGTTATTTGCTTGCAGACTGCCCTTTCAGGCTCTCCCAGCTGCCCCCTTAGCCAATAGAAGCCATTACCATCAGTAGCTGAAGGCCTTGATCAGAACTGAGTCCTTGAATCTGTGCTTAAAGATATTTTAAATGGTCTCTACAAGGAAGTTTGCTTGAAAAGGACTGCAGTATACATCCTCCCCGGTCATAGCCCACGATGCTCCCACTTTGTGACCTCACCTCCTTTTCACTGATCTCCCCTGGGAAATGGAAGAACAGCTGGGCTCATTCAGTGTAAGCCTGCTGACAGAAAGTGTGCACCTAAATTGCAGTCACACGGTAGCTGCTGTGCTATGCAGGCTGCTGCACACTCCTAGCTAAACTTAAAAACTACCTGCAAACCAACAGCAGTTGTGTCAACACAGGAGTTCAGCAAACCTACATGAAATGGTAGGGTTTATTAGCTTGTGCTGAGTACTGTGTTGCCGTAATTTGACTGCTACCAGAATTTTGACTAGTTTAAAATTTCCTAGCTGTTTTTGTACCAGAGTGCTGTCACGGTGGTGGCCACTTGCAGGGAAATAGCAGCATGCTGCTACTAACCTGACAGCCCTGGAGGGCATGACCTGAGTTAGGGTTCGACCGGTTTTTGTTTAACATTAAACGAATGTTTGCAGTGCTTCTGTTTATTTATATATGTTTTCTCCTGGCAGTCAGAATATTTCACTTGCATTCAGAGAAAGCATGGAAAGAAATACTGAGACTTGGGAGGGGGGGGGGTGTGGAATTAAGAGAAAATTGAGAGAAAGAAAAATAACAATCAACCCTAAACAAAACCTCTCCTGAAGTTGATAGCATCACCAGACTAGGAGAGTAAATGAAAAAGAGTCAAAAATTCCAAGCACAGAACTCTGACACTGTAGGTCTCTTCAAGGGAGGAATACACAGCATCTCATTTCTGCTGTGCCTACTGATACTATTTGCAGAAAATCCGTCACCAGTTGAAAGAGGATTGCATTCATTGTCAATACATTCCACCACTTTGGTGTTCCAACTTACATGAGTTTATTATGTACACAGTCATGGACTTTTCTGTGAAACAGAGGGGCAATACAAACTCTTTCACTGTCGCTTTATAGAACTATTAGGAACTCTGCTCCTTTATTTGTTCATTTCCTTCCTTTTGTTGCTTCAGCTATTAATAATTACTATAAATTTACATTAAACTGTGACATATCTCTATATATACTTCTACACACTTCTACACCAGGAATATCCAACATGCAGCACGTGGGCCGCATGCAGCCCAGCATGGCTCCTAATGGGGCCCAGTCCCTGCTGCTGAGCCATAATGGCTCCAGCCCAGCCCCAGCCCAGCCCGACACCCATCCCTCGGCACCTAGTGTTGTCTGAACTGCAGCCAGGACAAGGGGAGGGAACAGTGCAGGGTTAACTCAAGTTATGGCAAATAATTTTATTCATTTTGACACATTGGCTAAACAGTCTCATGAGCAGTAAAAAACATGCAGCCTTGCTTTCTGTTTTGATAAAGGAATTTGAGAATGGGTTTCAGGACTGCAGAAAAATCATCAATTTTTTGGTATGTTTGCAACTCCATTTTCAGTCGACATAAATACATTACCTGCAAATTTTCAAACGGAGTGTATAGAGTTGCAATCAGAGATTCAGCTCAAAGAGAAATTTGATCATGTCTCTTTACCAGACTTTAGAAGACCTATCTTACCAGAGAAAAATACCCCTCGCTTCACAATTAGACCTTATTCACATCATCGCTTTCTGGCAGAACGTACATTTGTGAACAACTATTTGCAAGGATGAAGCACGGTAAGAGTAAAACTTCAAGAATCTCTGAGAAACACCTTGAGAACTCACTGAGAACTGCAGCCACTTCCATCAAACCGGACAGATGCAGTAGTTTCACAAACACAAGGTCAAATATCCAATTAGTTTCATGTTTTTGTTGCTCTTTTTTAATTAAAAATACATATAAAAAAAGTTTTGTTAGTTATATACACTAACTACATTACATATTTCATATGCAGCCCAAGACAATTCCTCTTTACTCAGTGCAGCCCAGGCAAGCCAAAAGGTTGGACACTCATGATCTAGTCTGTGCCAAACACAACAAATAGAACATAAAGAAAATCACCTGCAAGTAAATGCCATACCTCATAAACAGAGCGTGGGATCATTAGCCACATTAAAGAAAATGAAAACAGGTTTATCTGGAGAAACTCTGAAGTTGCTACTTGTGAGGTCTCATTCAAGCCTTTGTCCTCAACAGCCAAAAATGACGGGAAATGAAGCTACCTTGCCTCTTCACTGCATTAGGAGCTTTTAGTCATTAACTCAACATACAGCCAGAGTCAAAATTCCACTAATGGACTATGCTACTGGCATGGATGCCGTGAAGTCCATTTCAAGATTAATACTAGAGGTTTTGTATTGTAGCATGCCCTTGGTGCACTGTTAGTGACAGTATTATAATCTCACGCTCCAAACCCAAGGCCGTACATACTATTTCTTATAGCACATCATTATAAACAAGAGACAACTGTTATATAAACTAATAAAGATGTGCACATACTGAACTAGAAGACAAGAAAGACACATGTCCCACATGTATTTCAGCTGAAACAGTAGCCAATGTGGCAGGCATCCCAAGATCCTAAATTATAAAAAGAGTCTTTCAGGGTTTTCACCAAAAAAATAAAAGAAAAAGAAATACTAAACATCATTACTCCAGCATCTTGAAAGAGGAAGTCAGCTCTCCAGGATTTCTTCCTGAATTCCTTGCCTTGCTTGGATAGCAAATGGAGTAAGTCCATGTGTGCTCAGACATCTGTAAGGCAACACAGTTTATTCCATAGTCAAAAGACATTTTGCATTTTCCTGAACAGTGAAGGGACAGCTCAAGCTAATGTCCCTCACTCATTTGTCTCACAAGACAATTCTAGTATTACAGAAGAGGGAAAGTATAGTTGATATGAGGGGAGGAACAAGGGGTAAGGAGAGAAGTTTGACTTTACCTATGTCTCTTCTGTAGCCTTTTGGAAGATCTCACTGAAAGGCATTTTCTTCATCTGTTGGTGAATCTAGACCCAAAGTCTTCTCTGTCTCCCCCCAGAATCAGAAGCTTTTGTACTGAGTATGGTCTTGTTTTGGTTGCCTAGTCCTGAGCAGAATACCATAGAAACAATACAACATGGAATCTTCCTCAGAATTTCTGTGTCAGAGGATCTCAGGGTCTAAACGCTTCCTAAGAGACACTTTATTCTCAGTGGATCCTGGCTTTCTGCAAGAGGTCTTTGTAGTTCAGCTGGATGTCATTACATAATTAAGCATAGGAGCCAGGAAGTAGTCTGGAGTATGGCAATTTTACCATGTAAGATCAAAATGCTATTCTCCCTTTCAAAAGGCGTACTGCCAATTGTTGTAATACCTTCATGCAAGGGATCAAATATAGTATTGATTATTCATTACCACCTTAAAGGAGGTCAGTTAGCTTCTGGAATTCAGAAGGCTTCTGGGAATCTGCAGTGATATAAGGCCTCAGGGCATGGTGACTCATCTTGACCTGAAGCTTTGAAATATCACCTGCTGTCTGGATTGTTCCTGCTTGCTGCCTGGCATTTCAAAGTCTCTCTCTCTCCTTTTGTCCCCCAAAAGGCATCAGTCTTACAGACATTGCCAGATCAAGAGAATCAAAGAATCAAGAATGCAGAAGAAAGTAAGAGTGAGAAGACCAGGAGTTGGGAGCCCAGCTGGCATAAATTTGCTTGAATGGAAAATGAGTATCATTATTGCTATGCATGCATTCTACAACGTTCGGTTAATGCATCACATAGAAGAGGCAATGGGCCTATCCTATGGCTAGCTCCGTTGTGTTCAACAGCGGTTAACTAACTGCTCAATGTCTTAACACGGGAAGTTTTTCACCTTTTCTGTGTCCATTTGCATTTCCACCATGTTGGAATGGAGGAATGTGTCACTATATGGAGATCCTGATAAAATTTAACACACTATCTTTACTGACTTGAGGAAAAAAATCAATGTCATATTAATCTAGAGACTATTAAAGTTTCCATTTTCTACAATATTGCCTGTATGCCGTAGAATAAACCTCCAAGAGTGCTTTTTGGCAGATGGCTAAATATTTAAATAGTTGGCCACAGATTTTTTTTAAAAATGAGGTAATTAGAAGACTTGAAGCAGTTAATATTTATTACTCATGAAGGGTTTGACAGATTGGATGTTTTCTTACCCACACGAACTCTGACAGAGAAAATAAATCTCTTATCTTTCATTGCATATGAAGCAAGCTCTTACATGAGGAAGAAGCGGAAGGCATGTCCTTTGAATATTTCTTAATATGAGATGCTGAGATTAGTGGCTACCACTTAGTTCAGGAACAGGACAGAAAACAACATAGAAGTGGCAAGGTTCTGCATATCCCTTCTGTGGAAATGCACAGAGTTCACCGTGGGAAGTGTCCAGGGCCAAAACCTAAGGACTGATTCTTCTGTATCACTTCAGCTTGCGCTATAAATTATGGTGTCTCTGGCAAGTCAGAGGGCTATTCTAGTCACTGAGAATTATCCAACAGCATCATTTCCTTTTAGCTTTGCTTCTTCTGTTGGCCTTATCTGCAGGAGAGGAGATGCATGGAGCAAAAGCAGAATGGTTTGGCATTCCAGAACTGCATAGGACAAGACTCCCTAAGCCCTCTTTTATCTGTCTGGAAATCAAATGGAAAGGAAGTGTTGAGGCATTTGCCTGGACTTGCTGGCTGCCCTACAGACAAGTCCAAGCAGCAGCAGTTACGTGGTTCTCACCAGGCTGCAGATGTCCAACTACCCCGAGCACACCACAGAGCCCAGCTCAGCACTTCTCATGCCAAGTCCGGCCAGTGCAGCTGCACTGAGCCAACAGCCAACCTGCACAGACAGCAGGTTGGATGAGCTCAGGACAGACTTAGGGGCATCTGCACAGCACATACATGGTAGGTCTAATGTGTTCTCCATCTGTCAGACTGTCAGTACGTGCAAATGTTCAGACAGTATCTCTGTCCAGGCAAAGCCTGTGCGGTGGATGTACACGCTACGGGTGCATAATAAAACAGCCACTGGAAACTGTTACTTTCTTGTGTGAGATTGATACAGACTCTGTCAGTGATTCATGAAAAACATGAATCAAGTAAAGAAAAAAGTAAAATAGCATCATTGTTAAACTATGTAGCTGACTGGCTAGCAAGAGATGATGCATTACCATATCTTGCCTCTCTTTTCTTAACAGCTCCACTGAATGGTCAGTATGTGCCACAATATGAAATCCCTGGGGCTCCTTACATTCAAAGGCAAATAGAAAGTAAGATAAACCTGAACAAGGCGTCTTAGTAATGAATTTTGCATGTATCCACATGCAGTATTAAAAAGAATGGCTGCATAGGATTAACCATGGCAGGCAGGGGGATGAGCGGAAAGGATTTTCATCAGAATATGCAGAGTGAGGCCAAGGGCAGACAGCAATATGTAATATATCCACTATAACCCTCACCTGGCACAAACCAGAAGGACAGGACTGGCTGCCTGGAAGGCTGAACACAGACCTGATCTGGAGTCATCCCAGCACTGCCCTCAAGAGAACCCAAGAGAGGAACAGCAAAGCAACCCTCGGTACCAACCTGTGCCAATGGCAGTTTGCTCTCTAAGGGGATAGTACCAAGAGCAGAGCAGTCCCTCACTGAGGCTAGAAGAGATGAACTGCTGAACTCACCGAAGGGATTTTTCTTTATCTTACAAAAATCTTTAAGGGCTATCCGAATGGTATAAAAAAAATTGGATTTTTTTTCACCTTATTTTTTTCTTTATTAATATTATTTTTAAGGGATTTATTCTTCCAGTGTCTCTTCCTTTTCACTTACTAGCAATTTCATGCTTTCATTATCTCATTCCAGTCCTGTGGAGGACTGGAAAACTCACAGGGTTAAGAGACAATGAAAGCAAAACCCCTTTTAAAGAAAGCCTATGAAAGCTTGAAGCTTCCGAATCTTTATTAATTTGATTGCTAAAAAATGCATTGGAGAAAGTCTGAAAGTTTCAGTATCCTTCCTCTTGAAGGATGGATCCACAGTCCTCAGCCCTTAGAGCTGATGCACTGCAAACCAGGAGACAAGACAAGAATAGAAACTAGCAGGAAAAAAGAAGCCGCAACCTTTTAAAAAACAAATATCACAGGATTCCTTTACACACCATAAAAAAACAGAACGGAAATGAACCCACATATTGTTTCCTCTTCACGTACCCAGTAGAAAAATCTGCACCTTAAAAAGATTTGACCTCAATATAAGCCATAACGCAAAAATGTGAGGATCTTGGAAACTTGTGCTTTTCCTGGACTGAGGCCCAGATTTTGTAATATATCTTGCCTGTTACTATTTTTCTTGCTTCTTCCAAAGTAGAAAAGGCTCTTTTGAAGAAATGTGTTTTCTAGACACTTTGATACACCAGAGTTGGGGTCTGTTTAAATACTTCAAGCTTGAGATATACACATACAGTTGTAACAACTTCTGGATATGAGCCACCATTGCCTGTTTGGGTATAGTTCTCAGTATCAATATGTTGTAAGACACCAGACAGAGTGGTCTCTACCCTAACATGTAGAGTACAGACTGACGAGGCCAGACAGCTAATACATGCACTTGCTGTGCCTTTGTCTTTGTCAGCACAGTTTTAATTAGCTGCACCTGAAAGAATTTATGCCCATGATGAAATTTGCCTAAACGAAAAGGGTGTTGCTAGCACACACCAGTAGTGCATCACAACTGCTTAGAAAAGGAATATTTTTTTCTTCTTCCTTCATGGAAGAAAATCTGTCGAGTTTGATCCAATGACTGACTGTCATTGGGATGGGTTGAATACTCTTTCAGAGGCTGTTTTGCTGGCCTGGACACAATGTGCTTTTGCACACTGATCTGCTCTTCTATTCCTGATGCTCTCCATGCACAGCTGAAGCTGCAGCTACATACTGTTAAGCCTACCATAGAAAGCGTGTGGACTGTCAGGTACATTGCTTATCCTTTTTTGCATTGACAGAATACATGCGTAAGTGTATGAGACTTTCTTGTATGCCATCTCATACCAGCTCACTGAGGGCATCAGAGCAACTGAGAGACAGGGTTAGATTCATTTTACTGCTCCAGATACATCTTTAAATCCAGCTAGAAAGGGGGCAGCCATAAAGTAATTAACATTTACTAGCCCCATTAAAATTAATTCCTGACATATCTTATCAAACAATCTGCCATAGGAGAAAGTTTTCCCCACTGGAACATGCACAAGTCTCTTCAACTTTTGTGGCTGCAAACTGAAAGCAATTTTTTCCCCACCTTCTGATGTTTGCTCAGGTGCAGTTTGGTTTCCACATGAACTGATTCCTGAGAACCTGCCTCAACCAGCAAGCTAACAGGAGTCACCAACCAACTTGCACTGACTTTGCAAACAAGGTCCTCATGCTGAAAGAGCCCGTTACGTAAAAGTACACTCCATAAAGCCATCTTTCTGTCTGTGACTTAAAATAAGTCCTAAGGTGATGTGCCTTTAAGGATGACTACATTTTTAATCAATCAGTAAGGCATGCAGCATGTAAAGTTCATGCTAGCTTGAGCGGCAGTGGGCTGTGTTTCTCCCCTGGTGAACAACCCCCTTCATAGCCTGTGAGCTTTAGCTGGTGAGGTTATGCAGGCTGCCTATTAGCACTGCTCTCAGCCACATGCCTGACTGCACTTTCAAGTCTCAGGGCCAACAGTAAACTTTAAAGGCACCCTGCCAATTAAATGCAAGCAGAAAACAAAGACGGTATTTTTAACCAAAGCAAATGTGATCAGAAATGTTCTCATGATGTTGGTACTGACAATTATTATTTTGCATTCATTAAAGGTGGCTTTTAATTGGATCTTCATATTAAAATCTCCATGAAAATAAAGCTATCTAAAAATGAGAGTTGAGGAAATTATCCACTGGCCAATGGACGTAAATTAAATATATTTTACTAGTGGTGGAAAGTAAGCCTAATTTTGAAAGACAGTAAAGATATTCCATGCCACATTTTTATAGTCTTGTTTTGTGGATCATAGGAACTAAAAAAAAAAAAAAAGTCTAGATGGCATGCATTATCTACAAGAGCCAAAGACAAAACATTGCAGAGAGGTTATCCCAGATGAATTCCAGTAAACCCTTTATATCACATCATAATCCAAATACACTGCAGCAGGTCACAGAAAACATATTTGAGCAATGACATGCAGAATTTTTTCAGTGTACTTGGATTAGTTCTTTTACTCTCTCAATTTTAAACATAACTGATTCAGTCCTCAGTTCAGAAAAAGTAATGTTCTAGCGTTTAAATGTTCTGCTGGACTGAGACTCTACCTACAATGAATCTGCACAGGAAGAGATTTTCAGGCCTTTAAAATGTCAGTATTTTCAATTCCTTTATCTTGTTTTTCTTTTCAAGATTAAAAGCAAGTGGTGAGCATATTACTAGGAAGCTCCTCTCCTGTGGTCAAAGGGCCTTGAATCTATCTTGTTGAGCTATGAGGCAGCTGAAGGCTGAGAGAGGGGAGATGGTCATCTCTCAGAGCCTGCCCAGCTTCTAGCACAGCCTGCGCTGCACACTATGAGGAGAAGGAGGAAGCATACAAAAAATTTCAGGGTGTCCAAAACAGACATCGGGTAGCCCGCTACATTGCATCTACAGACTTTTGGGGAACATATATTTCTGGAATACATTGGATTCATTTCTCTTGGGGCCTTGTAACGTTCTCCTGAATGTCTCAGGTACATGCTGAACAAAAGGGAGAATAAAGCAAACTGCCTTAAAATGCCCTTTCATCAGATGAACTTTAGCTCAAAAGAGAAGTGAGAATGTGACCATTCCAAAGGGATCCCAGTAATTTCTACCATGATTTCCATAACTCAATACCCTACAATTATGCATTTCAAAGTCATCTTAAAGAACCAATAAAGACGTAATGATTACTTTATTTGTACACCTCACTGTGAGACATTATCCCTCTAAGCTGCCAAAGCCAATTCCATGCCAGCCCTTGATCTAAAATTAGAACGAAGACAAGGAAGTGTTCTTTCCTCTACAATGATCACTTAAACCTAACTATCATCTGTTGCCAAAATGAGGCAAAGCCTCATGATCTCAAGAACAGGACCCTCAGGCCCTCCTGACAATTTTCAGCAGGGTGCTCAAAATATCCACTAGGGATAGGTCTTGAAATTCACTCAGAGATGGCAACCAGTCAGGGAAGATGAGTATCTAATGCAGTGACTTGAAGTACTAGGAGTGGTTTTTGTTTCCTAGAAAATTTAACTAGCTATAACACAAACAGAAAACACTATGCACTGGCCTCTTCTCCCCACGTTTTCCCTACTACCAAGAGCAAGGATCACAGTCTCAGCCCCTTCAGTCTTGCCCTGTCTGAACACACTGTGGAAAATTTCAGCCCTGTATCTGGATGCAGGTAGCATCAACTAACCAAGCTTCTCATTTCTCAGAAACTTGCATGCCATTTGACAGATACCGAGTAGAGGTCAAGGAAATGTCTTTTGTCTCTGCCTTCCACAGACAGTTTTAGCACTTATTTACACCCATTTGATTGCACTTAGATTTGAACACTTGCCTCAAATCAAGAATATGGTTTGCTGCTCTGTGGAAGACGATGCCTTCTGCATAACCATGACCTAACATAAATATAGGTCAGCACTGAACTTCTTCCACAGCCACTCCTTACAGGGCCACCTGTGAGAGCTTACACTTAGCAAAGGATTGTCCCCATCTACCTCCACAATCCTAAGTCTGCCATCACCTTGAAACACAAGATTGGTTTGTATGTGTGTATGTACGGACATGCACCTCACGTTATTTTGTGGGAATACTTCATGTGCACATAGGCCTAGATCCATGAGTGTGTGTGCATGCAGATAGATAAACAGATAATTTGGAATTATTTCAAAGCAAGTTAAATGTTTTTCTTTCTGTCTAGTTGTTTCGCAACGACTTGGCCTTGGGATCTTCCAGGGAGCTCTGTGTAAGAGTGACATACTTGCCTGTTTTTACAGCTCCTGCCTTATGTCAATTTAAGCATCTTTCCTACACCTGGAGGAGTTCAACAAACATCAGCTCACAGGTGTCACCCTCCATTGGCTGAAGGCTGGCTCCAGAGAGTCTAGCCAATATCTGCTTTGGCTATTAACAGCCTTGTAGAGGCCAAGCTCAGTGTGTGGGGGGAAGCAGGGGAGGAGAAGGTGGAAGGAAAAGGAAGGGGGGTACATGTATGTACGTGTGCATTCACTGCTGCTTTAACTTTCCATCCATTTAAGACTTTAAATACTAGTCAAGCACTTAAAATAACATTAGGACACATTCCAGCTTTCTCTGCCAGTCAGAGGGAAAAAATGTTTGAAACCTTGCATCTCAGCACCCCAAGGGCTTTATGATTTGTTAGGTTTAGTAGTTCAGAGGATTAAAAAGACAGAAATATTAGTAGAAAAAGAAGAGGAAAAAAGTCAATGTATTCACTGAAGCAAATCTAATGGGTTGCTGGGCCATAGAAGAAAAGGTTCTCCTACCTGACTGAATCTTATTTATATTTCTTGCTCCACAATAAAAAATAATTTTCTAGACACTTCCCCCCCACCTTTTTTTTATTTTTTTTGCTATGCTAGTCACATTTCCTAAATCCTTTATCAACGGCTGCTCTGCATATGAATGGGCTGTAATTGAACTGTCACATTCATGAAGGTCAGTAACCTTTCATTAGGAAGAATGTGTCTTTCTTGATAAATTGGAAAGTCCCCGAGGATTTGAAAGCATTTTTTTTATTTCATTCTCTCAAATATACCTCAAAAATCTAACACAGATCTTTCTCTCACTCTTTTCATACCACTCTGACAAACCCCTTGTCTTTGTCTCTGTCATAGCCAGTTCCATGCAAAATATTTGATCACATGCTTTCACTGTGACCTTTTTAAAAGCAAAATGGGAAGCATAAGTCCCCCACCCTCAACCCCTCACTTTGAATTGCAGATAGCTGATATTTCTGCTTAAAAAAAAAAAAAATCAAAACCTTGGGATTACAGTTCTTGCCATGTTCTTGCTTCTTCAGAGGGAGTTGACTATCTAGTGTAAAGTGACCTAAGTCAAACCTAAGTGACCGTGTTGGTGCCAGTATATTTGTCTGTCTTTTTGGTGTGTCCATTTATCTGCATAGATGGAAAGCCAAACACTTCAAGTAAAAACAGGCTGTATGTGAAAAACAAATTGTGGGAGAGAATCGTGCTTGAAAAAAAAACAACAAAACACTTGGTAGTGCAGACAGCTTTCGATCTCTGTCACAGAATAGCTCCATGCAACTCAGCCTTCCCTATCTAAGGAAAACAAGCTGTCTAGAAGAGTGTGTTTGTACCTTGATCTGCACCCTGACACAGCATGGTCTGTAAGAGAATCTCTGTGGTTGCCAAACTCATAGCCACCTCTAAACTCCTTCCCCAGATTTCAACCAGAAAGCATGCAGTAAGATGCAAGGAATGTGTTGAGCTTCCCATCCTTACCAGTGCAAAGGTGCTTTCAGATGACTTAAAAATACTACAGAGGCTGCTGACTGCATGGGCAAAAGCCATCTGTTCCTGCCACTCCCAAGACTAGCCCATGGTCTAGGTATCTAAGTCTAGGATGCATCTTCATTCAGAAGGACAGCTTGATGTCAGGGTCAGATAAATGGCAGTTTGGAGGCAAAGTCAGTCATTACCAAGATAAAAACATCAGCTTGGAAAACAGGAGACTTGGTGAAAGGAAACAAGCATCTGGCCTTTGGTGTTAGCTAGTTAAATACTTCAAGAAGTAACTTGAATTAGAGGTTCTCCAGAGGTATCAGAAGACTGTCCTTTTATTATCAGTACCAACAAAACTGTGGGGATTAAAGATTCACCACTCCAAGACTGAATATAGCAAAATGAGGAGCAATGTATAACTGCAAAGCTGCTGGAGTCCTTTAACAGTGCAGGCCACACTAGAGACAATTCAACTGGAAAGATGAAAAAAGCAAAACATTTATTTTGATTTTTGCAGGAATGGTTTAAGAATTAATGTTTTCATTAATTAGGCCTAACTTACCTTGCTTAAGCACTCTCTCAGCTAGTGGACTTCTGTTGGAGTTTATATGACCAAACGGGAATCCTTTATTGCAGAGCCACAACTGGATCTTAGGGAAGACATGCATAAAAAGAATTCCCAACAGCAAAACAATAAAGGTTCTACGTGTATTAATGACGTCCTGCAGCAACACCAATATGTTGAACCTAGATGTCCTCTTATGTTCCAGTCCTGCCACCACTCTCCAGAGACCGTTCATGGCTAGCCAGGCTGTGGCCAGAGGCACAAATTGACCTTTATAGTCATCAGAATTCTCTCTGACGCTGCTGAAATGCAGGTATCTGTGGCAACACTGTAAAGAAGAAGGATAGCTTTACTAGTGACTAGAGGTATGTGGCAAACACAGCCTACGACTCCAAGGCAACAGAAAGGCCTTCAGAGCCTGAGAGTTTTGGTGCCATTTTCATGCTGCCCAATATAAGAGCCCAACTTAGAAATCTCATCTGCAATGGCATCTAAGGTCAATGAGCAAAGAGTGATCCAGACTCCTGCCTTTCATGAGCAGCAGTCACAACACATCAAGCAGGCATGTCTGATTTGTCTACGTGCCTAACTTGGGTATCAGGATAACTTTTTTGCACAAACTACACAGGAAGTCAAGGTCTAGCAACTCGGCATAAGAGCTTGTCAGAATTGTTCATCAGTGTCTTGACCTGATGTTGTCATTCCTCCTACGCTTCATAGCAGGCAACTGGAACACAGTTCCTAGCTCAGCCTGATCCTTGTTCTGTGGACTAAATAGATACGTTCTTTTGCAGAGATTTTCAACTGTACATCAGGAGGTGACCTTGTAGTGAGCCCTGTTTCAGAGGAAAGATCTAACGAGTAAGCAAAGAAGAAAAGTAAACTGTATTTTAATGAAAAGCACACTTTATGGAACAGTTTTTCCAAGAGTTGATTTGGAGATCTTTGCTGATTTAATCTCCTGTAATGTATGTGGGTGTGCCAGTGATCTGGAGAACAGTTCCGTGCCAAGTGCCCAAACATTCAGATACTTTCAGATGTCAAAAGAACAGAATGAACTGTCAGTCAAATCAACTCAAGTGGAAGACCACAGTCTCAGGAAAGAAAGTTAATCAAAATAACTACAAAGGCTGCTCCAAAAGTAATGTCTCCTATTTCGTTGTGTTGGCCACAACGTCAGAGGCAGATGGTGGTGGTATGGCAGTAGAGGTTGAACCTTCCCATCAATATTTGGTTACATTTTGTTGCCGTGCGACAGATGGCAACAGAGGGGCACTCTGACAAAATGGTGTCTGACATGGAAGAGCGTATGAAGCAAAGGGGTGACATTGAATTCCTCCATGAGGAAAAAATGGCACCCATTGACATTATCGATGCTTGCTGAACATTGATGGAGACCAAACAGTGGATGTGAGCACACTGAGGCAGTGGGTGGGGTGCTTCAGCAGTGGCGACAGCAATGTGAAAGACAAGCCACGTTCCGGATGGCCATGTACATCTGTCACACCACAAAATGAAGAGCGTCTCAATCAGCTCATCCATGCAAATTGGCAGATTACGACAAGGGAATTGTGTACAGAACTGAACAACAGCTTCAAAGCACTGGAAATGATGGTGGCAATGCTGGAATATTGCAAAGTTTGCACCAGGTAGGTTATGCTCAAACAGGAACAGAAAGAACACCGTATGCATGTTTGTTGGGACCTGTAGAACCAATATTAGGCTGAAGGTGACAGTTTCCTCGATCACAACATCACCAGTGATGAGATGTGGTGTCACCACTAGGAGCCAGAGTCACAACAGCAGACCATGGAGTAGCAAATTGTGAATTCTCCATGGAAGAAAACGTTCAAGACACAGCCCTCAGCGGGTACAGGGAAGTGTACTATGTTTGGGGATTGGAAAGCAGTGATCCTTCCAGATTTCCTGGAACCCAGACAAACCATCAACTCTGACCACTACATCGTGACACTGACTAAGCTGCAGGTTTTGAACTGCCAGAGTCAGACAGAAGAAGACAGCTTTTCTCTTGCAACACAACGCCAGGCCCCACACCAGTTTGAAGACCATGGAGCGCACTGTCAATCTTGGCTGGACTGTCCTACCACACCCACCATACAGTCCAGGTTTGGCACCTTCTGACTTCCATCTGTTGGGGCCAACGAAAGACGGACTGTGTGGGCAACATTTTCCTAGCAACAATGCTGCCATAGCAGCTGTGAAACAGTGGGTCACCTCTGCTGGTGCAGATTTTTATGTGTGGCATGCAGGCTGTTGTTCATTGCTGGCAAAAATGCATAGCTAATGGTGGTGACTATGTTGAAAAAGAGTGTTTTGTAGCTGAGATTTTTGTTGTTCTAGCAAATAGCGTTACTGTGTTCTTCGTACCTGTTGTAGTTTTGATGGTAATAAATAGGAGGTATTACTTTTGAAGCAACTGATGCCTAATACATGAGTTCCCTACTGTCAGTCGGTCACTCCCCCTTTTTTCTAAGGACAAGCAAAACAATTCTGTTGCTGCTCTGCATGGTTAACAGCAGCGGTGACCTTCAGGCTAGCCACTTAAAACTGCCTTGGGATCATCCCAGTGAAAAAAAAAAAAAAACGCTATCTTTCCCCCACACTCCACCTCACCCCACGGCATTTGCTGCTCTGCATGCAGCCTGGCTATCCAGCCTGAGTGCTGGGCTGATGGAGCTCAGGAGTTCCCTCCTCTGTCTGTATCTCCCTCCACCTTGCACAAAGCTGACAGGGAGATTTTTCACCTCCTTACTTTCCTTTTTCCTCTTTGATTAACTTTGGACCAGATGGCCAGTCCCCAATCTCTCAGCATGCATTTGACTGACAGGAGCCTTTGATAAACCTCATAAGAATGAAGTCATCTTCAGGTCACCTCCTCTGCCTGGCCTTTAGCATCCCGCACATACCACCATTATCTGCTGAATAGGAGACAAAGGAAATTAGCTCCAATTCCCTATCATCCCCATTATTTCCACACTGATTTAAACAATGAGGCAATGAGATGCCCTTCACTTTCCTTCCAAAGGTACAAATGTCAGCTGTTAAGAAATGCAAACAAGAGGGTTCCCATGTTAATGGATGGGCTTCTTTGTAAAGCCATGAAGTGGTAAAGTGGATTTATTCACCGCCTGCCTGAAAAATGCTTAACACACTTCTAAACAAATTCTTTAACCACTTTTATTTTATACACAGTTCAGAGTGCTTGAGAAGCCGCATTGTTTTGGTCTGGAGATATATAATGAGGTGATATACCACGCTGTTGTTTTTTTACATACGCAGTTGCCAGAGCTTTGTTTGAGCTCCGATATATACAAAGAGGTTTAGCTGCATATGAATCCAAATACTGAGATGCATGAAAACTACCTCCAGGTTCAACTAAGAAAACAGATTTGGATGTGCTGGACAGAGGAAGTGAGCATGAATCAGAACAGAATCTCTCTGGAGATTTGTAAGTACTTACATCACACGTCCACTTGGCTGTTAACCTTTTATCTGAGCAGAGAAACAACAATATGCCTTGAAAAGTGTTGCCCCAGGGGTATTTTAAGCCAGGCATGCTAGAAAATATCTTTAACAATACATAGGTCGCTCTGAAAGTAATGCCTCCTATTTATTTCCATCGAAATTATTTCCATCATCATTTCCAGTGCTTTGAAGCTGATATTCAGTTCTGTACACAATTCCCCTGTCGTAATCTGCCAATTTGCATGGATGAGCTGATTGAGACGCTCTTCATTTTGTGGTGTGACAGATGTACATGGCCATCCGGAACGTGGCTTGTCTTTCACATTGCTGTCGCCACTGCTGAAGCACCCCACCCACTGCCTCAGTGTGCTCACATCCACTGTTTGGTCTCCATCAATGTTCAGCAAGCATCGATAATGTCAATGGGTGCCATTTTTTCCTCATGGAGGAATTCAATGTCACCCCTTTGCTTCATACGCTCTTCCATGTCAGACACCATTTTGTCAGAGTGCCCCTCTGTTGCCATCTGTCGCACGGCAACAAAATGTAACCAAATATTGATGGGAAGGTTCAACCTCTACTGCCATACCACCACCATCTGCCTCTGACGTTGTGGCCAACACAACGAAATAGGAGACATTACTTTTGGAGCAGCCGTCACAAAACACAAGGGTTTCTGTCAGGGAGCCAGGCTTCTTTCCTCAGAGTTTTGTTTCTTGCAAGCAGGAACAAGAGCTATAGCCATACCACCTGCATGTCCTGCAGACACAATCTTACACAGTTCCTCAGCTACTACAGCCTGCACTCACTGGGCTCAAACCCAGGTGTTCTGCAAGCACTAGCTGCTCCTGTCAGGTTTGTGTAAGCGGCCTATTATGATTTTCCTGTCAATAATGGCCCAGATACATTTTCAGACTGCGTGTAGTTTAAGAGGGGTATAGAGAGGGGATTTAACAACAGAGTTTGGTTTGGTTTGTGAGGAAAGGGTCTCAGAGGACACTTGTAAGTAAGAATGAAGACACTGATCAGACAAGCAAAGTACTGTTTAAACGTGTGTGTTAGGTAAAAATACATTATTTCACCATAGATGCTTTCTGAAGTAAAACAGAGTGTGACAGTCTGTTAGTGTGATTTCCATAACCAGCCCTGTTCAGCTGCCCAAATCAGCTAAATAGAGACATATTTTTAAAACTACAAACGTCCAGATTGTGAGTCCCTCCCTCATGCTGGCAAGTAGTCATGCTAATGAGTAGTCTCCTTGACTCCAGGGAAAAAATTCTTGCCAGCAAAGGTTTCACAATCCCAGCCCGAAACATTTATGAAATGATTAATCAATGTGAACTGACTTTTAAAAAAACAGAAATAGAGAAAAGAAGAGGAAATGGGGAAAGGCGCTGTTGAATGCTGTAAATTAAGGATGAGCACTAGGAGATATTGTTGTGGGCTTAGGCAGAGCAAGGTGCTGCCCCTTTACTATCCCCCCACGGACAGAAACATGCTAAAACCAGAGAGAACTAGAACAAAAGAGCTTGGCAGTCTCATATACCTGGGGGCGGGACTCACTTCTCCATTAAGTTTCCATTCTGCTTCCTCCTCAGGTCGAGGTCCAGTCAGGCCCCCATAGGGAGGAACATATGGAAAACAGTGGCAGCGAGTTCTGCTCCACCTGCAGCTTTGCCGGGCTGTCTCCCCCAATGCCCTGTTTGGGATCGCTCTGCATGGCCGAGCACTCTAAAAGAGAGCTGAGAATAGCCAGAGTGGAAGCACGCAGGGCTTTAAAAACAAAAGCAAACCTTTACAAAGCACCTAACCCTAAAAGACCTCTGCCAAGCAGAGTGTTTCAGCCAGAACCGTGCCTCTGTGTCTGTGGTATTCGATAACACCATATGCACAGCTATACCCCGCTTGCTGCCCTCCGATTTTTAGATAGTTTTTAAAACAGAAAGCAACTTGCTGCATGCTCGGCAGCTCAAAGGCGGTGCAGCCAAAAATGAACAAGGGTGGAGACTGGGATGCTTTGGATTTTCTTGCTGCTAATGGCTGACATGACACTTAATGCACAGGAACGAATGGCAGTGAGGAGTCGGATGGGCACCAAACGTACTGTAGGTTTACTAACCCTGACTTGTACTTGTTATTCACTGATCATTCTTACTTGAGCTGTGATGACTTCAGGGCAAAGGGAGTTTGTAATAGCAGTTTCTTTGGTTGTTTTTGTTTTTATCTGCACGGCTCCAGATCTGAGAAAAATATGAATAAGAAAAGGACCTTTCCCAACCTGTAGAAGTTAAATGCAGCCATGTGGATACCAACATAAAAACAAGTGTCAGCATGTCTGAAATACTGTGCCTGTTGTAATTAAAACTCACATACAACTACAAAACAACTTTTTTTCTGTCTTCACGACTCAAAACTTGCAGACATACATTAATGGGCTGACAAAAAAGTCAGCAAGGAAAGAAGCCTCCTATCCCCTGAATGAATTAGGGTTGGTTGTTTTTTCATTTTTACTTATTTGTCCATTTGTTTGTTTTATCAGGCAGACAACCATTATCAGATATTTATGATTCCTCTTGTCTAGTTCCAACTAGATGGCAGGTGTCTGCAAGGATTCCTAGTCTAACACATTGGTTGGACGCACAGGTATGAACATCCTGTCTTTAGCATGTCCTCTTTCTTCTCACAGGCTTATTTGATGTGTCAAGTGAGACAATTACTTTAATCAAACAATGGGTCCATTTTTTTCAGTGGCTGAGACAATTTCCAAAAGCAGGGAGCGGATTTAGCTACATAACCCTGAACTGAAATAAGAGAAGTGACTTAATTGCCTTGAAGACAGTGAGAACATCCAAGTGTAGTCTTTTCCCCCCACACTCTCCACAACTTCCTTTTTTGTAGTTTGAAACTACATCATTGCAAATCACAATATTAAAAGTCCTTCCTAAAGAACCTTTTCAACTTTTTTCTCTGTTATACTGCATGGTCAACACCAAGCACGCTGAACACACGCTCTAGTGATTGCCGCAGCAATAAATCAGAGAACCAGTTTCCTTTCAAAACACTTCAGAACAGCAAGGAATTGGGGGAGGGAAGTTATCAGGATGCTGGAAAGCACTAATACAATTTATTAGACAAACCCTGTGTGGATGCAACGGCAGGTCCACTATCAAAGGCAAAAACCTTCAGGCATTTTACATCCCATAATCCAAATGAAAGCCTGTTTCTGCAGATATCCTGCAGTTCATGAATCACTGGCTGTAGTATACAAAATCCCTTATTTAAGTAATTACAGTACAATACATAAATCTGCACAGTGGCCGATGATATAAAAATATTCCAAGGCAGTGTCAAAACTACAACCAAAATAAAATAAAAATCCCAACTGGAAACAAGTGCCTTGCAGTAAACACATTTTGTGAAGTAAGGGATGCTCTGATCCAATCCTATCAGGTCTGTCCTGCGGACTGGAAGAGGTATGGCAATACAGGAACCCAAATGAATCATGGATAGAGAATGGCTCTTCTCTCCAGACATGCTTTTTTCCATTTGTTTTCACTGAGGCTTCAATGCAACATTTTTAAGTAGTTAGATGGCTTTGGTATTGCCACCGTAGCTCTAATGCATCAAAAAACACCGTAAGATCCCAAATCTCAGCCCTGGCCTTGGTCATGCATTGTTGCATTAATGTGACTGGCCTCTATTGCCTCAGCAGAATGTACCAAAAGCCTGGTATTTTGGGAAGATACCTACATTCCACCAGACTGTATGTAGGCTCAGCTTTGTACTCTGTCCTGATTTACCTCCAAACCTAGGTAGTTCCACTTCCACGTTCAGCAATGGAGAAAATAGGCTTTCTTTCACAAAAAGCCATTATTTGTCCAACCTTGGCTTCATCTACAGACTGCATATTTCACCAGGGCTCGTACCCTTCAATTGGTCCGTAGATCAGACTTGGAGTGACAGGCAGGTGGCATTTTGCCAAGTCACTTCCAGATCAAACCAATCCTCAGTCATACCCACATAACCAGAGTGAATGTGTACAATTTGGATTAATTAGAAAATATGCTCTATTCCTGTACTTAGAATTTAAGATCTGGTGAAAAAAATTGAACTGGAAAATGAGCATTACTTTTACTGTAAAGGTTTTCTAACTTCCTCTTTCAGAAGATATATACAGTCCTTCAGGGGAAGACATAGTTTAAAAAAATGTTGGTCTGGATCAGACTTAGCATTTTCAGAAGTCTTGTGTACCTCTCACAAGGTCCAGCTATTCAGTACAAACTTTATCTTCTAGCTCTTGGTGCAAAGAATCTGCAAAACAATTGGAACTTGCTTGGCAAGGAGAAAAATGATAATGGCCCACAAAGCATAAGGTCAATCCATGTTTTGAAAGTGTTTTATGAACTGGAAATCTTTCTCCAAAGTACTTCACTAAAGCCCAATAAAATATTACATGCTGGTGGAATTTTATCCTGTTAAAGTTGGCAAAGGTTCCTTCCCCAAAGAGTGACTTTGGTTCAGATTTAATTTAATTTCACACACCCCCAAAAAATCAATGTAATTGCTCAGCTGTAGGTTCACAGGCACTTTAAATGGTCTAAACTAAATGACCCACAGCAACCAAGGCACAAACACCAAATATACATTGAATACGGGGAGAAGCAACAATTATCATCTCATGCAAAGGCTGTCTTAGGTTTGTGTGGAGCTCCCAGGGCAGGCTGTTAAAGTAGATACAAGTTTTTGTTTGAAGGAAGGTGGAGCCACGTGGCAAAGGACTTTCCTGGGTTAGGCCTGCCTTTTGCTACAAGCAGTAGTCACAAAGAACAAAAGCGTTTTGAGTTAAGGACACTGTAAAGAGTTTGGCAGAAATTGGGACTGCTCTCTATGCGGGACATTGTGATTCCTCCATCTGCAGTTCCCTGGGATGCATTTCACCTAGCCAGCACCTGACAGGAAATATTTAGGAGGTTATAAGTCTTCTTAAGAAGAAAATTACAGCAGAGATGGGTCCAATATAACAACTAAAACATGAGAAAAAGGCTTCTCACAGTTTGTGTTCTAGGTGTCCAACTGAAATCCTGGCTCCATAAAAAGTATTTTGCTGCGCGCTTCTAGGAGGCCAAGTTTGCCAAGTCTAGCTACAATTTGTATATATTTGATTTGCTGTGCTGCATAGCATCATAGACAGAGAAAAGTAGATTTAATTGCACTCTGAACAACAGATATAGTGTACCCTGAGATGGAAAAAAGTTTGTTTTGCATAGACCTATGCACCTCGACAGGTAGTCATTTAATAATACCAAAAAGGTGTTGCCATTCTTCCAATTTAGAGGATTTATTTGCCAGACCCGGGGAAGCATAATTTTTGAGTAAATTTTTTTGAAACAGTTTATGTGTTGACACTGATTTCACTTTTCTCTGAAGAGTTTTACTGGTACAAGAGAATATGAAGATTTTTTATTCAGAAATCATATTGTTACAACTGATTTGTCTGCTGTAACAAAGAAATAGTGTTGTACCACAATATTTAATCAACCTTTTTTTAGTATGCATATAGGTTGTTTCATGGCTACAATGTAAAGTACAGAGCAAAAGATCCAAATTAACTGAAATGGGTCACTGTGGCTGTCATACAAATGCTTTGTTAAAAAAAAATGACTCACAATCAAAGTACATACAAGAGGTGGAAAAGGGATGCAGCCTATTCACTCTAACAATTTATGTCAGTTTGACATCATCATTGCTGCCACAATTGCAGCAGTACACAACAGATGAGATGGCCAGTATCTTCTTCTAGTCTTCTCAGCAGGGTGTCTCAAGACACAGAAACAAATAGTTGCCAAGCCACTTTTCATTATATTCAAAATGTCATGGCTGTCAGAAATCCCCAGTGATTGGAAAAAGGGAAAAATCATTCCCATTTTTAAGGAAGGGAGAAAGGAAGATTTGGGGAACTACAGGCTGGTGAGCCTCACATCTGTGCATGGGAAGATCATGGAGCATATCCTCCTGGAAGACATGTTAAAGTACTTGCAAGACAAGGAAGTGATCCGTGACGGCCAGCATGGCTTCACCAAGGGCAGATCATGCCCGACCAATCTGGTCGTTTCTACGATAAGGTTATGGCATCGGTGGACAAAGGAAGGGCAACTGATGTCATCTACCTAGACTTCTGCAAGGCCTTTGATATGGTCCCACATCAAAACTTTATCTCTACATTGGAAATATACAGATTTGAAGGCTGGACTATTCAGTGAACAAGGAATTGGTTAGATGATCACAGTCAGAGGATTGTTGTCAGCAGCTCTATGTCTAGGTGGAGGCCAGTGATGAGTGGTGCCCCCCAGGGGTCCAGGGACCAGTGCTTTTCAAAATCTCTATTAACGACATAGACAGTGGGATCGAGTGTACCCTCAGCAAGTTTGCTGATGACACTATGCTGAGTGGTGCAGTTGATATGACAGAAGGAAGGGATGCCATCCAGAAGGACCTGCTCAAAGGTGGGCCCATGTGAACCTAATGAGGTTCAACAAGGCCAAGTGCAAGGTGTTGTACGTGGGTCAAGGCAATCCCAGATATGAGTACAGCCTGGGATAACAACTCATTGAGAGCAGCCCTGCAGAGAAGGACCTGGGGGTTCTGGTGAATGAAAAGCTTGATGTGAGCCAACAGCGTGCACTTGTAGCCTGGAACTGTATCCTGGCCGCATCAGAACAGGGGTGGCCAGCAGGGACAGGGAGGTGATTGTCCCTTTCTACTCTGCCCTCGTGAGGCCCCATCTGAAGTACTGTGCCCAGGCCTGGGACTCCTAGCACAAGAAAGATGTGGACCTGTTGAAGGGGTCCAGAGGAGGGCCACAAAGATCATCAGAGGTCTGGAGCACCTCTCCTATGAAGGAAATTTAAGGGAGCTGGGCTTGTTCAGCCTGGAGAAGAGAAGGCTCCAGGAAGACCTTATTGCAGCCTTCCAATACTTAAAAGGAGCTTATAAACAGGAGGGAGATTGACTTTTTACATGGTGTAATAGTGATAGGACAAAGGGGATGGTTTTAAACTAAAAGAGGGGAGATTTAGATTAGATATTAGGAGGAATTTTTTTACTCAGAGGGTGGTGAGGCACTGGAACAGGCTGCCCAGAGAAGCTGTGGATGCCCCATCCCTGGAGGTGTTTAAGGACAGGCTGGACGGGGCCCTGAGCAGCCTGATCTACTGGGCAGCAGCCCTGCCCATGGCAGGGGGGTTGGAACTGGATGGGTTTTAAGGCCCCTTCCAACCAATGTTTTCATAACGTATGTCTAATGCCTGTTATCTGCTTGTCTTCATGGTTAAACAAACATTGTGAATGAACACTGAAATGAATGTAGGGTGGATAAGTTCGTGATTCATAAATAAGAATTAGTCCAGAGATTCTAGAAAAAAAATGAGTATTAATCTGCCTCTTTTCTTGTACCTCCCCTTAGCAGCCACCCATTTGAACACCCAAAGAATGAAATGATCATCAGAAGAAAATAGCATTAAAAGGAAAGTTACTAACCCTACAGTTTTGCTAACCACTTGGAATAGTCTGTGTAGCCACCAACTGAAACAGGGATCTTTGGTCTATTGTGCTGTATCATGTGACTTCAAGAAAATGAGATGCAAAGGCAAATATATGAAGTAGGACTTAGCAAGGCTATGGGTGAAAAGGGACAAAAAACCCTCCTATGGTTGTCAGAGTAAAAAGGAGGGTGACACTCTTACAGAGTTAGAGGAGGTCAATAAATCACCAACCTTATCTTGCAAACAGAGCCTGTGACTTCAAAAATTAGCTCATTTATTCTGTACAATTAAATTTATTGAAGTGTGACAGAAAAAGTTTAGCAGTCACTGATGCAGAAAGGCAGCAACAACGGAGGCAGGCAGCTGAGTGAATGACACAATTAGTTGATTTTCATTTTATTTATCAATATAATTATTGAATTGTATTTATCCTATTTCACAGATTTTTACCATTATTACAGCCTGGGCCTCAAGGGAAAGAATTAGTTCAAATTTTCAGTATAACTTAATGTGATTATAGAGCAGCTAATAAAAGAAAAGTTCCGTAAAGTGCCACACAATCTTGTATTCAATGTCACTCCACCATCAGGCTCTGAAATCCAGAATCCATTCATGTAAAGGCAAGAAATTGAATATGAATTGTGAACGCACTACATTCCCTAGGCGGCAAACAAACCTGTTTGCAGGATCCCACCTTGATGCTGCCTTAAAGGAGCCAAGATTCCTCCACACTTTTAAACTTAGGGATATGTTTCTTTCTTAAAAAAAAATAAAAAAAAACACTGCTCACTCTTTGTCCCCACTCCTACTTCAAGCTTCAGTAAACTTCAATTATTTGGTAACATTGTGAAAAGAATGCAGGAAAATTGGAGAAAGACTGCTGTCACAGTAGCAGCAGATGAATATGGTTTGTACACAAAATTGATCATTTTGGTTCACACTATAAAAAAAATATAACCTCCAAAGCTTCAGATAAGAATTTTTTAACAAAGTAAAAGCTATTGAACAATCAGAAAAGTGTCTATTAACAAAAGCAACTTCTTTTCCTGTCCAATTCAGGTTAAAATCACCTAGAGTATTCCAAGTTGCTTTTGCTCACTTCTTGACGTGTCTTTTTGTCATTCACATTGTCTGCTTTGGTTCTGAATTTGTAAGAGATAGAATGAGACATGCTGGACCTGACTCATGCACATATTCCACCCTTGCCTTCTACATACATGAGGAAGCAAGCATATGTTCAGCAGTAAGCAATATAATAACTCATGTCCTTTCTCACAGGTTCAGGAAATTAGACCACATGCTATTGCAAGTGCCTAACTTTTCCAATGTTTTGAAAGACTCTATTTCCACTGCAACTAGCTTATTCAGTTCTACCCTCTGCTTCCATTCCATAAAAATTAATTTATTTGCTCTGAGGTACAGGCCATTTTTCTAAATGTTGGTCAAAGTGCCATGGAGCATTGCCTAGAACATTAAAAAATGGAGATGGTCCAGAATAATTCTATAGCCATAATTAATAAAAATAAATATTATTACTTATAAGTAATAATTGACTTTGGGTGATGTCTCCAGAATTCCCACCAACAGCATATTCAAGTTACCAGGATCTTGATGTCTGAATAGGCTCCCACTGTACTTTGGGAACTCAGTATAGTGACTTCTGCAGCCATGGGCAAGAAGTGAAGTTTCCATCTATAAGACATATGGATTAATAGAGCTAATAAACTGGACCTCAGTGGAATTATCTAAGTTAAATTTGACGTATGCTATCTACAGGAAAACGAATCAAAAGAAAGTCATATATCACACATTTTGCTTTGTGTGTTTATTTTCAGTAAAGTTTGGAAAGTTACTTCTCCATTTACGTTTATAGAATTACATGCCTTGCTCGGACTTGGAACTGCTGGGAATCATCCAATAGCAACACTGTGCAGTGATCTGCCCACCTCCAGAGACACAAAAGCAGAGATGGTCTCGTCAGCAAAAACCTTTCACTTCAGCATCAGAAAGAATATAACTAAGAAACAGGTTGGACCAAAAAAAGGATCAAAGAACAAAAGATAATTTTAGTTGTTTAGCTGGCTAGAGATGTTTCAACTTCAGCATGTGTTAGGTAACAACAGAGAAGAATGGCATACCTTCAAGGACCAAATTCTTATATTCTTAGAATTTGGCAAGGCTCTCATCAACAGGGAGAAGCTGCACGTGAGTGCATTAAGTGGGTTTCTAGGCCCAGCTGAGGATTCAGCAGTTCAGTCTTAAGGAGTTCACTCTTTTATTGTACTTTGCACTCCAAGAACCCCAAATTATCTTGCAAATAAAGAGCATCCCTGTGTCATGAGATCCCAATTTGGCAGCCAAACGCCCTTTATCCAGAGCCCCTCAAAAGATATGACAAAGGGTTTTGAACACCAAACAACTGTATCTTGCTAGAATACAAATTAGAAACCTTTACTTCTCAAAGTAGTGTACACTGGACTGACTAGGTCAAACACAATCACCATAAAATAGATAACATAAATCAATTTTTTTCCCTACCCACTGCATCCTTACAGGAAAGTACTCGCCTTCAAGCCTAGTTTCATTCAATTTGATCAATATTTGGACCAAAGCAGGGCATGCATATTCCCTTCTGGTCCCTGTGAATTTTCTTCTTGTCATCCCAAAGATACCTGATTAGCTATTTGTTTCTTCCTTACCTCTGCTGTTTTCCAACCTGTCTACTGGGCTAGAAACCTCTCTAACTGAGTGATTGCTCCTCCCTGTCTGCCTACCTCCTACCTCCTCTGTGAAAACACCTCCTTGATACTACTGCATAGATCTAAATGGTAGGAGTCACTACCTTCTTTCATAAGGGCTGTAGTTTAACCAACTACTTCTTTTTAAAAAGAAATCTAACCTATAAGATGAGAATGAATAAAGCAGAAACTGTCCGTCATGTCTTGGCACTATCTTCATTTTCCAATTCAAAAACAGAAGCCCAGGAATGGGACATCCAAGATAATAAAGATTAACAGGAGGCCTCTGCCTTCCCACGTACCTCTCCTGATTCTCCAGCCCCATGTTGCTGGCTTACACAGCATGCTGTAACACCTTAGATAAGTTCATTTTAACCCTATTTGCTGGAAACTTCAGCAGAACTTGCACTCTCATCCCCTGATCACGTGCATACATACAGCATGATCCATCTGATGTACAATCTTGTTTCTTTAAAATGTCAGAAGCCTGGGGGATGCTTTTCTACAGCTATTAACACGGTTTTGCTTTACTCTCTGTTTTCCAAAATAAAACCTTTATCAGGGCTGTTTTGTTCAGGGATTAATTTGGTTTGTGACTGATTTCTCAGATTAACCCCGTGCACTTCTGTACAACTGTCAGAACTTTTCATTCAAATGAAATACGGTTTTCTAAATAATTATTTATCCTTTAACAGGTCACAGAGGCCCTAATGGCAATATTTGCCTCTTCTTTCCATATGCAGAATCATTACTTGAAAGAGCAATGTGCCTCAGGTTTCCATACTACCCACCAATTCATCTTTTCTTCAAGCTATATTATGCATAAAAATTAATGTGCATAAAAGCTGAAGAAAGCCTGTCCAGCTCTTCAGAGGACACAAATTAATTGCATACAATCATTGAGACTAAAATGCAGAGGAACTCTGAGTTTATGAAGTTTCTGAGACCCTCCAACATTTTTTGATTAAAAGGGGCCCAGCAAACATTAAATTGCAGTTCTGCAAAGCACAGTGGGCAGTATCATGTAATTTCATCTTTCCTTACCTCAGTTTTCCTAACCTAAAAGTAAAGATTTACCTGTCTGCCTGAAACACTCAGCATTCTGGTTCTTCAGGAGGTTGCCAGCAGGGATTCCAGGCCTGAAATGGTGTAAGCTGGAAGAATGGGAGATGATGGACACTTTCACAGCATGGAAGAATGCAGTCAGAAGTTGAGATGAGTTGCACAACGTTTCAGGGTAAAGGAACTCACTTCTTCATATGGTTTCTGCTGGACCCACTTGGACCTGTCCTGAGTTTGAACACCAAGCAAAATTCCCCTACAAGAAAGCTCAAGTGCCACAAAACCTGTCAACTCCAGCTTCCTCATCGTTCTGCCCAACACCTTTGCAGCTTCAGTCAGATTATAAACAGCTCTGCACAACAGAGCTAACCTTCACATGGGCTGAGCTTAGTTAGAGGGGCAGCTTACTGCTACTTTAAAACTTGTGACTTCGACAATCAGTAGCAAAAGTACACAGACAGCAAGGGCAGTACCCAGAGTTCACAGCTCTCGTCCCATGGCTCTGACGAGATTATGCTGAGCAGACAGTGCTCAGGCTTTGCAGCACCACTTACACAAAGTTTGACATTAAGACATGTGAAAAGAATACAGCCTAAAACAGCCAAGTTATAACTACAAATGATTATGGTTTGATCCTAAGGGAAATGGGGAATAAACTATGGGGAATAACTATGGAAAGTGGGACACCAAAAAGCCTCTGTGGGAACAAGCGTTTTTTTCTATGACTAATTGTAAATAAGAGAAACATACATATCAAACAAAATGTTCCCTTCCCACAACCGTTAGAATCTTTGAACAGTACGAAACTCACCAGTGAGAGGTTAAACAAAAATGCTTTGAAAGGAGAGATGTAACTGAGGAAGTAGACCACAGTTTCAGGGAATAGGCCAATAAACAAGACTGGATCTGGAAGAGGAAATGCTGTGTTTAACATCATTACTGGCCTTTAATGCCACATAGGACATCAGGACACCAGCTAGGCCTCCTCTCTGCATCTGAGTCACCAGAACTTGACCATCAGCAGAGCACTCCACTGCTGAACAAAGAGGTCATCAAGAATAGTGAGCCAAGCTCTAAATCATGGGTGTCCAACCTTTTGGCTTGCCTGGGCTGCACTGAGTAAAGAGGAATTGTCTTGGGCTGCATATAAAATATATAATGTAGTTAATGTACATAAGTAACAAAACTTTTTTAATACATTATTTATTAAAACATTAAAAAAAGAGGGCATAAAACCCATAAAACTAGTGGGATATTTGACCTTGTTTTCGGGAAACTAATGCATCAATGTCTGGTTCAATTGAAGTGGTTGCAATTCTCAGGGAGTTCTCAAGGTGTTTGTCAGAGTTTTTTGATGAAATTTTACTCTTCCTGTGTCTCATCCTTGAAAACAGTTGTTCACCAATGCAGGTACTGCCAAAAAATGATGACATGAATAAGGCATGATTGTGAAGCAAAGGATATATTTCTCTGGTAAGACAGGTCTTCTAAAGGTCTCGTAAAGAGACTTGATCAAATTTTTCTTTGAGTTGAATATCTGATTGCAGCTCTAGCTTTTCTGTGCTGAGGTGTGGACACCACAGATGTTGCAGTAACTTTTACCCTTCCAAGAATTACATTTAAAAATTCCCATGATGCACAGCATTTGTTTCATTTGTTATTAGTAGATAATACTCGATCAGTCAGCATTCAGAAGTCTTATTGATCAGTTATTTTTTGGCAATTTTGTATTTGCTACCCCTTTTGCGACTGTAAAACTGGGCTTACATGGGAATGTTTTGAAATTATTTCCAATTTTGAAATATATACTGTTTTTAATTTAAAAATATGTATTAATTCTAACATTTTGAAACATACACTGTTTTTTTCTTGTAGTTTACTTTTATCCGTGCTTTAGATTTTATCATAAAACATTTAACTTGTGTTACTTTCGCACACAAAAAAGAGCTGCTAAATACATAATTTGGTGAATTTACAAACTCTGAGAAAAAAATAATAAAAGTACGTTGACACATTATTACTGGCAATCACTGTGCTTTACTCACCAAGTGGCACAAGCTGTGTAACGTGCAATATACGCAGGTTTTGATTCAACTGAGCGTGTATGGCAGGCGCGAGAGGCATGCCGTTGCCATGCAGTCCGTGCTCCAGCTGTGCACAATCAACTCATGAAACATATCACTAAAAATCACAGAATAACTGTAAAAGTTTTTGATCTTATGGGGATGCACTACTAGCTGTCCAAGGTTGCATAAGGCTCATGGGTTTTACACACCTGATCTAAACAGTGGTTGACAGTGGGAAGACAAGATACAACAGAAGAGACATTCAAATGGGCTATAAGTATTTTTTTTTTCCCATGAGGAATCAAGTACTGGAACAACTGCCCAGAGGTTATGCATCTTCTTTGGAGGTTTGGCGGCTTTCCAGGAGCACCTCTATAAAGCCGTGAAACTCCTTGCCTGCTGAGAGCAAAATGCTGGACTAGAGACCTCCTGAGGTATCTTCCGACCTGAAGTATCCTATGATCCTACCCCCTTTGAATTATTTTGTCTATTGCATATTCTCTGGCCCTGCATGAGAAAAGAAAGTAACTCTATATTTGGTAGCAAAGGTTCCCTCTGAGTATTGAAATGTTTGGGTTCTGGTCCCACTTTTGTAATGGCTGATTAAGTACCATTACAATTTGATTACAATTGAGATTAAAATTAGATGTGTAATACCTCTGTATTAGCACCCAATTTTGACTTCAGTGTTACAAGTAAGTAGTTTCCAGCACAGAAAGGTTTGCTGCTGTATACTGCTGTATGTGCTACGTACGGTATGATGTTCCGCTACAGTGAGCTGTAAGAAGAAAAGTATATACATACACATGGGAAATTAAGCTTCATCTCCTGTGGCTGGGGATGTTCAAATATCTGAAGTTCCACCACACTCTTCCAGCTCAGCGCCATCTTCCCTTGCATTTCTGCAGGATGAGAACATAAGGAAATGCCATTCCTTTTACAGCTAAATTCGTGCTATAACCCCAACTACTTCTGAGATACTGGTACTGTTTGTTCTCCCAGCAGCAACTTTGAGGAACTTAACAGTCACATATTGCTCAGAGAAAATACAAAAGAAAAACAAGTTGAAATTTTGGTGGAGACCCTAATTATGAGCACAGAAGGAGAAGTACATATTTTTTCCTTTAAGTCCAGAATGTCCAGCTCATACAACACAGAAAGAATTTCTAACCCTTCTTAAGTCGTCTCACCAGTGCCAGATATTTAGTGCAATGATTTCAGCAGTGAATGTCAAATCTCCCTCAAATATTTGCATGCTTCCTAGCTCCTAAACTGACAAAAGCTTTAAATTAAAAGCTTTAATTTAAGTAGATATAAGTGAAATCTGCCACAGCACATGTTGGTTAAGATATTTAAATGATACAGGCCACAATGAGAAAGACACAGAGCACACACAATCCTCATTAGAATCAGTGTGGTAGGGGCCCTTCTTCTCATTACAGTTACTTAAACAATACATTAATTAAAAACTCCTCAAAACTAAAACTCAAAACTATTCAAGATGTGTGGGAAAAATGCCACACTTTTGCAATCTGTTCTTTATAGAAAAAATGGCAATCCTCTCTTTTCATCTTTATGCTCATCATTTCTCTTCTCCCTACTAACCCTTGTGGAGTATATAATACATGACAAAGCAAATAACACAATGGAAAATGTGTGACTCTAGACCTGCAGTTGGATAACACTAATTTGTTACATCCACCCAGCAGTTCAAGGCCACAGAGGACAAAGGACTGGATATAAACCTGCATGTAGGTGCCAACAGCGCCACTCGGAGTGGAGGAGCCCGACGGAAAGTTAGTGAACTTCTGTCCCTCACCTAACCATGGGTCTTCCTTCAGAGCACCGACTGAGATACCTTCAGTACTTCTGCTGAGCATGTCCAGAAACCTAACTGTTTTCACTAGTTTGAGCCAAACATCTAGGAGCCTTCATACCCTAGAAGCCATTTGGGATTGATGAACTCTAGTTCACTAGACTGATGAACTCTAGTCCTCTAGTTCTGATGTTCAGTTAGCACATGGCTGGAGGAGAGGAGAAACTCCGGTTGAATCTGTCTTGTCACATAACCAGCAACAGCTTCATTCTTAGGGCTGCACAGGAGGTACTCACTTCAGTGGATCTGGTCACTTTCAGTCTAAGATGGTTACATCTCAGGTAGCTTTCAGAAATGCTCTCTTGACCTGAAGCCTAGTGACAGATGATGATAAAGATGAAATGCAACCCCCCTGTTTGGTCCTAGCTGACATGATCAACCAATAAACTCCGATCCGAAGATAAATGTCTATGAAAATGGAACATATCTGGAACATGCCAATCTCTCTCCACTGACTGAAGAGGCAGCCCAGACCATCAGCTCTCTATCTGCTACGTAGGTACCTACCTTTACAACCTGTCCTTTGGACTCCTAAAGGCCCAACTCACTTCCCAAATACTTAGAACTTGAAGCAGTTTTAATAAACAACCCAGACAATCTTGTCAGATTCAGCTGGAACACCTTTCAGAATCTATAAATGATTTTCACATCTCCACATTGTAAATTTAGTGCAGAATTTCAAGTCTGCCTTTTCTGATGACAAATCATTTTAGTAGAAAGCTTTTTAGATAACAGGATCTTTCTTGTATTATGCATTTGTAAATTTCTTTCAGTGATAGGGGTGTAGTTCAAAGATCATTTCAACACCGCTGATCAGTTTCTTAATGAAATAATTGTTGTGTTTTAAAAGGGATAAATAAATACTGGTCACAGTTTAAAGGGATGCAAAAGGAGGTCACAGCACTTGAAAAGGCTGCCCAGTGGAACAAAAGCAACAAAGCATTGAATTTTTCTCTCTGCAGAAGTGCATTTGCAAGCAGCTAGTGTGATCTGTCTCTCTCCTAAGAGGTGAATTGAAAACCTTGGGCTGAACTTCCACAAAACAAGGGGTCAATCAAGGGTGTTTTGTAAGGTGGAGAATGAGATTTACAGCAACATAACAATTCGGCCCATTCATCATTACACACTACACATGTCCTAAATTAGGAGCGCATGAAGCGGGTGGATACATTACATTGTTTCCTGAAAGGCACATCGGGTGAGTTGTTCTCCTTCCAGTTCTTTGACGCTCAACACCACATCTCCGAGGAATCTATAAATGATCAGCAGGTGATATTTGTTGGCTGTCATACTATGGACAGTCAGAGCTGGTTACAACTTTTACCAGGCTTTTGCTGTCCATGTTTTTAATGTTCTCTTTTCTGGGAAACTGCAAAACAAACCACAAACCAACAAGCAAAGTAACACAGCACAAAACGAAATTCCAGAGATAAGAGACATGCTGATAATACAGCATTTGACATTTGTTTGGGAGCACTGCTCAGTTAAATATCAGTCCTTTACCAGATTAATAAACGTGTGCCTGCTCTCTCTCTCTGTTCACCTATATAGACCCTGTCATTGCAGTAACTGAGCACTCTTATACATCAGTGAGCTTACCCTCATAACATCCCTTTAAGGTAGCAAAAGGGACATTAACAGACTTCTCTGAGGTCAGATGAGAAACACAGCAGAGAAAGACCTTCAGTCTAGAATTCTGGTTCCCCATAACCATAGCAGATGCATTTATATTTTAGGGTCCCCCATTGTATCTGATACATAAATGGTTGTTATTGATGTCTACATGTCCACTGAGGACTGAACAAAACTTGCATCAGAGAAAACTATGTTGGACATTAGTTTTGGGCTCCTCACTACAAGAAAGATATTGACTTGCTTGAGATTGTGCAGAGAAGAGTAATGAAGCAAGTAAAGGGACAGCAAAATAAGACATATGAGGAGTGACAGAGGGACTTGGGGCTGTTTAATATGGAGGAGGCTGAGGGAAGACCTCATCACTTCCTAAAACTATCTGAAAGAAGATTGCAGTAAGGAGGGTGTCAGTCTCTTTTCTCAGATGACAAGTGACAGGAAGTGAGGAAACAGTCTCAAGTTGTGCCAGGCGAGGTTTTGATTGGATATTAGGAATAATTTTTTTCATAAAGAGGATGGTCAAGCATTGGAACAGGCTGCCCAGGAAGGTGACAGAGTCCCCATTCCTTGAGGTATTTAAGAGATGCATGGAGACATGGTTTAGTAGTGGGACTCCGTAGATCAGGTTGATGGTTGGACGTGGTGATCTTGAGGGTCTTTTTCACTCTAAACGATTCAATGATTCTAGCCACAAAGAAATGAGGTACTGGGACAGAATGCTGTGGCATGCCCTTCACATAAATTTTTTTTAAAGGGCTCAGGAATGGGTATTTTGAAAGATTAAACTGGCCTGTTATGTTCTACACTTGCAGATGCACCAGCCTACGACATTACCTAATATGTTATACCATTTTAGCTTTGCAGTGCTAAGTTTGCAGAACTTAAGTCACAAGTAATGGTGACGTTTGTTATCACCATAGTGAAATAGAGTTAATTCTAATTCTAGTGTGTCAGAAGAAATACACAATAATATATCTCATCAAGTTATTGAAGAAAAACAAGCAGCTACAAAGGACCAGGTATGGACCCACCCATGTTTAACCATAGTGAGTACAGATTACAGTTAGCATGTAAGCAACTTTCAGAAATTCTCTCAGCAGCTGATCATTTGAACCTACAAGACGAAAAGGCAAATGAAACTGACACATCTTCATGGGAGAAGGGATCTTTCATGGATCTAGTCTAAATCCATTTTAACTCAAAAAAACACTTCCATACAACTTAAGGATCTTGGACTGGGCTTTCCCTTTATAAAAAGACCCAAACTTTGTGTTTTATAGGGAGCTGAATTCCTAGGAAATACCAAGAAGTTTAGCACCCTCCAATGGAGTCTCTTGTTACACATTAGCATGGGATTTCTGAATACCTGGAAGCCTGAGCATTCAAAGTCCTAGAGAAACAGCAAGTGTGTATAGGCAGCAAGTCAGATGCAGTCAAAGTGCACACAACTTACCATATGTGCACTCACCAGCACATTACGCAGAAGCACTAAAATGCAGGCAACACACTGCTGAGTTGGGCCGTCCAGAAAAAAATATATCTGTGCATGTATTCTTGACTCACATGACCCGTCCACAATTTTGCAATGTATCTTCCTCCCCTTCTTGTTTGGATGGGTTTGCCTCTGCCCTGTTTATAGAGATAAAATAGTAACAGGGGAACAGTTGATATAAAGCATGTGTTTTGAATTATTTATGTTTTTTTCTCTTTACATTTTTTTTAACAGGAACAAAAAAAAAAAAAAAAGAAGAAGAAGAAGAGAAAAGAAAGTAAAAACAGAAATACCAAGCAGCATACCTGTCCAGTTATGCAACAGAAATGGATTTGAGGATTCTGTAACAAATACAGCCCTGTGTAAAAGTATGGCTTGCATTTTGTGGAGAAAATACATGTCACATCATGTACGGGTATGTGAGTTTCCCATGGATTAAGCAAACATCGCCATATGCTACAGGTCAAAAAATACGTATGCGCATGTGCATAGATACAGATATCTATCTCTCTCTGCCATTTCAAACAGCATGCAGAGCTGGAGTGCATAGCAGGATCTGGCAATGGGAGACCAACACGTGCATGTGAATGTGGCCCAGCAGAGATGGATACATTTGCTTGTACACTTTCATTGCATCAGGGGTAGAAAATGCAGTTCATTTCTTCTTTAGGCTAATTTGTGGATGGCATAAGCTGCTAAGCCCTCACAGCATACCACCTCAGAGGGCATTCCTGACCCAAGACACAAAACTCTCTGGGTAGCCAAGATGCAGATATAAACCTGAGAGATTCCAGACCCAGCTCACCAGGCTAGAGGATCACAACTGCAATAACATCTTCACTGTTCCCAGGAAAGGAGCCTAAATTGAAAACTTTTCAGAGCTACAGGCCTGAATTTTCTGTTCAGATGAGAGATCATTTATCTGCACTCATGGTATGCTTCATTTATCAGAAGATTACGTTCAGCTGTCCCCTTTCCAAAACTCCTGATAGCAGTGCCGGTAGATGTTCACTGGCTTGTCAAGGATAAAACAAATACAGGGATATCTTGGAAAGACATCAAGCAGAGAGGAACCTGAATCAAAATGATGAGATATCAAGTGTGGATAAAGATCCAAACTTAGCCAGAGCCTTAGACCCTTGCCTGGGGTTTGGTTCACCCCTTTCCACAATGTCAATGCTTACAAAACTCCAAAATTATAGAGCAATTTCTGTGACTTGGCCATTCAGGAATTCAGTCTAGTTTTGGTAAAAGCTGGGAAAATTGGCCTTTCTGACATGGAGTTTTTACTTTTGCCTCTGGAGCAAAGAAAATAAAAATAGATCAGTAACCAGAGCTTGAGAGAGAGAGGTTTACACAGACCTTGCAATAGAAAATTTTGGCCAGACTTCTTTTATTTCAGGCTGTTTCATCTTCATATTACCTTTTCAGCTTTAAATTAAAGGTGGTTCTTATCACGGATATCTGACTCAAATCCAAGACTAGATCCTCCATCTGAGTCAGTCCCTTTTAACCCCACACCTGCCCAATACAGTGCTTAAGTCCTGGTTCACAACTGTGCTAGAGCTTCCAAGTTGTCCTCTTCTAAAAAAAATAAAGTTAAATAAAAAAAATAGAAGTGTCTTTCTAAACTTGCTGCTCATAAAGCATTCTTTAGCTTCAGTTCAGCCTGGCTCCCTGCATGCCACCCCACAGTCACTGCAAGAGAACCTGTCTTATTGCCCCATACTTTTTTCGCCCTGGAGTTAGTATGTGCTGTGTAGGAAACAAAAGAGAATACTTCTTTACTAGTGAGACAACGCCTTATAAGTCTTTCAAAAATATTTCTTGCAAACCCATCTCTTCCCCTTTCTCCCTGTAAGGCCAGAAGCCTCTCACTACAGGCGTTTCATACTCAAGGCTGGAGCTGACCACCAACGCGGCAAAGGAGCCATGTAGCAACAGAGCTGCTCTCAGTTCACCTGGGAAGTCCTGAAGGGGAGGCACCGGGACCTCTTCCCCTGCTTTGATGAACAGTGCTGTCCAGGCACTGAAACTAGTTGTAGATCTCCCCTTTGCTCCCACAATCCACAGATGCAGATCACTGACTCAAAATCTTCATGCTCAAGGATGCCTTTCTTGTTTTAATCATGACCACTTCTATGCACAACAATTTCAAAATTTGGTATCTGGGAAACTTCCAGTCAGGAGTCACATTAAGTCCCTGTGGAAAACAGATTCTTCCGTTTCAATAAAACACAATTTGTTAAGAGAGCTGGCAGCTCAGAGGAGACTGAGCCATGGTTCCTGCCAAGCTGGGGCCTCACACCACAGTGACAGGGGAAGTGACTAAGGATTTATTTTTTCCCACAGTAGTAGAATTGAGACAACATTCATGTATGTATGTTTCCCCGTGTTTTAAATGATGGCTGTTAAATGATGTCCCACACACTTTAGGAAGCCGTAGTACTTAAGAAAGCCTCTTTGTCTAGCCACCCGCTCTGGAAAACTCTAATCAAGTCATGTACCTCCAGCAGCCTCTTTGTTCAGATACCCCTGCTGGTCTTTAAAACAAAAAAACAAAGTTCTCCTAAAGTTATGTAAAGGAGAACCTCAATAAAACATTAAATAGATGGAAAAATATTTCTTCCCCTTCAATTAGCACATGGCAGCCTCCCCACTAGTTTGATCCATTCTCACACGAGCCCAGCACTTTCAACAATCCATTGCTGTCTCACAGACCTTCCCTCTACCTGCTGGGAGCTTGGGCTAAATACTGATCTAGGCTCAACCCTACCCAACCATCAATACCTTCTAGCATCTTGCTAGCTTCCTAACTGCAAGGAAAGGGGTTATTTCTTGCTATCCTCAGCCCAGAAAACACCAGGCTTGTTAATCACACAAGTCTAACAGCACACAATGTCTCAGGCCTTCCTTATAAGCAGTGGTTGCTGTTGCAATCCCATAGAGACCAAATAAGTTCCCTCTTCCCCCAGGGGAGAACGCAAGCACCATAAGCGTACCTTCGCAAATCACTCAAGCATTAGCACAGCAATCAGCAAGAGTCATGCAGGGATGTCACATCCTGCTGCCATGCTCAGGGGGTTCTCTTAAGCTCTGCTCCACATCTGGGGAGACAATGGGATGCCCCATACTGCCCTCTGTAAAAGCTCTTCTGTGCTCCCCTATAGCCCTTAAAGAAGGGATTGTTTCCCCCTCTCCCCAAAACTGAAGCAGGCAAAATAAAATGGCCTTCCTCTTGCTGTTCTCCCAGGACTTTCATAAAAAAAAGAGAACATGCACTAGCTGCAAACAAATAAAGTAGCTACCTCCCTTCAGAGCAAATTATACAGCTTTCCCTGGCATATTTTTCTACTCTAAAACCATCCCGAGAAGGAAAGCAGGGCACCCTCAGGAGGCTGGGGACAAGCACCAGAACAAGTTCCACCATAAATCATTTGCGTAGCCACAGACACAAAAATGATGAGGACACAGAGAAACCCATGAGGAAATCAACCACTTTGTCATCAGAGCAGGGCTTGAATATTGTGCAGTAAATATGGCTAGGGGCCACACACAGAGCAGTAGGGAGAAAACTAAATACTAAGTTGCTACTCAGCAATTGAGCACAGCCCACTCTGTGCACAGAATAAGGCAGGGATGAAAGCTGGGGAGAAAATAGTAGAAGTGTTTGCAATTAAAGGCTACAGCAGAAAAAAAGAGTCACAAAGGGCCTGAGATACCATGGGTAGCTGGAGTTCTGGCTTTCCCTTACCCAAAAGCATCATGCACATGAGTGTGTGAGTGTGTGTGTGTGTGTGTGTGTGCATGCATGCTGTGCACATGCGATTACCCTGCTGATTACACAAAATCAGCAGCCAATTCCATTGAGAGGCTTCTACAGAGAAACTGAGGTTGGAGGAACCAGTGACGGAGCTCCAGCAGCCAAAAGCTATGCAGAAAGTCAGAGTAAATCTTTCTTTATACTGCTCATACATGTATCTAATCTCCACTACTGCAGAATTCAGGCAAATGGGAATTACAGGCAAGTTGCAGGTTACCTGCTGGAAAACTGCAGCCTCGCCTTTGCAAATCTGAACACATCCTTTAATTAATTTTAATTTTTTAATGTGCATGTATTCAGCTTCAGTGTGACCAATGGCTGGAGCAGGAGGAATTCAAGATGCCTTACTTCTGCTGATAATCGTCAGTGGGAAGCTAGACACCTACCCATCGTACCTTTAAAAAACCTCCTCCAAAAGTCTGTTCTCCTGCAGATCATGCAGCTCAGTTGACTCTGCCGAAAAACAGTTGTTTCAGTTTCTGGGATGGGCTGGGAGGAGGGTGAGTGCAGCTTTTCCTAAGGCAAGGCCTGGGTGCAGCTGCAAGAAGGAAGCAGGCAGTGAATGGGACATGGAGGTAGGCTGGGTGGAGGCGATGAGCAGTACTGGGGCAGTAGCTGGGATGAGAGGGGGAGCGGTCAGTGGTAGGGGAGAAGAGAAACCAGACCACACTGTTCTCTCTGGGCACTTTACTGTAAGACTTGTTCCACTTCAATCTACGCTGTAGTGACAGAAAAGGGGACAGAGTCTGGACATCTTTCTGAGGCACAGGGCACTCCCTTCTCCAAACCTACTAAAGTGGTCAGAAATTTTTCCATGGGTTTGGGCCTAGTGAGGCCAGACAGCTGACTGCTAATCTCTACCACATGCGTTCTCAGCATTTGCAGCGGGGTGAGGCACAGGGGCTCTAATTTTCACTTGCAGCTTTCCTAGCGTGCCTCTCCCCTCACAGCAGGGCTTTGCTACCTCTGCTCCAGCCATTTTCCGCCGTCTGTTTCCAAAAGCCAGCTGCAGGGCCAGGGAGGGAGGGAGGTGCAGCGCCACGCAGGAGCAAAACCCGAGCGCAGCCACTTAAAGCAAATGTTATTTTTCAACAGAAAGAATTCTAAAATTTTTTTCCTAGTTTATTTTTAGGACAATGGTAAAACATACAAATCCTGGAGGCCTCAAGGACTTTCCCGCTGTGTTGGTGACTTAATTTATTTCTTTAATTTGTTACAACCTCACCAAAAAAAAATGTTATTCTTTGGAGACTTTGCTAGCCCAAATTTTGCATTTATTATTTGCTGCAAAAGATTAATGAGGTAACAGAGGCAATTTTTAATGGATTCCCTTCATTTTCTCTCACTTTCCTAACTTTTTCTTTTTTCTTTTTCTTTTTTTCTTTTTTTTCCAACTCACACGGCAGTCCTGGTCCATGAATCTGCTAAGCACTCTCCGCAGACAGGACACAGGGTATGGGAAGAGAGCTGTGAAGTCAAAAAGCCTCCTTCAGGACTCCTCCCCTCCTCTTCCACCTGCCAGAGACAGCACACCAGCCTCCTGCAGACCGAGGGCCTCTGCTGCACTGTCCTTGGGAGCATTTGGAGGCAGCTTGACACACAGAGGTTATAGGAAGGCTGTGCATGTGACAAGGGCTAATCCTACGCATAGCTCTGAGGTGCTGTCAGCCCGCCCGGCGATGCGCTGAGCCTGTTCTCTTGGCTCGGGTTAGAAATCTGCCGACACTCCCAGAGACTCTTGGGGAGCATTCTGGAGTGCGGCCGCAGAAAACTTGCCATCAACCTGCTCCTCTTACGGGAACTGAGCACTGCCTGGGGTGTAGCAGCAGCGCAGGCTTTGGTGGTGATGGCTGAGAACCAGATCTGTTTCTCTTACCTCACCCAGAGTAAGCAGACTGTTTGTCAAGAAGATGCACTGTGCTCAGCAGTGTCTAAATCCTTTTTGACTCTCTCAGCCCACATACAGCCTCCATTTCAGAACAGCTCTGTGGGGGAGATTTTGCCCCATAGGAGGTGAAATGGAGACAGACATAAGGAAAACAAAAAGGGAGGGAGCACAAGGAGGGCCAGGGCACAAGATGCATGGGTCAGGGCAGAGAGAGATGTGACAATTTCCTTGTGATCACTCTAGAGGCAAGGCAGGTCTATAACAGGGCAAGGATATGTACAAGGGAAAAGAGATTACAGCTTCCTGCTCCCCAAGTTAGGAAAAGGAAAATGCAAGTCTCCTATAATGCAGCCAACAGAAGCCTCGTCTCTTCTTCCACATGTGAGTTTGATTTTTGAACCCAAATGAACCAAAGAGAAACTGTGAGCAGTCACTCTTCTATTTGCCTCCCTGCCTTCAGGGAAGTTTGCTCACACTTTAGGGCTGGAGACTCTGTCCTGTTTACAGAAGGACCGAACTACAAAAGACCTACAGCATGACTGAGACCAGGCCATTCACCACATCATGACACTCAAACCACTTTGAAAAGTTTGGAAATCTGTCCAAATTGAACCACCAGAGAGAGTACACAACAGGAACTGAGCCAGGGAGATCGCTGGTGGCCCAGAGGCCACATATGGTCTGTGAGTCAAATCTATGCAGCTTGGTACATTTTTTGCCACAGCCTTAACTGTGACACTGTCAAGACCATTGCCATACTCTTTGGAATGTGCCACTGGTGGAGCACAGAGGCTCAAAACCTGCATTTATGCCTGCATAGCATAAATGAGTGGGCCATGATCAGCCAGATCACGCAGGTATTTGCAGGTATTTGCATGGTCTGTTCTGCATACCCAACTGCTCTGCTTCAAGTGTCGGTGCCACACAGGCACAGAAGTTCTCTGAACAAACGGGCCCCTACAGTGCACTATTCAAGCAAATACACCAGCACATTTTTCTCACCCCCTTCTTCCCCAAAGTGGTAGATTTCACCACACAGAAATAGCAAAGCTGAGCTATGGTGTAAGGACAGGTAAAGAATGTGAGAGTACCTGTCTGGAGCAGCCAGCTCAAAGTCAATGGTACACAGTAAGTCACCCTGAACACTGGATGACAGGGCTGGCACTCTCCCCAAAGGTGCCAGAAATGTCATAAACCACAAGAGACCTCAATGGTTTGAAGACCCCACAGAAGAATTTTTATAGCACCACATTTCATAGCTTCTTTTGTTATCTTGTGGGCCCAACTTCCTGCTCTCTCCCCTGCCTCTGTCTCCCCATTCATTGGCATTTACTCAGAAACTCAAGATCTCTGCTGCTGGTGTATTCAGGTCCCTGGCTGCTCATCCCCAGTGGCAGCTAGATCACTCTGACACACAGAAAACAGAGATCCACATGTACTGTGCCTAAAGCTGAGATCCAAAGGAAGGGCTGCTGAGGGAGGCAAAAAAAAGACAGCTCCATTTTGGATCAGACTGAGAAGCAAGCTCACCTGAGAGGAAATGTCTCTGTTTATTTATCTGTTCTCAGAGGCAAGATTTCTGCCTGCAGTGAACTCTTAAACTATCCTTAGAAAGTAAAAGTATTACTGCTACCAATCCAAGTTTGAAATGTCCAGAGGTAGCTCTAACACCCTTGAACATCACTAACTAGATTCTCCAACATATCGCTTTGATCAAAAACTCATCAGGATTCTCCTGCATTTCCCTTGGGTGTTGTTTATGAATGGGGTGACACATGATCAACAATACCGCACAGGTATAGCAATGGCACATAAACAATCCCATACACAGCAAAGATTAACATACATGTTCATTTAAAGTTGGCCTGAGGCAAGTCAAATATCCAAAAAATTAAAGATCGGTGGGCATGCCAAGAAATATTCATGCAGCATCTAGGCCCAAGAGAAAATGTAATAAAATTAAGAGTATTATTAACACCTATATGGAGGTGATAGTATTTGATGGATTTCTCTAAGAGTACCTCTGTGATCCTGGCAACCCCCAGAAAAAGGACCAGATTCACATTTCCCTACAGCTGACGAATCTGTTGTACTGCTGTAGCATTAAGGGTCTGAAATCTAAAAGGCTGCTAAGCTGTGTTCCTTTGTTTCCTTAAACAGTAACTAGATCCATCCCATTCACCCAGTTCATGACAAATATTTCCGCTTCAGTCGCATCCCATGACAACTTCTACTGCCTGTTTCCTTTTTACCTTTTCTTTTTTTCAAAAAAGGCTTTTTCTTCCTGAACCCTGTAACTTTTTGTTCCCCACAATCTTTAGCAAACAAAGCAGGTGGTATTGGAAGTGCAAATGCTTTCATATTCTTTGAATTGCTATATACTACTGCATGGTTTTGTTCATTTGAAGTACCCAGTCTTTTGATTTCCTGGCCAGTCCATTCCTCGCTCACAAGTTAACAAGAGTATAGGCAGGGAGAGACATAAGAAAGGCCACCAAATTAAAGGGAGAAAATGAAGATCAAAACAGGCTACTGTGCCGTCATATGGTCAGGTACAGAATTGTACCTGGTGCATTCACTGATAACAGGCTAGTTATCAAAGCACCTGTCAATTTGCCATGACCTTCACCAGTCAGCTGGCTCTAGCTTTATGAAAGCTGACTACCTTTTAAGTTAAAAAGACCTAGATTAAAAATATTAGTAGCATTGGAAATTCTCAGCTTCATTGAAAATGACAACAAAAGGAACAACTTTGAAATTACAAGTCCTGTGGAAAGCACTCTGCATAATTTGATACATGGACACCTGTTATTTTCATCGCCGTTAAACCAGAATGAACTGAGCACTGAAAAGTCCATGCTTCCTTGAGGAATGGGGCTATCCCATGTTGCATGTAAACATAAGGTCACTGAGCATCCAGATCAATCCCTAGAGCTGCTCAGGCACAAGGTGCTGCACGCAGCATGTACAGTTTTCCTGATTGTGCATCCAGAAACAACAGTATAAGCAGAAGGACACAAGCAGGATTCTGAAATGATCACTCATATATTATTCAAAACTGGACAGGGGTCGCATTGCTCCAGGATTTAATGCTGTGGATTCAGAGTTCCCAAACTCAGTGTTCCTGATCGTTCACACACTGAGTGTGAGGTGAGGATAAGCAACTTCCTGCTATGCATGGAATACAGGCTTTTATTAAAACATCACGGTGAAGATCATCCACGTTTCAGAGAGTGCTCACACCTAAAAATTGCTAGGAAAAAATATAACACACACAAAAAAAGTCTTCCATCAATTCTCCATCTGGAGCATTAAACGAAGGACTGCCTCTTCCTGCAAATGAAGGAAGCTGAGAAATGTTCACCACACATCATAACAAATAATGCTGTTAAAAAAACAGAAAACAAACTGCAGCGATTCGCTGACTTGCTTTAATGCTTTCAACCAAAATTCCTGTGTGTTCATCTGTCTCCAGAGCACTCACTGAAAGAGAAAAGGGACTCAACTAAAGTTACTAGTCCACCAGTGCCACTAGATTTCCCAGTTCTCAAAGAAGACTGACCAGTTTGCCTCATGGTGAACTTAGTGTTTTACACTATGAGTTGGAACAAGTCCACCTTAAATAAGATAGGTAGGAAAATCCAAATAACTGGAAGGAGAATACAAGATAAAATTCTGTTACCTAACAGTCAAGTAGTTTCACAACCGGTTTGTCAAAAACAAAGGAAGAAAAAGCATCAAAGTGCTGAATTTGGCTTCCATAATGCAAAGAACAGCTGGAGCATTTCTGCATGACTTAGCTTAATGCAGCAAGATTGGAATTTTTAAGTTCCCAAGTCAAAAAATACAAAAAAAAAAAAAAAGAAGCAGCAGCAGCAGCAGCAGCAAAGTTGCTGTTCAATTTCTGATGTCTGTACTAGTTACCATTTGCCACCTAGGACTAAGCTATTCAAAAATCCATATGATTAATCAGCATCAAACCAAAGTGAAGGATCAGCATCACAGCTCCACATATTAATGTTTGTCTGTGAAACATCTGTACTGCAGGAGTGACCTTTTGATGAGAAAAGACCGCTTCTTAACTCCCTGAGTTATAGCTCAGACTCACTACTGGAAAAACATATTTCCCATGAGAAGCCTCTCATCAACTCCAAGCTCCGCCAGTCTGGCAGTGAAGTACAGGTAAGATGAAAAAATACCCAAGGAAAAGGAAGAGATTTCATAGATATTCAGCAAGTTTTACCAATTCACCTGTTCTGGGGATTTCCAGACCCCTTCTCAATTTCTCCTTCTCTGATGCTTTCCTGAAACCTGCAACATTTGTGACCTGTTTTAGGGAGGATAGCTTTTGTGCCACCAGAGTTAGCAAGGGTGGGCATAGATCTCATCCTAGCAAAGAACCAGCATGGTCTCTAGTCAGCAGCTGGGAAATAGCATAGGAGCTATATTACCACATCTGCTATGCTCCCCAAGGGTCAGGACAAGAAGAGAACTTTGATGCCACAAATTTCACATTTCTTCCTATGGACTCCTCTGGCACACCCAGACATGGACGTGGACACAGTGCTTATTGCTGGATACTGTTCTTCTGGGCACAAATCATAGCCTCACTCACAGCCAGGCAACGGCATCCCTTTCCTGATCTTACAGGGCTGTTTCACCTAATAGCTCCCAACCTGACTTCCTGAAAGCAGCAGGGGACAGCTGCTGAAACCCCATCAATCCAGACAAAGTCAACATGACCTGTGGATGTGGTCCAGCTCTGCCAGGAAGGACCTAACAGTGTGTGCGGCTGAGGAAATATTATTGCAGCCTGGAGGCTTTCTCATGCAGGCTTCTATTTTGGTGCACCGCTTCTCGTTGGGTGAAAATACACGAGCATTTTGGGAACTCCAGCCACAGATAACATTTAGTTCTAAGTATGGCATTGTTACTGATATAGGTTTTACCATCCTTCTGATTTGGGTGCAAGTGCTGGTATAAAGGAACATTGATTATAACTGCATAATCATTTGTCATGGCCCAGAACTTATAATGCGCCCAGTGAAAAGCACAGTAAATAAAATAACAGTGTTTCTTGCCAGTTCAAACAAACTTTTTTTCTATTGCTAGTACAACAAGACAGTATTAACCCACAGAACTCCAGTGTTTTGGAGTTGGTTTCACAGGGGCAAGAAAAAAATCACACTGATCTGAAGTGAGACAGAAACATGCATTAACCCAATGTCATCAACAAAGAAGCAGTGGCTATATATACAAGGAAATGTTTATTTGATTCCTTTGCTAACACACAAATCAACATGGTCTAAAACTATTTCATTACACATTTTCCAAAACAATGAGCCATTTTGACGTTACCTCTTTGAGGTGACCCCTGTATTTTGTCAGGTAAGAGAGTAATTTGAGGAACACATGATGGCACCTCAGTCTACAGGCTGCACTGTTTGCATGAGGAGGAGGGCTGCAACTGAAATTGCTTTTTCTTGAAAAAAAAAGAACCTCTGACTTAGCTAATGGGAAGTCCTCAAGGACTTGGATTAAGAAGTCGTGTGTATCCACTTGTCCAAACCTCTGTTTGGCCTTTTGGCTGAGTACAAGGGGCATATCAGTAAAGTATCTGATATGTCTTCTCTCTGGGAAACTCAGTGAGCTAATAATTCATTTTGAACTATTATGATTTTGATGCATGGGAA
>WBMW01004176.1:209636-321078 GCA_013396635.1 Penelope pileata
AAAAAAAAAAAAGAAGCTAAAAAAAAAAATTAAGTCTATAAAGAGGAAAAAAATAAGAACAGAAATCCTGCCAGGAATTCAGGAAATCTTTCCTTCCTTGTTTCATTTATGGAGATCAACTAATCTAGATTAAGCATGAATCCCCTTGTAAAATACTGACGACTCTACTAGTAAACTAGGGCAGCTAAGGTGCTAAGAAGTCACAAAGCTCAGCTCCAGTTTCTCAGATACTGATATAAGCAAGTAGCTTAAGTGATAGGTCTTGTGTCTGCAGGATCAGCACTCCCTACAGACAGTCCATGAAGGAGGAGGAACTGATTTGTGTGCATGCCTACAGCCAACACAGTGATATCCAAGGTCTCATTCACTGCAAGCCTCTAGTGCAGTAGGCCTCACTGTAGGCCTCTCCACAGTGCAGGTAGAAAACAGCAACTGTAGATGAGATATGATCACAGCAAAGGTGCTGCCACATTTCAGGGAGGTCGCACCCTCCCACAAACTCACAGAGGATTGCTACTATTTTTCCCAACCTGCTGCACTGCAAAGCAAAATGGCATAAGCTATTATAGACACAAGATAACGTATTTTACTCCGTGCTATAGTGGATGAGACTGTGCTCACAGCTATGCCTGGCCTCAAGTTGGCAGGAATGACTTCCAATCTTAGGAAAGGATCAGCTTGGCCTTTTGTCAGCTTGGCCTTTTGTCAGCCTCTAGCCTTGCCCTCAGCTCCAACTTTCAATTTCATTGCCTTAAATCACTCGTTTTTCACCTGAGCCTCAAAAACCTCAAAAACAATCACCACAAGCTTTTCGAGCCCTGCAAGATCTACAAATCATGCTAACTCCTCTTTAAAAAAATACAAGTAATGCCAAACAAATTAAGTCAACACACAGTGTTGACTGTCACAGCGTGTGGCAGAAGTCAAGTCTGTTTTCTGAGTCCCATTCGTGAAATGACCAGTCTTCTCTCATTTTCTGCTGGGCTTCCCCTAAGCTACATGATTTTTCTATCTCTAGTTTTCAAAAGACACAAGTAACACTGAATAAGCACAGGAACAAATTGAGGACCACACCTACACACAACATATGTTTGCAAATATTTGTTTCACATCCTGATTTTATCAATATTAGTGACTCCTCTGACTTGCTTCCTGTGGCCAAGCAAAGGAAAATCATTTTTTAAGAGAAGTCTTAAGTTAGGGAATACATGGTGCATATGTATACACACCAGTACCTCCCCCAAATATCCAAGTTTAGCAGACAAAAATTTCAGCACCAGCTTGCAGGAGGTGGCTGCATTTAGGCTTTTTAAAGTGATGCACAGGTAGAGAGGGATGGTTTTCATGCTGAGAAATAAAGGCTGACTCCGTAAAATAAACAGCTTACATGCACAGCTTCACAGACCTGTGAAGTCTGAAGAGACTGTATTCAGATGCGACCCTGGTATTCTGCAAAACAGCCCAGGGGATTTCTTCCAGTGATTCCTTCATTAAAACCCTAACTTTTGTCTAATCTCAAGTTTGTCTTTCAGAATGAAAACCAGCTTAAATTCAGAGACTTCAAGGCTATGTCCACAGTCTTCCATAACACAGATGTGGGGCAGGCCACTAGAGCATGGCTATACATTCACAGTATTGACAACTTGCTGCTCAGTTGCCTCCAAGTCCCCCTCATGTTATGTAGTGGGAGTGTTTCTCAGAAAGAATGTGGCCAACCCATCTGTCAGGGCATGTTGCTTCAGGTTGATAGGACAGGCATTGATGGATTCAAGCCAACATGGGTATATCTCAATAAATGCCCTATTCTGAACCCCTCTTATCCATAGTGCACAGCCTCCATGACTCCTCTCCTCATGTCAGCTCCTGAAACACTCCCATCAAAAAGCACATCCATGAAATCCCGTCTCACTGATGGCACAGTTCCACAGATTAAGGAAGTGCTGACTGTAACACTGTTTCAGGGGTACAATTAGCCACTACAGCCCAATTAAAGTCAACCATATAAACTGACATGAGTTATGGTAGTGTTTGGCCCACTTGCTGTTGGGAGTTTCATAGCTACAGATCGTTTCGATACTTGACTCTGCAGCTGACTTGCACCTCCCACTCCTCCTTCTTTCCTGTCTTCATGTAAATCAAAAATCAATCAAGTCTCACTTCATCAGTAATAAATCAATCACTTAGATCACTTCACTATAAAATAATGACCTTGTAGCTGCAAAGACTTTGTGTATGCAGGTATGCAGATGACCAAAAGCAGAAGAGACAAAGAAGTATTTTTACGCATGTATTTGCTATAGTTCATAGTGGGTCTTTTAGTTCTGGCCACATCAGCGCTCTGCAGAAGGGCTGTACCAATAGAAATTGTCGTTGCCCAGAGTCACCCACATATGAATCCAAGACCTGCTATCCGCTTTCCTACTATCTTATCGCTCCCCACCCCCCACCCCTCTGCAAGCCACGAGGCATCCAAATCCATCCTGTTGTTTCCCTTGTTAGCACTGCATTCCTTCAGAGCTTCTGCATTTGTTCAGGGCTTGTTGTTGTTGTTGTTATTGTAAAACAGAAGCGTTACACAAGACAGAGAGCTTGACAGCTTTCCCACAATCCCCAGCATGTGGGAATAGCAAGTAACAAAGTGTTAACACCTGCCAACTGGTGGTTAGGTGTAAATGTCTCTGTTAACAACAAACACTGCTGCTAGCAGTCAGCAGAGCAAAGCAGCAAATCTGTTCCCTTCTCCAATGTGGAAAACACCAAACAATAACAAAAAAAAGGCACCTAATTGCTTGATTAAGATGTATCAGTGTTGGAAACTGCTGATCTAGAACATTGAATCTCTGACATTTACTTCACTCTTGATTAAACAGAAATGTTTTAAACTAACTATTGTGCAGGCAGAAGCTCAGAGCACTGTGTACCACCCAGGGAATTGTGACAGTGAAACTTTCCACAAAGAAACTAAACGGAGGCCACCTCCTCACAGCTGTTTCATAGACGCATCAGTTGCTGAGACCCTCTGGCTAAGAAGAAGGGATGGAAGAGCAATGAGGAAGGGTTAGGAGTCAGGTAGCACCTTGCTTCCCTTCTCCCCATGGCAAGCTTCCATGAAACCTTCTGAAAGTGTCTATCTCCTGCTCAGAAAAGCAGTACTAACAGCAATGTCAGATCTGTTTCTTTATGAAGAGGATTCGTTCCGTGCTTTTAAAAAAAAATTCCAGTTGGTGATTTCCTAGGCACTGATTTGTCACAGATTTGCATGAGACTAATGTCTGAGGCCTAGGGCTAAAAGCCTGTTTATTCTAGATTTGCCCTCAGCAGCCATCTTACATGTTTTATTGCCCTTTCCCTGTGATAAAAATATAAGGGAGAAGTGGGTCGACTCACCAGTCTCATTATAAGCTACAGATTGCCAATCAGAAAAAGGTAAACTCCGCTAATCCACACTACACACAAAAGCTCACTGCTGCCCAGATGTTCCCCCTGCACACACGGGAAAACCCAGCTCCTGGGGAGGAACATTGATCACAGTTGTCATCAGCCTGCAGTTCTTCAGTAATTGCTATCAAGAAAACAAGTCATTCCATTCTTGGGGGTGGAGGTGATTTCACCTTTATATCTTTTCCATAAAGATATTACCTGAAATACTTCAGATAACAATGACAGTGCTCAGTTAATCAGCTGATGTCAAGGAAAAGAGACAATTCTAACCTACATTACTTCCCCAATCTAGGTTACAGGGAAGGAGGAGAGGAAGGCTGGGGTCACTTATTTTGGTGGCAGTACCACTGTGTGTCAAAGATGCATGAGACAAAGGCTTTCAATAGTCAGCAGCTTGAAACAGGAGACACATGTTCTCCTTATTTCCTGAAGCATCAAGTATTTGAAAGTTCTGCAAGTAGTAGATGGTGAGTGGTAGTAATACACTTAAGACTGGCAAACCATTGATCCTGTTCCAAGCAACAACATTTCCAAAATTGCCACAGTGAAGGTTCAAACAACATTCGATTAAATTTCCCTGCAAATGCTCCTATGGGCAGAAAATGGACAAACTGTTTAGTTGGCCAATATTGTCCTTCTCCACTAGGAATGGGTGCATTGGGAAATAAACTGGTCTGCCTGCATGAATACTGACCTATTTACTGAGCTGCATGTTTCCAAACAGCAGCTGGAAAAATTTTAGCTATAGAAGGCTTAGGATCACCTGCACAACAGCATTAGAGGAAAATTTCCAAGTTTCATGTGAGTATTCAGGACCATCAGCAGCTGAATTTAGACTCTCAGTCACACGGTTTCCATGACTCAGCCGTTTGTTAGTCATCCTCTGCCCATTATATCTCAGGAAAGTTACAGATACCCGTAATTAGAAAGGCAATCCCCTTCCTTCTGTCTCCTTGCTGCCTGCTCTCTAGATATCATGTCCTCTAACTCCCTTCATTTCCATTCCCTTCAACTATACTTCCTTGCAATCTCACTCATTTTATGCATTTGCAGCAGTCCCTATACCTTACCCCATGTGCCAAACACTCCAGATGAACTGATCTGCTTCAGCTCTCCCTTTTCCAAAAGGCTTGCCTCTGTCCTTGTCTCTTTCTTGCACAGGTTTTTATCAATGACTGCCCTCTCAGCTCTAACAGAGCATACTCAATCCAGGATTGTTCTTGCAGTCTGGGAGCATAAACCAAGAGAGCTTGGCCATTTCTGTCTAAACCTTGGACCAGTTTCCCTAGTTTGTCCAGGTGTCGATCTGTAAAGTCAACATTTCTGTGCTTCCCTCAAATCTATTGAGTGTTGCTGCCCAACTATTTCTTTTCACTCTTGCACACTGGTCCCCCCATGCATCTCTCTGACAGTTCTCCCTTCTTCACCACATCAAATGGCTTTCTTGTTTTTGCCTTCCAGCCCACTATCTGCTCTCCTTGCTGTTCAGACAATCAACTCCCACCATCCCTCTGCCAGTGATAACAGCACTGATCACAAACAAGTCTTCCCTATGCTTGATAGCAGATTAAGCAGCTTTGCAATTTTTTCTTACTCTCCATTTGGTAAAGAACAGCAATTGCTGGACTGTCCTTGTTCAGCCTGAGACAGCGAAGCTCCCATTCACTATGTCACTTACCCAGGAGATGCTGGACTGAATTGTTAGTGTCTGGGCTGGAGTAGGCAAAGAGGACCAATGTAACACTTAAATCTCAGATTTATGCACTGGGTATGGGGAACCAGGAGGAGACTGCGATAGACAGGTACACACATGCCCTTCTCACACTCAGTACACTCTGAGAATGAGGATGAGAGTCTCTTTTGCACCAACTCCCAACCCTGTTAAAACTAAAGCTCAATCTCCCCCTAAGAAAAAAGCAGTTCAGCAGAAAATTTCTGACCAATACTAATCTCTCACCTCCTTCAATGCCGTAAACATTCCCCACACTAGCAGGTGTATAATGTCCTTCTAAATTCTTCCTGACTTATTCTTTGTTTGGTGGTGGTAGACATTGTCTTTGTTATTGGTTCATTCTCCCAAACACACACACACATACATTTTGTCTGAAGATAACATTCTGATTTCTTAGGGACAGGATATAAGATGACTGCCCCTTGCCCGTGGCACCTCTACCCCTTGGTGGAGTTGACGGGCACTGCCACTCTGCCAAAGCAGCAGAACAGCACATGGCAGAGCAGGAAGTCTAGCTTAGATCTTATAGCTCTGAACTTTATCCATCATGTTTCTCTTTCAGACAACCAGCTCCAGACACACAAAGGCCTGTAGAACGGTTGCAACTAGTCAACACTTCTGAAAGTCTCCCCTCGCCTGTGCCCCAGCACTCTTTCTGCAGCACAGGGGTAAAGCTGTATCACACACGATCTGTCTCTATCCGTCACTTTACCAGGTGCTGAGGATTCTGGCAAGCTCTGATTTGGCTCAGTTGTTTTTATATACTTTCTGTACTGAGACGTGCACATTCCTGTGCTTAGTTTTGACACAGACAGGTTAGTCATGCTTTCATCTCTTGTTTACATTCAAATTCACGACTGAAAGTGACATCTGCATAGAATTTTCCCATTAGGTCAATGGCAGCCAACACAGGAGCACTTGCCACTGGTTATGTAAATGAATAGGAACAAATTACAACTGGTATCATATTGGTGTGAAGAGGGAGTAAACTAGAGGACCTGAAACATATTGCCAATAAACAGATCAGTAGGGATGGGTCAGGCATCTCACAACATGCCCCGTTCATCAGCCTCACTGGGGGACTCAGTTCCCAGGTATTCAAAAGACTCAGTAGTACAATTATGTACCATGAAGTTGTACACACAGCTATCTTGGAAATAAATTACTTTCCCAGCAGCCTGAACTTTAGGAAATAGATCCCTTCCTTAGTCTTTTAATAAAAGAGATGAATGGCCCATTCTATTCCACACCAATCTTAATAGCTTCTAGTACAAGTTCTACTATGTTACTTAAAACAGATATTGATTATTCATCTAATTGAAGAGCAGCTGTGAAATAAATAGTTGCATTGGTGATGGGATGGAGTATGAACTAAGTAGATCAACACAGAGATAATGTAGGGCACAAACATGTAAAAAGAGCTTTAGCACTGAAGTCAAGTGGTGTTGTCCAGCTAGTGTGATTCTTTGGAGGGTTTAAGGTCGTGGTGCTAGGCAAAACTTGTTTCTCTTCCTCTATATCAATGCTCCAGCATTCTGTTTCGATTTCCAGTTATGGACGCTGCTCCCCTTTCACCCTTCACCAGAGGCATGCAAGTGTTTCACTGTTGAAAATTGGATAACTGGATGATTAATAAAAAGTAAAATTTTTCCTTGGTTCTAAAAATCACTGAAGTGAAAGTCTCATAGCTTTAATCTCTTAATCTTTAAACCCAGGATCAATCCAGTCTGGAGCAAGCAAAGTTGTCATACAGAATGTTGAAGAAATGTCTTGTTAGAGCTTGTCAGGACAGGGTGAGTGTCCTCAGAACCAAAGTTGTCCTGATCATAAGCACTAAAATCTGAAGAACAGACCTAGCAAGAGGCAAGTATGTAACCACTTATCACCAATTTTTGGGCTGTATGGTTTGCCAAAGTCAGAGGAATCTAAGGTAGAGCTAAACTTGACAGCTGTATGATCAGATCCATTGTAAACAAAGGACAGGATGAAAGCAGACACCTCTTGTTTCTAGCTCCTCTTTTGGACTCTACACTTCAGCACTTAAGATGTCTTACCTGAGGTTGCCACAAGCATCAGTATGGACAGGCTACCTCTCCAGATCTCCCTCTGTCCTCTTGTGCCATACAGTGCATTTCTGCATGTGAGAATACAGCCATTCACAGCAGCACAGCTATGGGAATTCCAGCAGTGAACAAACATCCCTGTTAAAGAAGGGTCTTGGGGCTATGTGCATCTCTGGGGGACTTGGATGCACTGCAGGGTGAAGCTGGGCCTCATTTTAAGAGAAGGCTCCAGCCCACATCACTGCCAAGAGGCTGACTAATGCAATTATTTCCTTGCGAAGCAGCATTTTTCAAAGTGCTGATTCTTATTAAGAAAAAGGAACGGATTTGGAGCTCATATTTTGATCCAGTGCCCAGGATTATTTGGAAATTCTTTTTCCTGGAACGAGACTTTTTATTCCAAATTTCTCCATGGTGGGGAGAGAGGGTTTCCTGGGCAGAATTAGAATAATGATTACAGCCTGTATACAATCAGCTTTAACCACTGTGGAACTCCAAAAATGAATGTTATTGCTCAGTGGCTTCATTGAAAACAGAAGTATTATTTAACTGGAAGGATGGCGACACATGAAAATAGCTCATTATCATATTTTCTCCTTATTTGAAATGTCACATTGAGCATGTATCTTTCACGTCCACTACACTTTAATTAATTTGGACTGTGTTTAAATATATTACACAGCAAGCTTTATTGCAAAATTCTGACACATTCCCATCAACAAAAAGGGGCTTTCATTCAAACACACGTAAATGGCAGTGGGAGCTATCCTCTCTAAATATTGTTTTAAATACAATAAGAATACCACATAATCTCTGTGTCAGCCTGTGTTTTTCTATAGTACAGAACTTACATAGCAAAACTAACATTACATCCAGAGCTTGCTGTTTATTGAAGGGACAATGATGTTAGCATTATTATTCCAGGTCTAAATCTTAAACACTTACCTTATTTGCATAATTGCAAGACAAACATATATTTTTCTCAATGGATGATTAAGATTCCAACAGTGTGATTGCCTAGGAATTAGAAAGTAGAATTGCAGGGTGTACGCCTGAGAACAAAATGGGTTGTTTTAACACAGCTGGTGTATCTTATCTTCTGTGCACTTTCAAACACAGCTCTTACAAAGGATGGTTGTCCTCCTCCACCCAGGTCTCCAACAAAGTAGAGGATTTATTTCATTTGCTGACCTTCCTCTGGAGTCACTCCAAAATTTACTCCTGATTTGCACTTATTTAAGCAACTGAGAGAATCAAAGCAGTTTTTTAAATAATGTAAAATAAGAGATTTCACTCAAACTTCAGTATTTGCTGGGTGGAAATCCCAAGGTATATGGAGCTCTGTAATAAATGGGAGCAGGGATCTCATAGAAGGTATGACTAAGCAGGGCTCCAACCAGTAAAATGTCATCAGAACAATTTTGCTATCCTCCCTGTCGAGATGCTCACCTGTCTTGGGTTCAGCAAACACCTGATGATATTTCCCCTTAAAACATCTCATCCCTGCCTCCTTAGTGCAATTCAGTCTTACTCCGTCGTGCCAGTTCTGCTAGGTCCCACCAAGCACTGATGACAGTTGTATGAGGAGTCTCCTTCTTCACTACTCGCACACTGTTTGAAGACCGCTCAGAGCCAACAATGATGAAAGGAGACCTGCTCCATTTAGAGTCAAATGAGCAGAGCATCTAGTGCAACAAGCCTCTACACCGCATTACAGAAAACAGCAACAGCTTATTCTAAAACCTGTTCTAGGGACAGTTCCCTAGACCCTTGCTTTCTCATCCATCCTCCTAAGAGAGCAGTAATCAAAGGTTTATTCTCTGGATCTTGACATTTTTTCTTCCTTCTCCTCATCACCTCCCCCAGCAGATGGCCCTTTTCCAGAATAATACCTCAAGTACCTCAATAATACCTCAATTTTCATCATGGAGAAGGTAATGTTATACAGCCTACCCACTTCTGGTCTCAAACTCCCTGACGTGTCTATGTGCAACAGTACTCATGGAATACACCTGTTGTTCCTTAAATAAAGACAAGATGTTGGACTGTTTGTCACTGTGTGAATGCTGCCATGAAGGTACAGCAGGGATCTGCTCTGTGCTGTTAGATGCTCTGCTTCATCTTCTTCCACCCTAAGTATTCTCTCCTCACCCCACATAATGCTTTCCTCAAGGAAACATTAACACTAAGAAGAAAAACGTTTCCCAGTACATTAAACAACAAGAAAAAAAGTTGCATTTAAATACAACACATAATGTCTGTCTTTAAAAATCTGGATTGTTTTTTTACTTAGTTCATTCAGTGAACTGTAATAAATGAATAAATGTAATTTGGAGAAGAATAAAAAAATGAACAGGGTTGCTGTAGCCAAAAGCACTAACTGCAACTCACTTTTTCCCGCTTCTTCTCTCCTTCGGACCCAAACATTATTGTTCCGATCCCTTTTTTTGTGCTTTATGTGTTTTGTTGTATTTGACATCCGCATTAAAGGAACACTCCGGTGTAATATAAAAAGATACTATAATCGCTACATCTAATTACAAAGAAGAGCTAAGTGTCTAATATAAAAACATGCAATAAAAAAGAATAATTAACAATCAGATTGAAAGGCACCAACTCGGCAATCTGATGAGGCAGGCTACGAAGCACTGCTCAGCTCTCCCATTAGCGTATGGGGAACCAGAATGCTTCCCTGTATGATGAGATGGGAAGGCCTGCTCCAGTAGATTTAACCACAGTTAACCACAGCTTTTCTTTTTTGATTTCTTTCTAAGTTCAAGAGCTTTCTCTTACCAGTTAGTTGTAGGTTTTTGGTTTGGTTTGGTTTTTGTTTTGTTGTTTTATTTCTGATTCCCTGGAGTAACAAATGTGAAATGTTATCATTTCAGTTGCTAGTGGGTACTATCTTGTTTTCTTTACACATGTAGATCTTCCATCAAAATCATGAGGAATGCATTAAAACAAGTGAGCCTGTTTTGTTCACTTGGCTGAAGTCAATGAAGTATTTAAATGTACACGGAGTGCAAGAATTAAGTATACAATTGACAGCTTCCATAGAGAGGCAGATCATTTACAGGTTTCCTGAAGGAGGAGTTTTTCTTTGCATGCGCACATCTACCTCTTGCTAGGAGCAACAGTAAGACTATCTAGACCTTTACCATTCAAAATTTCAATGGATTTGTTTTGTGGAACTTTGAAAGTTCAAAGACCACCTTCTATTAAAGGCAGTTCACTGCTTTAGTCCATATGCAAATGAATGGGAGTCTAATGTGCCAAATTCCATCCTAAGACCCTGTTTAACCATAAACCCTCTCTCCAGACAGTCTCATGAGTGACTTAGTTGGATTTGAAGCTAGAATGAACAAAGAAAAAAGGTGGAGTTGTGGAAACAATTTTTCAGAGGTTTTCTATTCTATCAACCCAGAGCAAAAACTATACTGACAAAGTAGAAGATACCTTGCAGCAAAAAACCAGAAACTTCTCTTTGCATCTCAAGTGCAAGACCTCACGTACCCTTGTTTCTGTGTGACATAGCAGGGCAGCAACAGCTTTTAGGGAAGACATCAATAGAAGATTCACCAGCAACTATACAGACATCTGAAGAGGCATATGCTCACAAGCATTATTTCACCTATTATCATAGAATCATAGAATCACAGAATGGTTCAGGTTGGAAGGGACCTTAGAGATCATCTTGTTCCAACCCCCCTGCCATGGGCAAGGACACCTCCCACTAGACCAGGTTGCCCAAAGCCCCATCCAGCCTGGCTTTGAACACTTCCAGGGAGGGGGCATCAACGACTTCTCTGGGCAACCTGTTCCAGTGTCTCACCACCCTCACAGTGAAGAATTTCCTCCTTATATCTAGTCTAAATCTACCCTCTTCCAGTTTATGACCATTACCCCTTGTCCTGTCATTACCTATCCTTGTAAAAAGTCCTTCCCCAGCTTTCCTGTAGGCCCCTTCAGGTACTGGAAGGCTGCTGTCAGGTCCCCCCGCAGCCTTCTCTTCTCCAGGCTGAAGAGTCCCAATTCTCTCAGCCTGTCCTCGTAGGGGAGGTGCTCCAGCCCTCTGATCATCCTCGTGGCCCTCCTCTGGACCCACTCCAACAGCTCCACATCCTTCTTGTGTTGGGGGCCCCAGAACTGGACACAATACTCCAGGTGAGGTCTCACGAGAGCAGAGTAGAGGGGCAGAATCACCTCCCTCGACCTGCTGGCCACACTTCTCTTGATGCAGCCCAGGATCTGGTTGGCCTTCTGGGCTGCAAGCGCACGCTGCTGGCTCACGTTGATTGCCTTTAACCTCATATTTAAACCCACAAGCTATAGATATACCCGGGATAATGCATTTTTTCCTGTAGAAATAGATTAGATTTGCATGTTGTCTGTGTATTTAAGATGCTTTCAGCACTGGGCATATGTTTACTAAAATTCAGATAATGATGCTGTAATTATGAGACAGTTAAACAGAACCATGCCAGAAAGTATTGGTTGTTTTTGTTAACTTATTTTTATTCAGCTTTTGAATTTAAATTCTAAATAAGTATCTTTCTTTTTTTGCAGAGGAAAAAAGGCAGCAGATAAATAATACTTCTTATAAAACATTCCCTATAGATAGTTCCTGCTAAGTCATTTTTCCATTCACAAGCCTCATTCATTTTTCCGTGTTAATTTTGTAAAAGTGATTAAATAGCTTTAACAACAATAGAATTACAAGTGTTCTGAGGAAGGGAGAAGCGTTTGGAGGGATGCAATATTGTTGGTTTTTTCAGAGGACAGATGGTTACAATCAAGTGGCTACAAAGATGACATGAACACTCAAATCCTCCCACAATCTCAAAATGAGCTGACTTTAAAAAGGTTTAGGAAATTTAAGTGCATTGCTCAGGATCAATTCTAGTCCAGGAGAACTCTGACTACATAGTCCTGTCAATGATTTCCTCCAATATTTGCAATAGCGTTCATTTTTTCACACCACTGTTCCTGTTCTGTATGCAACTTTCCCTTGATTTTAATGCAATCAATTGTCCTAAATCTAAAAGAGTATTCGAAGCAGAATTTAGCTTAGACAAATTAGACTTAATTTGCATGATATTCTCTGCAGCACAATCTCTGCTGAAATGTTTACAAGCTGCCTATAGAGGAGAACTAAAAGCCAAGAGGGATCTCAGAAAGATCTCTGGGGAAAGAACAGGTTTAGCTAATTACCTATGTCAAACCATAACTGTGAAATTGTGATCTTCTTTCTCTGGGGTCAGCAGTAGCGTTGTGAGCTGTGGTATTTGATTTCAATTCTATTCACTGTACCTCCCATTCAAAAGAAAAAAAAAAGTGGATTAATCTACTGTAATGTGGTAGGTGTCCAAAATGTAATTGCTATCAGCAGCCGAATCCAAACCCTGTATAAGTCTAAAAAACTTTATCCTTTATTTCAGTGAGCTCTAGAGCTAAGATTTCTTTCCTCTTAGTGTCCACCTGCAGCGCCCTAATGCCTGCATGCTGCATCTGAGTCTGTGAGGTGACATTCAGCTGCATAACCTACTGTATCAAAACCTAATCCAAGGAAGAAGAGATACAGATTAAATCAAATTCAGCCAGCCCCCACAACATAACTTTAAGAAGCAGAAGTCCTAGCTGGTCCCATGTGAAATGAAACATTTTGCTGTTTACAGAAAAAAAAACAAAAAACCTTTTTGTAACTCCTCTTTGCCAAAGTACGAAAGGAGTGTGTAAAAGTCTAGCATATTATTACCTTGACAGACAGAGGTGCTTTTTTGGCTCTGAGTAAGGGCTTGAGCTAGTAAATTAGAATCCTTGGAAAATTTATATACTCATTTTCTAGATGGCTCTCGAGAACTCATGGTGGTAAAGGGAGTCTGTGGTGACGGGGTTCCTGCTATAGATTCACATTGTCTCAACAAAGACAGACAATACTGTCAGGCACAATATCCTAATATTACTAAAACTTTGGAAAGCTTGAAAATACAAATGTTCTCTTACAGAGAGAGCACTCTGCTATGAACACGCTGGACAATACTTAAACCCAGCAGCATAGATGCGCTTTGACATCACAAACATAATGTGGCCTTGCTTCCCAAGAGTTTGAGGAATTATTTATTTGTTACACAACATGAAACTTAAGTGCTCTGAGAACGAGGAGGACATAGGTCTGATGTCTTTCAGTTCAATTAATAATCTATTTGTTAAATTGAACAGTTTTGTCACTTATAGTTCCTAGACTAGCAAGAAAATGAAACGACTGATTGATATGATGAGTGGTTTGGCAAGTTCCATGTATAAGAGGGGTACCTGCCTAGGCAGAGAATCTCATGCTTACTAGCAGGTGCAAATTGGGCATCCTTCTAAGAAATCCCATTTAGCATGCTAAATTCTGTGCCTGATTTTTTGAAATTCTTCAGGCCATTCCTGAGAAAAACAAATTATTTTAAAGAGGGTATCAATTATTAACAATAAGAACAATAAAATAGAAACACAAATAAATTGTAAATGGAAATATATTCTGGGTTAGAAAAAAGTCAAAAAGGAAAGGAGGACTAGACTGGGAGAAGAGAGAATGTTTATAAGCTGGGTAGATATAATCTAGGTTACTCTTTACCTTATAGATGAATCAGAACATTTGTGAGTAGCAAAGGAAGACAAACAATAGCCTTAATGAGAGGGAGTACATGAAGGTCAAAAACCACATGGGTGTTAGAGACTCATTTACTGATTTAATATAGCATTTGGAATTCACTAAAGCTTGAAAACAGAGATGCTGGAAGCCATTAAAGAAGAACACTGTGAAGCCAATGTATGAAGCAACTTGAGATATTCATTGATGACAGCATATGAGCAACGGAGACCTCCACCCAAATAATGTGTTCCATTTTTACATCATTAGGCTGGATGGGGAACGAGGAGGTTGCTGAGAGCTGAACACTAATGATCCCTCTAATCTGTAAGCAGAGAGATCTATAATTCTGATGAACTCTGGGAAATCATAAAGAAAGTGGTATTTAGATTACAATATCTTAAAGATCACAGAAATCTGGGGTTAAACAGTGGAGAAAATTGAAAGAAGTGGAAATCTGAATGAATAAGATGCCAGAATTTGGTTCCTAAAGGCATCTGATTTATCAGTAACTTAGGAAAGCAATACGGTTCAGCATAAATCCTACTGAAACTTAGGTTATTGCTTTTGCCACTGAGCTCATGTCCCAGTAGGGCCTTCTGCCTGCATCAGACTCTAATGTGAGACATTTTAATTGTGATTGCTAGGCCAGCAGGAAATGGTGATCCTAATGGGCTGGCAATATTCAAGTCGAGCCATCAAGAGAGAGAACAGGCAGAGCAGTGGGGAACACTGAAGAGGACAAGAAGTGACAAAGTAATGGGTTACCTGGGGGTCAAAGAAGATGGAAGTTGCTGGTAGAAATAAGGGTGAGCATACCTCAAAGGAAAGGTTGGTGACTTTCTGGTTTGGGGCGGTTGACTTTTTAAAATATATATCCCCAGTCTGTTGGCCTTGTGATGGCCTGGCCTGAGTTATCTCAGTTTAAATCCAGAATGACTTTTTGGCTTTAGTTTAGTTTTGGTAAATGAGCACTGATGTTGGGGAGAACACAACCTGGTGCTTAAGGAAAACTCAAACTCCTCCTCCCTCGAAAGTGAAAACATACTCTTCTCTCTCCTTTTTCTATATTAGAAATGCAGATTCAGGAAAGGAAGTTAAGCAAGTGAATCCTATCTTATTTTAGAGTTAGTTTCATGGTTTTTGTCTGTATCTCTTGCTTTGGACTTGTCAAACAAGTCATTGCAATACATTTAGGATCCTGTAGAGGTTAAGATATATGCTCAAGATATTCTGTAATAATCAAATACTTAAAAATAATCTTACCTCCTACTTCAGATTCTAAAATCTCAGCTGAACTATGTATAAATTAGTTAAATGAAGCAAAGCAGAAAGTGTATCTACACAGGTCCTTTCCTCAGAAAAGAATATTTCTTTTTCCTCCGTGGCCAAATACAGGCTCTTCTTATTTCTTTCTAGAGGCATATATAGCAGGATTCACAAGCAAATTTACCTGAAGTAGGGAACACCACAAAAACTATTGTTTCACAAAATGACAGAGGTGGGAAGGGACCTTCGGACGTTGCCTAATCCAACATCTTTGCTCAAAGCGGAGGAAACTAGAGCAGGTGGCTCCAGTCAAATTTTGAGTATGTCTAAGGTTGAAGACTCAACTTCTCTGAGCAACTTGTTCCAGTGTTCAACCACCTGTCCAGTAAGAAAGTTCTCTCATGTTTAAGTGGAATTTTTCGTATCTCAGCTTGGTCTCCTTGCCTCTTGTCCTGTTATTTGGAACCACTGAGAAGAGTCTTGCTCTATCTTCTCTGTCCCTAACTCCATCAGGTGTTTATATATATAGAAAAGACACCCTACAGGTCTCCTTGTCTAAGTGAAGAGTCCCAGCTCTCTCAGCCTCTCTTCATATGTTGGATGTTCTAATACCTCAATCATCTTCATGCTTCTTTGATGAACTCCAGTACATCCCTATCCCTCTTGCACTGGAAAGCCTAGAACTGGACCCAGCACTCCAGGCACCTGTCACTAAAACTGAGCAGAGGGAAGGATCACCTCCATCAATCTGCTGTTGTTGCTCTGGCTGGTGCAGCCAAGGAGGCTGTTGATCTTTGCCACAAGAGTGCATTGTTGGCTTCTGGTCAACTTGTCCTGGTCAATAAGCTCTCTGCAATGCTGCTTTCCAACTGATTTACTTGCAGTCTGTCCTGGTACGCAGGATTATTCCTCCTCAGAGGATGGAAGTAGCATTTTTCTTTACTGAATTTCATAAGGTTCCTTTCAGCTCATTTCCTCATTTTGTTGAGGTCCCTCTGAAAGGCAGCACATCCATCTGGCTTATCAACCATTCTTCCCAAATTTGTATAATTTGCAGTTGTGCTGAGGTGCCCTCTTTCACATCAATGGGATCATGAATGAAGATGTTAAACAGCACTGGCCCCAATATCTTTCCCCTGAGGTACACCACTAATGACTGACTTCCAGCTAGACTTCACACTCAACTGTTCAGAAAGTTTTCAGTCCATCTCACTGTTTACTCAGCTAGCCTGTACTTCCTGAGTTTGTCTATCAGATTGTTATGGAAGACGCTGTGTAGAGACTTACTGAAGTCAAAATGAACAACACTGACTGCTCTTCCCTTATCCACTGAACCAATCATCTGACTGTAGAAGGCTATCAGGTTACTTAAACACAACTTCCTCATCAGAAATCCATGACTACTCTCCACCATTTTTTGCTGTCCTTCATGTGTTTGGAAACTATTTCCACGATTATGTGGTCCATCACCTTCTCAGGCATTATGGTGAGGTTGACCAATCTGTAGTTCCCTGGATCCTCCTTGTCCTTCTAAAAGATACCAGTGACATTTGCTTTCTTCCTTTGCAGGAGCCTCCCCACTTGCCATAAGCCTCCACATAACGTTGACGGTGACCTCACAGTGTCATTGGCCAGCTCCCTCCGCACTTACAGGTATATCTTGTCAGGTCCCATGTCTAGTCTGTGTAAATGTTCCCCAAGCTAATCTTCTAACACCAATGGCATGTCCCTCTTGCTCCAGGCCTTCCTACTGGTCTCAGAGACCTGGGATTTCTCTAGGCAAATCTTACCAAGAAGGACTGAAGCAAAGAAATAATTCAATACCTCAGCCTTCTTCATGTCCTTTGTTACTATGTCTGCTGCCTCATTGAGTAGTGGGGCCATATTTTCCTTCGTCTTCCTGTTTCAGCTCATGTACATGAAAGAAGATCTTATTGACTTTCACATGCCTTACCAGATCCAAGAATGGGTGAGATTTGGCTTTCCTAATCCCATCCCTGCACACGTGGGTGGTGTGTCTATATTCCCCTTGGGTTACCTATACCTGTTTCCACTTCTTGTGTTCTTCCTCTTTATATTTAAGTCAGGAGATCCTTTGTCCATCCCTAGGCATAGCTTCATGCATTCTTACTGCTCTCTCACATACAAATAAAAGACAACTCTCCCTCCTTGCTGTCTTGGCCCATCCTTCCTAAAGAGCCTGTAATCTAGCTGTGGCAGTTATGTGAGTTATCCCATCCCTGCGATCAAAAGAGAACATTAACTTGCAACTAGATGCACACCTGTAATTCTTCCTGTTCGTTCCCCTGGCTTTATGCATTACTGTAGAGGCTCTTCAGAGAGACACCATGTTGTACTGTTTAAAAAAAGAAAAAAAAAGTACAAACACATTTCTCATCACGACATCCTGTAGGTACTTCCTTAGTTACGTGCATACTCTCAGGGTGGGCCACATTTAACCCCGTTTTATTGGTTTCAACAAGACTGTCTTGTACACATCTCCTATACCTTTTGCTTACCAGTCCAGATCACCTCTTCCTCACTTGACTGTTGGGTCATCACCTCTCCCTTTTTGTTCCTAGCCTTAAGGTCTCCTCAACACGTTAGCCAGCCTGTTGGCAAGGATGCTTTTAGTTGGATTTTGTCTCTTCCTAGCGGTTCTTGATCCTCAGTGAGGGTCCCATCAAAACTTTTCTTTTCAAGCTCCAATTACCATCCCTTCTCCAGGGGAGCAAATAAGACAGAACCATTCCAGCAAATCAGTGAAGGAAGGCTCAGCTCATTACATAAGCAGAGAAGACTGTGAGAGGAGATGGGTAACTATGTTGTGTCGACAGTTCATCCTGATAACATCAAAATACTTCATGGAGTTTCCCCAGTATAGGCCATTCTGTCTTATATATATTTTTCCTACTGACTATGAAAAATCCTCAGCTCCAAAAAGCAACATTCTAACTAAAATTTATGAAGACCTTTGTATTTTTCAGAGTTGTTTTATCAGAGTTGCTGCTCACACACTATTAGAAGATCTAGATTTGTATGGCAGCAGCACAATCCCACCTTAATATCATTACCTATCCCAGCTGATGAGCAGGAAATGCTGCATTTCTCAGAAGTTTGGCAGAAACCATCATCGTCAATATACTAAATAAATTTATTGTAATTTTTAGAAAATAACACATTTTTCCAGGGGCAAACTTAACAGCATGCATAAATTGAGATGCACATTTATAGCACTCCTTTTCCTCTCTCATTACACTGCACACCCTCCTGCCTGTGAACAAAGATCTCTGTAAGGTAAGAGTCACAACAGGTGGTAAACACTCCAACATTTAAGGGCTTGTTTAGATGGTAAATGGAACCAATCCAATTAAATCAGCTGTAAATCACACCCTTAGCATTTCAGCAGTAGTTAGCATGATACACAGATTTCAGAGCCATTTCAGTGCAACTTAATGCGATTTCTTTTATCAGCTTAAATTACATCAAAACCAGAGTCTACAAACAGACTGCAATCAAAATATTATGAATTAGAATGCAGTTGTTTCTTTTCATTTTAGTTATCACATAAACTAAACCTAAGACTTTACAAACACATGCATACACACACTGGTTCAATGGGAAGACAGACTACAAACTACTCAGTGCTGCCAATTAGTGAACAAGAAGGAAAAGAAAAATTTACAAATAAAAGTAAAGCAGAATGCTTTACTTGCATACCATTTATTTTATTTGAGAAAAGTCATAACTGATGCTGTACAGCATCTTACCAAGAGAACCAATAAACACCATGTTCTTATATATTTTGCAATATATAGTATTACAGGTAACATATGGGGAAGAAATACTCATCACAGCAGTTTGTTAGATGTTTAGCAAAGATTCTTAGAAAATATCTGTGTCACTTTGAGATGCATATCAGCAACTGACAAATTAGTGAGGTTTTATGCTAATATATTGACATGATTGCTCAAGAATACTGCAAACAAGTTTCTGCAGGACTCGAAAACAAATCAGTGCTACTATATACACAGCCCTTTCTTTCACAGCTGGTAAGCTTTCTACCAGCATTTCTTTGTTGTCTTGTTAAGTCAGTGCAAACATGCAAAAGCAAGCAAATCTTTAACCCTGAATATTCATCAGAAAGTTTTCAAATAACTTCATATCAGGATGGAACAGAAAATTTTGCCCCACTAAGCTCATTCAGTCAGGGAAGAAAAACTGTGCCACACTTAACCAATAACAAACAGGCAGCACAGCTTGAATTTCCAATAGTCAATACCTCCACAAACCACAGAGTAATTTACATGTCATTCAGCTGCAAAGACCTTTGAGAAAACGGCAGCCAACGGGGAGATGTTGCATAAAGAGACATATAGCAAGATTCAAATAAGCAATTGATTTAGCTTTGATACATACATGGCTAATGCAGCACCTAGATTACTTTTACTTTCTTGTCAGCAAACAGGACTGTTTCCCATGGAACATGTACAGCCCAAGGAATGGCATGGAGGAGCTTTCTTTATCAGGGAATCCTACGCAACGCCCTGTAATGGGGTATGGCTAATAAATAAATACATCTTCAAAACATTAGCATCACTGCCCTTCTTGGAAACCAGTCCCCAAGGCACAAAATACCTGGATAACTCCAAGTGGATGCCATATCTTAAATCTCCTAGGGCTTAAACATGAATATCTGGGTAAGATTTTGCCACCCTATAATGAACTGGTATTGTTGGATGCTGGCTCGGCATCAAAAGACATGGGAAGGGATGTGATTACTCTGTAAATATACCAAGGAAGAAGAATAAGAGGGGAGGAAAGAAGAATGTAAAGACAATGCTGGCACAGGAAGAGGGAAGAGTCAGCCAGAAGTGTGTTTAGACAATAGAAAAAAAGGTCATAAGCTTCTGAAGTGATTCTGGGGCATATTTTGCATGAAAATAGCAAGGGAAAACCCTTTCCTCATTTTTCACATGGAACTTCATCAGTTGATGCCAAGCATGACACAATGCAGTTACTTGGGGCAGGAGGGGACAGCCTGGGAAGGTCCATCTACTCCTGTCAAAGCCTATGTATATAGACAGATGTAGAGATAGGTTTGTTATATGAAGCAAGGTGAGCCTCAGGAGAGTAAGACCACAAAGGTAAATTTATTTTCTCAAGTTGAAAAAACAACGGAGAGTCACTAACACAAGCAATTGTGTTATAACATTGGCTGTTGCTTTTTCTAAACATTGGCATGCTGTTGTCATGCAGCTATTATGAAGAAATCACACTGTGAAGCAAGAAGCCTTCCTGCAAACCAGGATGGGAAGCATAGAATCAGCTGCAGTTTTTTCACTGCAGGGGTTTCTATAAAGAAAAAAAATCTGATCATCAGTTTTGCACGCACTAAGAAAAATTCAGTTTGCAAACAATGAACATCCTTTGTGTTCAGTGTTGGCAAAGCAATTGATTCTAGTTTGAGATTGGACCTGTGCCACTGCAAAAGCAGTTCGTCTTTTCTGTTCTGAAAAGTACTGTAACGAAGAGCTTCAACAGAGAGGATTTTTATCATGAGGCTCAGGTTATGACTTCTTTCATTTCTCTCACTTCACAAAACAAAATGTATGGAATCCATCACTCCAGTATATTGAGAAATAAAGTAACTGTGAGACACTGCAGAAAATGTTAGAACTTCTTATATAGCAAACAAATAGCTTCCAATACGCTCTTACCTTCTTACTTTCTCCACCAAAATTCAGGAACACATTAGGAGGATATGGCTTCCCACTGCATGAATACGAACACTGAGGCAAAATTTGATGGTCTTTAAAAAAGAAAACTTGTCTTTTTGAACCAGAAGATTGGCTGGATATTTCTTCCAACAAGTCTTATTATGCATGCTATACATTTGGTGGAATAACACAGAAAACCCTTTATCGTCATCAGACAGGGAACAGAGTCATATAAATGGAAAACATACTTAGTGTGCAAGAGAGTTTTACTTTTGAACCTTTATGTGTTCAAGCACTCACACTCTCTCTCAAAGGAGTAGCCTTTTATGGCCAAGAAAGCAGGAACAGATCGCTTGGAATATCTGGCCTTTAAATGGTATCTCTGTGATAAAGAACGAGTAGTTCCCTATAAAAATGGGGATCTTGCCATTGATTTCTGAGCCCAAGGGCTTCTTTTTTTTTTTTCCCCAAATGTATCAGTGTGTCTAATAAAAAAATTCACTTCTCCCTGCATACCTTGCATCTCTCATATCCTCAGACCATCTTGACTAGAACTCCACTGCATTAAAAAAACCTCACAGCCTTAAAACTTGACAGACGTTTCTTTTTAACACCTTTTTATACAAAAGCACTAACAGCAGGTAGTAAACCAACACAGCCACACAGCATGGTGTAGGAAGGAAGTGCTATAAACCCCATCACAATTATTTCAGTGAAAGACAAGGCCATCATTAGTGCGGTATTGATCAATCTCCCCCTCCCATCTCCACTGTTTGGAAATTCATTCACATTATTATTACTGTTCCAGACAGTATTATTATAACAGACCTGCATTATACAATAAGAGGCTTTGGTATAATTGACATCTGAAGCACCAGGGAGCTTGAATGTTTGCTACTGGTTAGAATGTGGTCTCCTGAGGGAGACTTTCCCTCTCACAAAAGGGGCTATCACACAGTCATTGCGGTGTGTAAATCAAATCCTCAGTGACTGCTGTTTTTTCATTACTTGTCTGTGACCTGGAACTAAATCTTAGCAACACTGTATTGCTGATTATCCACCTCTGGAACCCAAAACAATACACCACAACCATGAACCAATACCTACAAATGGGGTAAAGCAAATGACCTACCTGGGTTAAAACAACAGAAGCTTGTTTATTTTTTAGCCTTGTAAAATAGGAAATTGAAAATATAATCCCACTGTTCAGGCCCTAGGTGCTGTGGAAAATCTCTGACTTCCACGCACAGCTGGGCACAAGCCAGACACAGGAAGCACAGGTAGATTTAAAGCATCCATTCCCCCCACCCCTCAACCAAATTAAGCTTTTGCCAGAAGTGGTTGTTAAAAGACCCACATGTTGCACATTAAAGGACATGTCAAAATAAAAGACAGCAGTTTACAAAGGGTTTCTTCTATGAGCAGCGAGTGCAGTGAGGAAGGCCCAACCTGAGCCTTCAGTCTAGCAGAGGGCCTGAACACCAGCCCCCACTGGAGGTTATGCACTGAACACGGCATAAGCAAAATCAGGTCACAGCCCCCAGACATGAGAACGACCAATTCCAATGTCCGTCCAGGGCCAGCTCCCGCTAGTGGCAATGATTTATAAGAGGGAATTGAACCCACAGCACTCTCCTCTACATTTACCACGATGTGGGGAAATTCTGTTGAATACCTCCAAATCAACAAATGTATTTTGCAAAGTTCATATGCTGCGTGAGCAAGCCTGAGGGGGAAATCTACCCATGCATCATTTGCATGGTTTCACAAGCCCAAAGGCCCCTAAATCGCTCATTTAAACAGTGACTCCCTGCTCACAACAGGCTTCCTGGGTGACTCTCAGGTTCCCACCCTGCCCGCACCAGCCAAAGAGCAATCCGTGCCTTCATTCCCTGTTACTATCACGACTTCAAGGAAATGCCACAAATTGGTGCAGATCACAGCTTATTCTTGAGGTGGGACAGGAAACAGCTCTGACAACACCAAAACTGAGCAGAATGGGAAAAGTAAGAAGAGGACAAGGAGGACGGCTGAGTAAGTATCAGTTGTCTTAGGGGTAGCCCGCCTTGTACCCAAATGAAGGGTAGCTTTCCCCAGGACGCACAATGGAATGTGAGGTCACGCACCCTCATGCAGCCCCTCCCAGTAAGTTCCATTTGGGAGATCACACTGCTGCACCCACAGTCTGCTCCCCTCTCCAAAAAGACAACCTTCACCCTTCTCTCAGCTAGGCAGAAATGAAGCAACTCTGCAGCAGGAACAAGCTCTCCTCCACATGCCAAGCTGATTCAAAGCTTGATAACATTCTGTGTCAACCAGAGCAAGAAACAAAGGCCACTTTATCTAGAGACTGTCAGCCACCAGCTGCAACCTGCCAGGATATATGCAGGGAGAAAATCCAGGACTGTACGTGAGGAACAAGTCTCAGGACATAGCAATACCGGACACAGGCACAGACTGGGAGACAAGTAGCTGGACAGCAGCTCAGCAGAGAGGGGGTGCAGGTGACAGCAGCTCAGTAGGAGCCAGCAGAGCCAGCAGTGTGCCTGGCAGCCAAGGGGCAAACCAGATTTTGGGGTGCATTAAAAACAGCACAGCCAGTCGGTCAGAGGTGATTGTCTTGCTGAATTTAGCGATGGTGCTGCCTCACTTTGAATGTCGTGCGCGGTTTTGGGCTCTACAATATAAAAAGGGCGCTAAGGTCCTTGAAAGCTTCCAGAGGAGACACCAAAGCTGGTAACAGGTCTGTCAGGCATGTCCTGTGAGGAGAGGCTGAGGACACTTGGGCTGTCACGTCTGGAGAAGAGGAGGCTCAGAGGTGACCTCATTGCTCTCTGCAGCTCCCTGAGGAGGGAGAGCAGAGGAAGGTGCTGGGCTCTGCTCCTGGTCACCAATGGCAGGATGAGAATGACACAGGGCTGCCAGAGGAGGGTCAGACTGGGCGCTGGGAAACATTTCTGTGCTGTGAGGGTGGTCAGACACTGAGACAAGCTTCCTAGAGAGGTGGTTGATGCGCTGTGCAAGTCAGTGTTCAAAGAGAATTTGGAAAATGCCCTCAATAACGTGGTTTAACTTTTGGTTACCCTGAGGTGGTCAGGCAGCTGGACTTGATATTGGTAGGTCCCTTCAAACTGAACTGTTTTATTCTCTTCTATCCACAAGCAGCAGTGACCTAGCTAGTCCAGCACTAAAGAAAAAGAGGAAAGATGACTAACGGAGTTCACTTAGAAAGAGACAAAAAGACCTGGCTGCCACAAGGAAGGTGTTGGTCTCAGGCTTTGCCAGTCACTGCTAGCCCCCTTGCCTCCCTCTGACAGTGGTGGAAGACACAGGCAGCCACCCAGCTGAGGAGATGATCCATCAGCCCCCACACATCAAGCCAAGAGTGCCAACATTTGTTTTCAATATTCAAGAAAGCCAAGAAAATAAGCCCTAACACTTAGTACTAAAATAAAACAATAGAAGTCATAGTCCTGAAACCTCAGTGGTGCTCTCCTGCAATTATTTCTAACAAGGCCCATCTTATTCACTTGTATTTGTACTCAGCAGGGGGAGGTGAACTTATCTGCTGCCTGTGATGTCAGCTTAAGAGCTCTGTTTAGGACACTGTCATAATTCTTGTCTTTCTTTTTTGCTAATGGTTGCATACCTTTGATTAAAACCTGCATGGTGCATTAAAGGATAAAACAGATGATGAATGCCATGTAGTACTTTGTGTTAGATCAGAGTTGATTACAATTTTTGATGATCCAGCAGCTAGAAGAGGAAACTGCATAAGCAGTGAAAATACTCAGCTGTTACTGTTGTAGGAGGCAGTAGCTTTTGTTTGACAAGAGATACAAAACAGTAACTAAATGGACAATGTACTCTCTTGGTCAATGAATGGCTTTATACCACAAAAGAGTTCTGTAGAGAAAAGCTGGTGAATTAATCAGTCCAAATGTTTGTAAGACTTCTTGCTTGTTTTCAAGTGGGCAGCCCTCCCCCACCAACGCCACAGTTTCAGAGCTGGATGCCGGTTAGTTTATTTTTCATTGCTGCAAATACAACAGAAGAGCATTTTAAACAAATAAACAAACAACAAAGCAGGGTAGCAAAAGTTAAAGATATCTGACCCAAGTGCATATCACAGCAGCATCCAGACAGGTATCTTTAGTAATCTCTGCCAGAACACTAGTTATCAAAACACTATTGTTGCTCTGAGTGAAAAGATTTGGTTAAACAGGACAGACAAGTTGCAGAGGAGGAAGCTGCCTGATTAAGCACAGTGCTGGCAGAAAGCTGGCAGTATGAGCAGACCAAACTTGCAGCAGAGGGAGGTTCACTTTCTAAGGTAATCCAAAATTTGGTAGGAGAGTGCACAAAAAAAGCTCATTGAATGGGAAAAGAAGGAGAGAGTTGGAGATGATGACTACAGAGCAGTGGAAGAGAGGGGGAAAAAAGCAGTTTCTATGGTGCTGTCTCCAAACAAGGAGAGTGGATTTCATGTGCTTTCTGGTAGCCTGATAACTTAAAGAACATCCGGATTTATCTTATACGTAGCTTTTAGAGATCCCTTCCTCCATTAAACAATTTTCTTAAAATTGCAAAATCTCAGTAATTTCAACGGGATTCTCTGTAGGAAAAAAAAAAAAGAAAAAGCAGTTGATCAGATATTTTGCAAGATTGAACACAAGTTACTAGCTTGCCATTTGTAAAACAGCTGCTTAATATGATCAATGGCCTTTCCAGCGCAACTTGCTTTACTAACCATTTCAATCTTTCCAGCTCAGCAGTACATTGATATTACAGTGGTTTCTTTTGCAGTTAATGCCCTGCATATACACTTCTAAGGTCGACTGTGGCACTCAATGGATGGCTAAGGTTACAGAGTTGTCGAGAATTTAAATCACTGTACTTCCACTACCACTTTAGAGCTAGTGTCAGATGCAGCAACACATCATACTGAAGAAGCATCCATACCTTCAGGTTCACAGGCCAGGTATTCTATTGTCCAAGCTTGAGTTATCCTTAGTATCATGTGTATGTACATTTGGAATAAGCCACTGAATCTCTTCCTAGATTTACGAAGGGAAAGTTGGGTAGAAAATACAATTGGATAAGTCCAGAAGTAGTAGGGGCCTCAAAGGCCACAAAAAAAAAAAACACTTATAGTGGTATCATGTAAAAAGACACCTCCACAGCTGCAAGAAAGCTGTAGCTTGCTCTTACTCCAGATTTCCTCAGGATATAGTTTCCAGAGATCTGAATGCTCCTGGACAAACACCTTGCTCACCACGTGAATGGCTATAAGTCCTTTCTCACACAAGCTTTTGCTTGACTTCCACATGGAGGATGCTGACCTGGCAGCAGTGGATCTCTCCTATTTGTACTTCACCCTTCACCAACCTTAGATCCCTCCTTGGATGATTTTCTCTGAGGCAAGAATTTTTTCCTTGTGCAACCCATGAAGGCTTGGGTGCCCAAGGCAGGAGGAAGTCGTCACAAGGCCTACTTATCTTAAGTAATCATTCATCATCTTACAGGACATCCTGTCATGTCTAGGCCAGTGTTAGCCAGAAGATCTCCAGTCAGAGTGTATCATCACTGCTATCCAGACACGTTCTTCCTAAAGTAGGCTGCTGTAATCACAGAAAAAACACAGCTGCGTTCCTGGCTTCAAAGCAGACCTAGGCTATCTCCAAACATATATCCTTTCCCAGTTTCTGCTACCCACAACTCTGTTGCAGCAGATTATGTGTTTAAGATGCATAACTGGAAGGGAAGTCTTCTTAGAAAGAAAAAAAATTGCACAGAACTGCAAAGTACATCACAGACATCAATGACAACTTCAAACAAAACTAGTATGACAAGCCAAAGGAGTAACTAAATAATCTTATCTGTTATGGAGATAATTGATTTTGATTTCCAAAAACTGTATCAAATTTTGTGTGTATTTGCTCTGTGTTGTGATTAAGTCTTCTTTCCTCTTAATGTTTGAAAGGGAACATACTCCAAAGGCACACTAGCTAGATTACATGGGCCTATATAAGTTTTGCAATCTTGAGAGCATCCCACTTTGATCTCAGAAGTTGATTGTTAGAGCCCCCACAGAGCAAACAAATAGCACAGGAGGGTCTTTTCGCTGATATACACATAAGAAAAACTTAAGAGATTTCTGTGAAATTGCTTTGGTTAAGAATTTTTCTCAAGTGTTTCATTTCAACTATAAATAGAAAACAGAATCTCATGACAAAGATGTAGTTGACATACTGTGCAATTTATCATCTGTGAGCACATTTCAGAGTACTTGTCTCAAAGCTGACATGCTGTGTGGACTGTGGAATATGACTATTTTAATATATTCCATGACAAATGCAAGCAAAAGTAGCTGGGGTGCAAACAATCCACAAAGAAAATTCTCCATTGGCTCTCCTGATCTGATTCCTTTGTGACAGCAGATAACCTTGCAAAGTCAAAACTGTTCCAGCAAAAATGGAAAAAGCATTGCTTCTCTGGCTTACTTCCTACCGTGCTTTTGTCGTGACTTGTTAGGACCTATTCCTGGAAGCAAACTGTATAATAAATTCAATTCCTTCCCCACCTATAAAAATACCACAGACATGCAAATGATCATTAGCATATATGTAGACAGCTACTGAAGTAAACAAACTAACATAAATAAAAATGAAAGGACTGGATTCCAAGGCTGTCACTCCCTTTCACAGTATCTTTCTCCTGGGAACCATTTCTAGCAAGAATGAAACAGAATGCTTTCCAGTAGGCCGCTTACGCTAAAACATTCATATTCTTCCACATTTCAGACAGCAGGCCCACGGATGTAAATCCAAGTTTACTCTGCTGGTACCAGCATAACTCATAGAGAGGTTGACCTCATCTGCTAAAATCCAGTATAACATGTCATGGGCTGCCAGTGATTTAGGGCTACAGCACTTGGGAGGTGAGGTGCCCAGCCTTGGGGAGCAGGTTGCTTACCTAAGTGTGGTCTATTGTAGGAGAAGGCTCTCACTTCAGCCCACTGGCATTTTGGCCTCTGTGACCATTTTGTACTGACTGCACTTGGATTTTCATGGAGAGTTTTTTTTTCTTGTGTGTGCTCTATGAGGCTGCCTATGTGCTGCTGCAAGGGCAAACTCGTTACTTTACTACAGATTAATGGTCAGGCGTTTTAAAGGCTCTCCCCTCTGAGCCACTTTCCAGCTCTCTTTGCACAAGTATAAATCCAGAGTGATGAGGCTGGCTCCAGCAGGCATCTCTGGATTTACACAGGGATAACTGATAGCAGATATTGGCCCATTGTTTTTGGTTTACAACTTTCATTATAAACTAAAGCAACACAGACAACAGTTCATACAAAATAAGGTCCTGTCCAATGTTTGCCCAGTTTTCCTCTGCTTCCTCTAGTACCTGCTTCTCTTGCTCAAACTCCTGCAACTGGAAACAGCAGTAGCCTTATACTCCAATGGACCAGCCGCCAGAGGGCAATGGAACACCCCCAACTATGTCAGCGTCTTGCAGCTGGAGCTTCTTGGCCCCTAGTCGGGGAGATGAAAAACTGCTGTCATTAATCTTCCACAACCACACTTAGCACCTTCCGTGAGGTGGCCCTGATACATTTTAAGATCAGATCTGGTCCATGTTCATGCTCAGTCTTACAAGAGGCTTGGACTGCAATTTCCCTCCTTACACTGGTCAAACCTTGCAAAGGTACAGTTTCTGTAGTTGTAACAGACAAAAAGTTACTGATGACCTCAGAGCCTCAACCACCAGAGAAGCTCTACCCAAGGCTGTCAACAAGCAGTTGGCCTCATTCTCATTCCTACTCCTGCATCTCCATGCAGCTCAGGCAAGGGAGAGGTCCAAGTCCAGACTGTGCTACCTGGGATGTGGCTTTTTCAGACGCATTTGATGCCACTTGGCAGGAAATTATGAAGTTCTTTAGGCACGTGATAAGATGACATCTAATATTTTTCACTCTGAGGTGGTTTTCAACTCTTCTGCATCAATTATACACAAATTATGGTTTTGAAGTCCAGTCAGAGGCTAAGAATTGTCTATACTTTCAGTTTTTGGAGATTTTGCACAGACACGTACATAATATATCTCTGGTTTCTAGTCACCTTCCAACATTTTATAATTTTGAAGTGTGACACATGGTCATTGATTAACCACCGATCAAAACTGAATCTTGCATTTGTGGGTGATTAAGACGTGAAATAGGAGCTTATTTTCTGATGGCACCATTTAATCATCATTTTGGGTACCAGATACTTCTACCTGGGATTTTAAGCAGCAAATACAAGATTTGGGTGCCCTAGGTAAGTTGTGATTGGCCTAATCCAGAAGCTAGATGCTTCTGTTTGTATGATGAGAGCATGCTGAATCAGCTGCCTGTGTTGATAGCCCATATATTCAGAAGATTTGGGGGTAGAATATGCATATACATGGCCTGATATAAGAATACGTATAAGAATATGCACATATATATGTCCTGTGAGTAGGTGGCTTATAGCTTTCTAACTCTGCTGGTCTCAGCTCTGGATTACGCTATAACAAGCTCAGAGTTGCTCCCACAGCATCCAGGTATTGACAAAGTCTTCCCTATTTTCCTTGCCACTAATCTGGAGTCTGATCTGTGAAGGTGTTGAAGTCCATGGGAGTCAAGGTGATTTCACAACTCCACAGAATCAGCGTCTTAATCACATAAAAAATATTTCATTAATACCAAGCCAAGGAATGAAGGCAAACATCGACCATAAGTAATCAGAGCTTTAAAAAGCAAGTATGCTTTCCACTAGACAGTACCAATTGGAGCGACTTTTGTCTTCCAGGCATGAGTCAGAAGCTTAGGATAACTTTCAGCACTACTATACTGGTATTAATGATTGATGTCTCAAAGACTGGCACCATGATGGAGCTTGCATGCTTGCCAGTGAAAGAGTACAACTCCAACAGGTACAAAAACAGAGTTCAAAAAACTCTGAGAGCACTTTGGTCTTAATAGAGAGGACAGGATAAGACTTCTGTAAAAAGCAAGGAAGTAGTTGGGGTGCGTGGAAGATGAAGAGATTGAAGAAGTAGGATGGGAGGGAAAGGAGAGAAGAACTGGGACTGGGATTTGGAACAAGTTTTTGTAAATGTTGTTTTAACTATTAATTGAGGAGTAAACATCATATTAAATTCTTATGGAATATGTGCATGAAAAGCAGTAGCACAAGTTAGATGTGCCCCATGTGGATGTTGTTTATGAAGCAGCCTCCTTGGAAATGTTCCTCAGACTTATGACAAATGAACTTTCTGTAGGTTGTACGTTTGAACACGGATTGCTTATTGTTTCCATCTGCCTTTGGCTTGTACAGTTCCTTGGGGGCTTAATACAGAGACAGACATTTAGTGGAAAGAAGGGTTTATTGAGTGGCAAAAGCACATTCTAGGAGAATGCACTAAAAGGAGAAAAAAACAAACACAAAACACCAACCACTGGTTTCTACAGAAATGAAACCACCACAGAAGAAAAATGCTTTTGAAAAAACACATACATTTTTCATGGAGTGGGCCTAAAGCACTTATTTATATTTCATCTCTGTATGACATGGTTTCGTTCATCTAATTCCATTTAGAACATTACAATTTTTGTTTCAAATGTCTCTGTGCTGAAACGTATTCTGTAAAGTGCCCTGGAGCTGCTGGTATTGTGAATGTTATCTAAATGACTCATTCGAATTTTTAAGGACAACTCCGCTTAGAAATACTTCATTCTGCTTTTCAATTATTTTAAAGTTTTTCATTTGGGTTGCAAAGAACAAAGATGTAGACCAACAGATAGCATTTGTATGAAATCATACAATTACTGCTGTCTTCTGCTTTGTGGGATTAAGCCAAACATGAGCAAGTGGCATGGTTTCTCCCGATACACACGGAGCAAATCTTGATTGCATTCCTGCAAAGGCCATTTCATGAAAAATACAAATCTTTTTCTCTTTGATTGAGAACTGAGAGACAATTATCAAACACTGTTTCTTGTATAATGTCTGTTTCTATTGTGCTACTACACATTATTCTATTAATAGAACTTCAACTTAGCATTGCATATACACATTTTCTTTGCACACCCATGTATACCTGTATAGTAAATTCCTAGCTCCAGAGAAATTGAAGTTTTCTTAAAATGCTGGTTATACCACAATACTGTACACACAAACATTCACAAATACTTGTCTGCATATACATCAGGTCAGGTTCTGGGCCCCTGAGCCTGCAAAAGCCTCTGTTTTGAGGACAGGCGTTGTTTTGCTGAAGTAGACGGGCTTAAGGGCTAACTTGTATGCTTTTATAAAATAGGATTTAAACTCAGAAATAACTCACTGACTTCACTGACATTGAAAAGTCAGTGTAGAAATGATACTCCTGTAGCAGTGACAGACAGCAAAACAGGAATTCATTTGCTTTCTGGCTATTTTAAGTGCAAAAAGAATACTCTAAATGATTTATCTTTTTTCTTCNTTCTGTACAGAGCCAGAAAGTTAATCGAAGGGTATGTCCTTCCAGACAGCACAGACTCCTAGTTGAGATCATTCTAAGGAATTGCGTGTTTTTACTTATAGAAACATACAATCTGAATGGTATTTGTTGATTGGTCCCTACAATTAATGTAAAGAAAGCTAGACTTCTGCTCAGCAGAGACCAGGTTTTACTCAGATTGCCAGTAAAAGCCCTCTGAAGGAGTCAGGCCATTTTTTGGATCAGAAGAGCATCCTTTTCTAAATAACCACCCCAGGCTAAACCAATCAGACAGCACGTATATATATCATTCCCTAAAACTTATGGCCAGAAGGGATACCAGATTCACGCACTGTGTATTCACAGATCATTAGATTTAAGCAAAATATCCTAGCTGATGTCCAAAGACTTTAGTGAGGGCAAAGAGCTCCTGTGCTTAGGAAACTATCTGCCACAGGCACAGAATTGGCAAGACTAGAGGAAGCCCTGCAATGGCTAGGAATTAATCATGTGAGATGTACACATATGATCCTAGCAGATGAACCACACCTTATGCTATACGAGGTGAAAGATCCACAGAGCCTGCCAACCTGATCCAGGGAATATTCCCTCCCAGCCCTACTAAGGCAATATTTAATCATTCTCTATACCACCTACAAAGAGATCTCCTGCTGTGGCCACTCTGATGCTTCAGATGAAAGTAATTAATAACAACAAAAAGAAGAGCACCCAGAATTCTTTGTTCATTGTACAAGAAAGGAGATGAAAAGAAATCTGTCCTGATCTTCCCCAGACAACTCATTGAAACTCTGAGCCACAACATTCAGGTCTGTTAATTGTCTCCATGTGGAGTTGCTGGCTATAGGTTTTCCAGTGCAGTGCTTTCCCCTAAGAGAGAGGGATGAGCAAGGCTGGCTGCACAGGGCCACAGGCTCATCAAAAAGCTTTAAGAGATCACAACTCTGTCTCCTCACTAGAGGTGCAACTCTGATATTCAATAGACCATAGTCAGAAAGCAGTTTTTCCTTTCAAGACTGAATCAGATAGCTTCTGTCAGTCAGGTGGAGAAGCCTCAGCTGCCCGGTATCTTCTTCAGGTGGCCTCTGAGGCTGCTCCTAAATTAACGGAATACTCTGAATTCCTTCAGTCCCTTATCCCGATGCTTGTTCTCCAGTCTGTAACTTATCTGATAGTCCAGCTTTGGCAGAACAGGACACACTAGAGAGAACTTAGAAATAGTGCTAAGAGTTCCTGTTTTCAGGGATCATGTCAGCTTTTGTTTTTGGTGTTTTTTTTTTTCTTGGCTAAAGCACAGCAGCAAAAAATTCAAGTTAAAGGAGCCATCTGTGATGCCACTTAAGTCCTTCTACAAGCCATTGCTTTCCAAAATGTGACCTACTCCTTTGTGCTCCAGTATATACTAGTTAGGGTTTGGCTATATAAAAACACGCTCTTCTGTTGCAATGGAAGGTTTAAACTAGGTGATCGCTCTTTACTTGTTATTTACCTCCTCACTAATTTTTGCATCAGACTTGACCAGCAAATGTCATACATCACCGATGAGATCACTGATCAAGATTTGCCTGTTCCTCCCTCCCAATGTTCGATAAATTTACAGTAAAAGTACCTGAAAAAGCCTGGATGAATTACAGGCAGAGGATGCATGTTGATAGAAACTGTCACAACTGGAAGCAGAGAAAGATTATTGAATAAGTATTTTAGGCAGTGGCTAAGGTATAAAACTGGAGAATTTTTCTTTTCTCGTACAGTGAAAAAAAAAAGGCAAAGTAGAGATTTTGCTCAGGGGATGTCAACTGTACTGCTGATTGAGGTGGAAAATCTGTGAAGGAGCCCCTTGTTAGAACTGTTGGCAGGTTATCATCCAGTGCTGTACACGCTCTCTCTGCACCAGGCAGGGATTTTTCATTTCATACATCATTCAGAACTTGCTGTAACCCTTCCAAAAGTCACATTACATTGTCATACTCTCCCGTTACCACAAAGACCTTCCCTTCACAAAGAAAGTGGTGGCTGTTCTGGAAGATGGGGACAGGGAGCAGATGCTACCAGTGGTCTTTTTGCATTGAGGCACTCACCAACATGTGCCCAGGGAAGCTGTTTCTCTACGGCAGTTGAATGGCATCTGCTCCGCTCTCAGCACCTGTCTTCCACATGGGGTTTTGTACCTGGGTGTTCTGCATCTTTCTAACATCTTTCTCCACTGCCAACCTTCCCCATGCCTATTCTACTACTTACTATGTTCTCAGCCAAACTAAACACAGGAGTTGCTTCCAACAAGTAAAAAAATTTCTAAAACCTAAGAAAAGTTCAGCAACATATTTTAAACCATTGACTATAACCCTGCTATGTAACGGGACATTCATTATGTTGTTTAGACATAATCTTGCTGATTCTTCCCATAACACTTCTATATCAAGAATCATTTGAAAATCTGTACGACAAAGTATTAGAATGAGCCCATACAAAATAGTGATTAAACCGAAACGAATTCATACCTAACATATGCAGTTAAATATACAAACTATTCACTGTCCACATCCACAAAAGACAAGAGTAAGGTTCACTTGGGTTAGGAAAAATGTGAAAATGAAATTTTGAAGTGTAGCTTTTGAATTTGTTGCTAATACTAAATGAAAAATCTCTCAGGACATGTTATACAAGCCCAGCACTATGATGCTGAATTCACTGCAGGTGTAAGCTAGTTAGTTTGCTTCCAGAAATCTGACCATTACGATGACAGAATTAGTTTACCAATCTTATCTTTCTTCCTGCAAAAATGTCCTATTCACGTTTTCTTTCCCTTTCAGAACTGCCTCCTCTCCAAACTTTGAAAAGCCTCTGTCCATGGAAGCAGTGTTGGAGCCCATGATAGCCAGCAACTAGGCAATGCTCAGGAATGTCGGCTCTTCTATGTTCCTGTTCTTCATCTGTGTAGTGACTAATATTGCACTTTTAGTGTTCAGGAAAGCCAGCACATCAGTACTTCAAATTGCCTTTCTAGAGTAGGAAAATTGAATAAATAGAAATTAGATTAGGATTTCTATATTTCCACACCTTCTATGACTTTGCTCATTGCATCCACCTGAATTTGCCCAATAATCACCTTTCAAGGTCAAAAGAAAAATAAAAAAAAAAAAGAAAACTTAATTTGATCATTATTTTCTTTTAATCTTTTCTGTTTTCATGTCTGATCTTGTCAAGGTACAAAAGTATTGGCCTGCTCCAAACAGAAGCAAGAAAGGACCAAGGAAGCTGTATGGACATTTTGTATGCTTTTTACAATACAAACAAGGAAAGGTTTATGGGGAAGAGGTCAGGTCAGCAATGTAAGCTGTGTAGCTTGTTAAATATACTCCTCCCACTCCAAAAATAAATAACAAAGTAATCATTAGTAATGAAGCAAAGTGAAACAATATGCATCAATACATCAAAATTTATTTTTTAAAAAAGTTAATTATAAACATGTTCAGAAAAGTTGTGTAATTGTACATACTGCCAGTATTCATTTATGACTCACAGGTAAATATTAAAAACTTTAGATAGTAGTACCAAAAATCACTTTTTATAGCTGATTTATTAACTTGATGTGCAGTCCTTGCAATCGTAAACCCCCAAATTGTCTACATTAGACCATGAAATATTGTGTTCAAAGAGTAGTTCTGATAGAAAATCATACAGAGGATGATAGAAATATGTCAATGAAACCTAAAGAGAAAAGGAGACAAGCAAAACAAAGGGACGTTGTATCAGTCTGAGTCTTGGCAGCCTGGCTACTAAAAAGTCCTGAGTCTTAACTCCAGGAAAATGGATGGAGTCATCTCACAAAATGATCTGTCAAGTTCAGGGTGATAATTATTGTCTGGGGTAACCAAGTAATAGGCAGCACCAATGGGAGAATGGTATCAAACACAAATACCAGCAGCATAAGGTGCTATAACACTAAGCTAGTCAGAGCCTTTTCAAAAACTCAAATCATTTCAACAGCCAAACCTTCTGCTCTACTGCTTTAGTCAAATTTTGATGGCAAATTTGCCTTAAAAACTATGCCAGGATTTGGACCTCTCTAAACTCATTTATGCCTCCATTTATTCTTTCAGGATGAAAATCTTTTCTTCTCTTAATGTTATCAATAGCAATCAACAAAAAAAAGGAAAAGCATCTTTCTAAATGTTCACATATTATATAGAGCAACAATTGTTTTCATGGGCTTTTAATGGGACTCAGTTTTAGAGACTTGACTATGAGACAGTAAAATTTCCACAAGCAGCTCAGAAGCACAAACTGCACTCAAGAAACAGCCAAACTCTGTCTGATACACTGCTCATTCTCCAATTGCTGTGGCAATTTGCTTCAGGTATTTTCTGTTGGAAATAATTGCCATTAACAACAGCTAAGAGGAGCAGTGGTGGTATTCAGTTCATACAAATTTCATATAGGGCACTGTTCATACTTTGGATGTTCACAGATAAGAAGGATTTTAGGAAAAAAAATCTTACATGAAGAAACAATTTCAGGAGACAAAATCAAAATCACCAAAGAGAAAACCTTCACATACTGCCACGGAGAGAGGTGCTTTAATCTCTTTTCAAATGTACTTATTCTATATACTCTTTGACAACTTACTGAAAAACAGTCTTAAAGCCACAGACCTAATCAGAAACTTCAAGAGCAGAGAGTTGATAGTACGCTGCACTTACTGTTTTGATGAGTTTACACTCCATGAAGAGGAAGGAAACAGCCCCCTGTGCAGCATATGGCATCACTACAGGAGACAGCAACAAGAAACGACCTTCAAGGGACCATCTGCCAGTTCTGCTCCAATCATACCTCCTCCTTGCCCACAACATGACCCTTATACCAAGGAGACCAGCAAAGGATGCACATGGGAAACATCCTAAACAGTTAAAGCTCATGCTGGTTTTGTATCACTTACTCCACTTTTGTTATAGTCTTTCCCGTCAAATGCCAAGAGCATTTAACCTTTAACACTGTTGTCCAGGAGAATCTGAACACGCCACTGAAACCTTGGCCCAGAGGTGGTTGTCCATTCCTCACTGCTTCCACGTCTTCAAATATCATTTCAGAGAATAACAAAGGAAGGAAATTGGTAAAACAAAACGTGATCCTCATGGCAGATGGTACCACAGGATAAATGGCTGTTGATCTACTGTAAATAATTCATCATTGTCAAGTGTGGTGCCCCAGTCATCTCAACAGAAGCATATGATAGCAAGAAAAATATAACATTTGTCACAGAAGTACCACATACATCATAAGGCTTTCTTTTTAACCCAAGTTAGGCACAGCAACATAATGCACGGTCAAGCAAGACTTTTACAGGTACTTTAAGAACAACTTTCCCTGTACGCTGCATCCAGCCTCCTATTTTGGAGTCATACGGGAACAGCTAAGGAAAGAAGCAGAAGACAAGTAGAAGACACATGTCTGAATACTTCCCTTATGATGCAGCTGCATTTCCCTTTGCCAGCTCTGAACAACCCATTTCTCCAAGGCTATTGCTCATAAGTTACAGGCAAGGCCAGCCAAACAAGGAACAGCAAAAGTCAAACTGTGTAGAGATCAAAAGCTGGCTGACCTGGAAGTTTGTATCATCCACTAGGCTTCTGCCAGAAAAGGTCCCTTAACCTGTTTTAGGTGCTGTAGTTAGGCAGCATTGAAAACACCCTTAGGGAGTCTCCTTCTTCTGCACCCAGCTTGAAAGTTAGCTTAATTTAGCAATTTAGCTCAAGATAAAGTTGGACTTTATTTTAGTCACCTGAGACTCTGGATGATACTACTTGCATACTTGTAGCTTCTGTGAGAAAGTTTTCTTTTACACCTATAACAGATGTGGCATAGGATCAGCCCAAAAGCACCTCTGACACTGCCTGAAGCAGTCCTGAGCAGATACTCTACCCTGTACAACGGAAGCATGGATGGTCTGCCAGTGTTGTTCCAACTTCTGGAAACAGCAGGTAGACTGAGATGTGGGATCAATATAGTATTCACTGAGATACAAAATGCTTGTGCAATTTTGTGAGAGGAGGTGAGCATAGTCTTCTCCCCCCCCCCAATTTTTTTTTGCCTCTTGTCACTTCTCTGTCATTTCTGCTCATTTTACCCACATTACAGCTGTAGCTAAATAAATGACAGGCTATGGCCTAGCATCATGTGACAGATCATCCTGCATCAGCTCTGAAAAATGGAGAGGCTGTCAGCCGTCTGGTTCTGCTCATATTCACTGTCAGCATCAGTGCATTCGGGCCGCATGTCACAGTCATCTGAACAAGATGAATACAGCACTGTGAACATCAGCTTGGGAACCAAGTCAATCAAACATGTGACCACAGCCACACAGAAGTATTTGTGCTGAGAAATTGCTACAGAGAAAGGGTTTCCAGTGCCCTGCTATGTACTGCCACTGCTAGTTTTTAATTAAAATATCTGCTCAAGCTAGTTTAAAAAACAAAGAGGGATTTTTCTGGTGAGGCTTTTTATACAGAAGCTTGTAAAGAAAATCTCAGAGGCACTTGGGTTCAACCTTAACAACTTCAACAAGGACTGAAATTGTCAGGGCCTAGTCTTGCTGCTCCTAATCTTACTGGAGTAATTTCATTGACAGGCTCCCACAGTGAAGCAAGGAGATGGATTCCTGTGCTACCCACATAAGCCTCTGTCAGAAGTGGGTCAGAGGAGAAAAACGTTGTCTTCTTTCCCCTTTTGTGTAGTAATCCAGGAAGGAGATGAAATTAGAGGGACCAAAGAGGAGGCTGCTGTTGGGACAATATGGCTGCGAACTGCCTCCTGTCTTGCCCCTCCTCAAGGCTCCTTGGCTGAGTATCTCTGCCAATCCCACTGAGAGCTGCACACTCCTTGTCAGAGCACCCTGAAATGCAGGAGCATTTCCCATGTCATAAAAAGCTCCACAGTGAAAAACAAGTATAGGCTGTAAAAAGGGAAAATAAACACTTCGCCTGTTCCCAAATCCACTCTATTTCATCAGACACTGTCCATAGCTTTTCCTCCTTTATGTCTTGACTCTCTCTGTCCCCAGAATTTTCTGCTCAGACTATGTGCAGATCTTTACGTGTGTCTGTTGTAAAATGCCTATGTTTTGTTGCCTGCTAGAGGTTGGTCTTGGAGCTGCAATCACAAGCAGGAAAACATTAACCCGTTGTGAAATTTGTTTCAACATCAACGAACCAAAGCAGTGGTCTGGAAAAACAACAGAAATGCCTTTAGCAATGCAGTGATAAAAAGCAGCATTCAGTCAGCTGAAGTGGCATTTATGGGCATTTTTTTGAGCACTGCCCTAAAATGAAAAATGTGCAGTACGTTAAAATGAGTATCATAAAAACATCAGGAAAAATGCCAAAACAGCAGTGACCTTGTGGCAGTCAGAGAATGGTCTTATTCAAAGAGAATAGGACTTCAGCTCAGACAAAAGATGACTGTTTTGGTTGTGTGACGAAGTTCTCCACCCAGAAGATCCATTTGAACTGCCAGTGAAAGTCTGGATTCTCTCTGGCAGCTGTCACAAACGTCAAAACTTGTTCTGGAGGGGACAGGACCTCTGCTATATGATCATGCTACCAACAGCACAGTGGCAGAAGAGGCATTTTTGTTATCAGTCATAGAAGCATTTGCTCTTTATCTTCCTAAGGAAGGTAATGGGGTAAAACTGCAAAGGAAAAGCTGCACAACATGCTTTCAGTAACAGCAAAGTGACTTCATGATTTCTGAGACTGCTTCTCTTCTCCTTGCCTGGACCACCACCTCACTTAGTACCTCTGTGAGAGTGCCATCTCATTCAGTACCTTACCTAAAAATGGAAATTCACCTCTGAATCATAGAATGGCTTGGGTTGAAAAGGACCTTAAAGACCACCTAGTTCCAAACCCCCATGTATCTGGGATATGCACACACATCTGGGATTTCCCTCACCCAAGTGCACCACCTTACAGATGGCCTCATTGAATCTCATTAGGTTCTCATGGGCTCACTTCCCAAGCTTGTCCAGGTCCCTTTGGAAGGCACACCTTCTTTCTGTCATATCAGCTGCACCACTCATCTTGGTCTTGGCATCATCAGCAAACTCACCGAGGCTGCTCTCGATACCATGATGTCATTGATAAAGATGCACAGCTACATTCCTATGCATGGCCATACTCAGAACCAGAGCAGAAGAACGACAGTTGAAAATCATTCTTTTTCCTCCAAGACCCTTCTGCCCCTAACATGGCTCCCAACAAAAGGAAAACCCTTTTTTCTAGACGCAGCATGTACCTGGCACTGAGCTAGGCAGCGTATGATGTTCATTATTAAAACAAGCAAAAATGAAGACAGCTCACTTAAATTAGTACCATTTCACTCAAAATTCCAAAAGACAACTGCTATAATTCCTGCAGACTTCTCTACCATCGTTGTCCCAGTCACCAGGGGCTGCTAAACAGAAGAGTTATGTTTATGTGCAACTGTGGATATGAATCAAGTGAAGAGCCTACTTCTGAATATATACCAAGTTGTACAAGCTACTAGTGCTCTGTGATTTTCCTAAACAAACAGCTGCAGTTCTTTAAGCAGCTCACGACACTTACGCTCACTCACTTGCACTCAGAAGAGCTCAGCATGAGCAGACGAGAACTAGAATGTGGAAGTGTAACTTACCAGTGAAGTTTCACTGTTCATACAAACAAATAAAAAGGAGAGGAGAAATATCGTATGAACTGTGGAAAGTTCCTTCAGTTTTCTGCCACATTCCCTGCCTCTAATACACATACAAGAAAATAAGTAGTGAACCTAGGCTAAGATCATACTTCATTCTGCTAAAATCCAGACCTTCAGACTTCATCCATTTGCAGGATAAAACAACTATATTTTAGTTCACTAAGGTTAGGACAAAACTGAGTTTTTCCTTTCTACAAATAGCATTTTTACCAGTAACATAGGGAACCTGCAAGAGATTTAAATTTGTGTCTAAGGAAAAAATTATGGCTGTTGAAACTTCAGAACAATCTATGTTTAAAGAACCAAGTCTTTAGGACCAAGCAAAGTGGACTTTTATTTACAACAAAGTGTGGTTACCTGATATATTAAAAAATATCCATCAATTTGATGAGTTAGATCTCATTCTAAAATGCAGTTTATCTGCTGCCAGCATCTGAGTAATGTTCTGGCTCGTTAACAGATCTCTTTGTACAAGAAGAGGTAGATAATCCCTAAGCTCACGTCTTCTAGCCAAACAGACACATTATTCTTGCTGTGCTCAAAGTTCTGAATGGTCATTTACAGTAAAAGCAACAGCTTTCACTGGAAAACAAATAACTTGCCAAGAAATGACAATTTTTTAAAAAAGAAAGGCAGATCTATTGCAAATAGCCAAAAGATGATGCTTTGTCAAGACACAAACTTGAGAAACCTTGTAACTTGATCATCAATCCCAAACCTGAATCCTGTTATTCCTTTGGGTTGTACCAAGTGGAATACAGAAATGTAACAGAAGTGCAAGCATCAGAAGACAACACAACCCTTTTCCTTTTTTTGGAGGGTGGGAGTGGAGTAGGGATTGGAGAGGGAAGGTGGAGGGAAAAAACGAGCTATAAAATATGACAAAGTTATAGTGCCAAGTAATGCAGTATGAAGATGAACTGACATTACTAGAAACAGATATAATTCCTGGCCCTCTTTGGTGCAGCTTATTCACTCTGTTCATCACTTGTTATCCAAGCTGTCATGAAAATTGTAGCACTTACCATACACAGTCTTAACAAAAAACACACCTTTGAAAACTGTGTTAAACAAACTGAGATAATTCATGACAGAGTTGCTAAACTCACAGGAAACGGGTTTCTTTTCTGACCACCGAGCCAAAAACTCAAAGATTTTTCATGACAGGCACTTCTCATATAACCACTGCTTACGTTTTTCTTGTCAAGAAGCTTTCTCAAATCTCAGTCTTGTGGGTAATTGCCAAGAAAGTAGAAGTCTTCAAGTTCTTTCAAATCTCAAGTGTTAATTGGCAGGTCAAATAGAATCTAGTGGGTCATCCTTGTGCCACATCACCACCTTAGGCAGTACAAAGTACTACCTAACAGGCCAAAAGCATCTGGGATATTTGTTTGTGTTCCTTTACATCAACATTGCATATACACCATTCTATTTAATTGAGCTCTGGGATATCACCATGATATTAGGACAAGATCTGAGCCAGTCTCAACTGTCATTACTGCTCTAGAGCAGCATAAGCCCACTAACCAGTATGGAGACTGTCCATGTTTGTTTCAGAATTGCATGTAAAGATCATGACTCTGACATCATTTACGCCTCTTCATGGCAATGAGAATTGGTGGCATCAGACCAACATACAACCAAAGACAGGAAGAAGAGAACCAGCCTGCATCCTGTTCTAGTTGGATAAATTAAGCAGAGCTGGCCAAACTGTGAGCTAAGCAATTCAGAATTAAGTCATTAAATGAGTTTGCTCTGCTATTATTCACTGAGTTGCATTATTCATTGTATGCAGACCATTGCCAGGTCATGTCATTTGCAAAATACTTCTAGTGATTTCACAAATTTCAACTATTATTCCTTGCTTTAAAAAAGGGTAAAAAAAATAATAATAATAAAGAAAAGCTTAAATTACCCAACAAGTAAACAGAAAAAAACCTTCATGTGAACTGGAAAATCCATTATATATCGTAAACATTGTCTAGCTGAAATGAACCTGTCATGAATAATCCATAGACTAAAATAGCTGCACCTAATGCTTAAAACCAACAGTCACAGAAAAAACGCTTGATCTGCAAACAGTAAAAAGTAGGTTCTTTACTGTATAATTTATTTGCAACAAATAATTCAGGGTGCTCAGCTCTTTCCTAGAACACATTTAAAATAATATTTTTATAATAGCAAGAACATAAAAAATTAAACACAAATTAATGAGGTATTAATAAATTAGATATATTTTAAAACAACTCAGAGAATTTGAAGGTTTACTCCCAAGCTGACACAGAAAAAAAAGGATGGCTAAAATCTCTTCTCATAAATTCTATATTCCTCCTCCTGGATGATGGAGAAGTCGATTTCACCACAGTGTCAATATACTCATCAATTTGCTGAGAACATAATTATCATTGCTGACGAAAAAAAGCCCACTCCATTAGCCTCAAGACATCATAAGAAACTTTGCTACATGGACATGACTGTCTCGAGTACAACATTAGGTAAGCATTTCAGTAGCTAACATGTTATCAGGAAATGGTGCTGGGGAAAACAATGTAATAAAAAATCCTATACAGCTTCATTACTATCACCAAAATAGGGCTTTACTCTAGTAAGGATGTGTTTGTGTCGTCCTGTTGTTATTTCCTCAAATGCCAAAGATTAATCAGAATTAGGTGTCATTGGTTCTTGAATGGGAGATGCCTGCTGAGAGATAAGAGCTTGAAGGACACAGGGCAGACGGTTCAGATGTCGTTTCTCCACTAAATTCTGATCAGCCTTTGAAAAATTTCCATTTGAACTTTCAAATCTAGGTCTTCTCTTAATGACCCCCTTAATGTAGCCTAGAAAAAGGTGACGGTTTGCTTATCTTTACCTGCTTTACCATTATGTAGCTCCTTAAAATGCTTTCTTAATTTTTTACAGTTGGAATTAATAGTTGCTGGAGATTCCATGTAGGAGATGACAAAAACACTTAAAATCTACAACATGGCCTGGGCTTCAGGTTGCACTAAAACATTTTTCTCAATAAAAGGAGTCAAAAAATACAACAGAAGTATGTTCCAAATCAAACCTTTTTAATCTACTTCTCTCTGTTTTTCTTAGTATCTCAATTCAAAATTCAATTTCAACACAATTTCAACACAAAATTTAACAAATTTTGCATCTTCAATTCAGGGGCAGTTAGGAGAAGGACACTGAAGAGACTTGCTAAGCTACAAACATGCAGAGGAATATTATGAATGGACTGAAGAACTTAATCTTGCGACATCCTGTTCAGGTTAGCAGTTCTTAATATTGTATCTTAACTTCATGTGAAATTTCACATGAGGAACAGCTTGCAAGACTGTGTAGTGCTCTGGATGTTTTCTGATTAAAATTAGCATCACTCCTCACTCTTAAATTGTGAAGATTCTGAAAATTTAGGGAAAAGTGATCAGCAATTCGTCTTTTGGGCTTTTTCATCGTGGTTAATAAAGGAGAATAATTTTCAGAAATGGTAGGTGAGTGCCTGTGCTCTACAGTCATCCCAAGATATTTGACGGACCAGGGCAAGGCTATTCATCCAGTCCTATGTACAAGGAAGAAGTTTTTTCAAGAAGTTAAGGACAAATGGAGAAACTAACCTTAGGTCACTGCAAGCTAGCACTGCAATTATGTCAGCCTCCTTTTTCTCAGGAAGCGTCCCTTGTGCCTTTACAAGTTCATCCTCATATAAATATGTATTCAGAATCGTACTCAGCAGATGGTTAACTTCCAAAACAAAGGCTTAGATCAAGGGTCTACTCATATGCAAACCTAAAAAGTGAGCAGACAAGGATATGCTAGAGCGTTTCCCTGACTCAGGGCTTGGATGGATGGATGAATCTTCAGACTTCTTTTAAATCTTATCACTGTGCTCTGACTCCAAATACTCAGTGCCCTAAATCATGTATTTTACATTATGTTTTACACTACCTGCTCATAAGTAGCTCTTTTTTTGCCTAGCTTCTTCTCTTAGTCTATATCCTTTCTCAGTTTCAGAAAAAATCTAGAAAATGTGTTTGTGTTCTACACATATTTTAATTTTTTTAAAGTTCAGTGTTTCGTATTTACACCCATGCCATATTCCCTCAGATTATATGAGTCATAGCCATAGCAGTTAATGACTGTGAATAATGCAATGTCATGTAACAAGACGGAGATATGAAAACAACAATATTCTCAAACATCCATCTAATTCAGATTGGTAGTTTTACAAGGAATGTGAGACTTTGGTTTAAATCCCCTTAAACATTGCCTGGACCCAAGAATAATAATCTCTTCTTTGACATCTTTTTTTTTCAGACTCTTTTTACACCCAGGGAGAAATAAAATGCAAGAGGGAGAGGAAAAGAACAATTAATATGATTTATTAATATGATATATGCATTAATCATTAGCAAGCCATTTTACATTCATCACTTACAGGAAGACTCATCATTCAAACCATTTTTGGTGCCAAAGTTAATTGCCTGATCTTGGGGCTGATCTTCCTTCCCTCTGAAGTCAAGAACACAACTTCCACTAACTTTTACATGAATCCCACTTTCTGCCAGATACATGCCCTTTCGTGGCAGCTGAAGATGTACCTCCTTGTCTTTCATTTGTTTCTGAACAAGCGACCTGCTAGGCCTCTTCTTTCCTAATTGTTTTTTTATCATAACATTTGTACTCTTTTCGTTTTTAGGGAGGTTTTAGCACACAGCAATTGGTTCATCACTGAAACTGCTGAGGACCTTGCAGAGTTTTTCTATATAAATCACTTCAGCATTTGCTCTTACACTTGACTTTTACATGTGCAGCCACTACAAACGTAAGGTCTGATTTAAACATATGCATTTTCTGTTCATCTGCCAGTAAAATCACTACTTTGGATAGTGCAGCAGAATAAAAATAACACGCTCTTCCACCAGGAAGCCTACTTAGCAGAAGGATAGCACATAATAGGCAATACATAAAATACATCACCTATCTGTCATCATAGCAGATGACATCTGCTATGTCATATCTTTATGTAAGAGAACATCTTGCATTGCTTTAGCTGTCAGATTGCTGGTTTCAGAGGCTGAAAAGCTTCTACTGCTCACACCTTGCCGCTGGATTAAGGGTCAATCAACCACTACTTCCTCCAGCAGACACCAGCTTGTACAGGAAAGCTCTGGGGGGGGAAACTGCAAGTCCACAAGCATCTTAACAGGCTTGCTTACCCATGCAGAGTATACAGGGCTGGAATGCCCACCAAGACCTGGCCTGAAAGAGTTATCTGTGGTGATGGGATAAGAGTAGGAACTGTTGCCTATCACGGCCAGAAGCACAGTGCAGAAATCCAAGGCACAACGGAGAGCAGAGGGCATGAGGCAGAACAGAAGTGTGCTACAGTGCAGATCTCCATTTGATGGAGACCCTGACTTTGTTATCAATTCTTTGCATTGAAGATCCCATGCCAGGCATCCTAATGTAGGACAGTGAGGTCCAGAGAGAGTCTAGAAGATCACAGAAGCCTGGGGTTTGCTGCAATCCAGAGCTTGTACATGAGCTACTTATCTGGGATAGTGGTTTAGACGGACTTGGAAAACAACTGGACAATCAGCAGCTAAATCCATGCAACTCATGCACTGGAACAGGCTGCCCAGAGAAGCTGTGGATGCCCCATCCCTGGAGGCACTCAAGGCCACATTGGATGGGGCCCTGGGCAGCCTGATCAAGGGGGTGGCAGCCCTGCCCACGGCAGGGGGGTGGAGTTGGATGGGCTTTAAGGTCCCTCCCAGTCCAAGCCCTTCTGTGATTCTGTGACTCAGATATGCAAGCATATTTCTTTAAATGTATTATGCTGCGTGCATCAGCAGGCAAAGCAATCACACAGTTCAACTCTGTGTCACAGATTAGTTTTTCTCTCCCCACACATGCAGTACGTTCATCATTAAAATAGTCCCCACAACATTTTTGTCACTGAACCAGCATCACTGGAGTATCGTCACTAATTCTTTTTTCATCTTTCAGTAGAAACCCTTCCCCACTATTTTATTTAAAATGTTCACATCACTTTGATGCAATTTTCAAAATCACAGACATTTTTATTTCTTCAGAAGCACTATTTCCTTAGCCTTCGCTAAACAAGAATGCAACCCCTGCCATGTTCTGTGAATTGGGATTTTCAAAAGTTATTTTGAAAATTATTCAAAAAATCATTTTTAATATAGCTTTCAGGGAAACACAGCATAGAAAAGTTGGTTGAAGATGAGTCCATTTCAAATCATGTGGTTAGGGTTGTTTAAAACACAAAAAGTCTTTCCCATAATTTCTGATTGTCTCATTAAACCTATGATAATTTCTATCAAGAGCTCCTGGAAGTGCTAATGGACTTCAATTCCCTTGACTTCAATGGGAGCAATACACTTCAGCATCTCAGAGGAGGTAACTGGCACCACATGACAGGATTTTCAAAGGACAGAGTTTCTCAAACTACCTTTGTTCTGAAAGAATTCAATTTAGTCAGCCCCAAAGCCTGTCTCATTCATACAATACATGTTTACAATAAAGCTATTTCTCCCATTGTCCAGTGCACAACTTTCAAAAACAGCTATTGAAGGGCTGCATCCATAGTCCACAGTCTCTTAAATTTGCAAAACTGCTCATCTCTTTACGGAAATGTCAACAGAGCACTTGACCATTGTCTGTCAGAGAGTCTCTATCTAAAGTTGTAAGAGCAAACAAACAAAAAAACAGGCCAGGTTTCTGACCAAGAGAAAAAAAAAAGTCCGGTTATTAGTTGCACAATATAAGAGAGGTCTGCAGAATTCAAGCCAAGATAGAAGGTTCTGGATTTGAAACAATGACAACAATAATAAAAATCACAAAAGCTGAATTGACTAAATCAATTTTCTTGTAAAAGTGTCACAATTACAGATGGTAACAATCTGGAAATAGCTGCAAAGAGAAAATAATTACAAAGGGATGAAAATGTATTAATGCTCAATCGTACCGGCTGTGTGGGAAAGTATATTCTGATATATTCCGGCTGTCCTTAATTCATCATTTAACTGTACTAAGCGCCCACTTTTACAAACAAAAACATTGCCTCACTTGTTGAAATCCTTTATTTAGTAATCTGTGTAGGCTGAAATGTTGAAAATGGTTTCTAAATTCCTGGCTTCTGAATCTGTCTTCAACGTCTTCTTTGTCTACATTATCACAAAGCTATGAGCTTTAATCAAAGGTCATTAGATTTACCAATTTCTGTCAAGCATCCTAACATCATCCCTTCCAAGAATATATCTATTATTTTAGAACTATCAAATTCAAGGAAATGCCACTTAGTCCCTAGTTTTTCCAAAATAAAATGTCACACCAGGGATGCTAAGGAGGAAGAGAAAAACCTTAGAGTTTTCTTAAGCATAGCTTAAGAAAGCAGAAAAGAGCAGACAAGATTTAGCTGGAAATCCAAATGAGGACAGCAGACTTCAGGCACTCAGGACACCCACGTCCTTTTTTAGGCACCCATCATCAAGCTGTGCTCCAAGAACCACAGCTCTGCTGCTGCCTAAGCTGATGAAGGACCTCACTGACAAAAGTTACCCAGGCTGCCAGTATCCTCCATCTCACATGCCCACAACTGCCCAGTGTGGTCAAGAAACTAAACACAAATCACCCGAGTCCTCTGAGAGGTCCAATCCAGCAGGTGTGCTGAAAATTCACCTGTATACTCATAGGATCAGGCGCTTTGCAGGGTAGACAACCACACCTCAAAAGTGCACACCCTTGCCAGGAAGCAGGCAGCACTGCTTCATGCAGTTACTTGTACAGGCAACCTACAGGTAATTCCATGTAATTCTCTTGGAAAAGATAATGTATCATAACTACGCCTGGGTTAGGCCTGCAATTTCATTCACATTAAATGCAGCCTTGAAAGAAATATGACAATTAAAGTATTTTCATTCATTTAAAGGTGACAAATGGTCAGCCCAATACATACATGCCTGTAAGTGCAGGGAGGATATTTGTAATATCCTCTTTTGTAATCTCATTAAGAGACTTGGCTCAAATAAGTCCTTGATGTTTAGGACATTGAGAGCTGCCAGTATCAGCAGAATGGGAAGCGAGGGGCAACACATGTTGACGGGATGCACCTCTCAGCAAGAAGAAATAACTGCAGCTTCTCTTGAGGTGACATAGCTATTTAATGTCATCTTTTAACCTCCACAGACAACAGTCTCTAGAAATTCAGTTCCACTAGTGATAGTGTTATTGGGGCTGTTTAATACCTTTCTCTGCATTTCTGCTAAGTACCCACAACACAGAATCACAAAATGTCTTGGATTGGAAAGGACCTTAAAGATCATCTAGTTCCAAACCCCCAGCTGTGGGCAGGTTTGCTGCGTGCTAGATTGGGCTGCCCAGGGCCCCATCCAACCTGGCCTTGAACACCTCCAACGATGGGGCACTCACTTCTCTAGGAAACCTGTTCCAGTGCCTCACCACCCTCTGAGTAAAAATTTTCCTCCTAATATCTAATCTGAATCTCCCCTCTTATTTTAAAGCCATTCCCCCTTGTCGTATCACTATCATGTCTTGTAAAAAGTTGGTCTCCCTCCAGATTATAAGCTCCTTTTAAGTACTGGGAGGCCTCAATGAGGTCTCACCAGAGCCTTCTCTTATCCAAGCTGAACGAGCCCAGCTGTCTCACGCATTCTTCATAGGATGAAGACACCATCTTCATCATCTTCCTCTGGACCAAGCTTGTGCTGGGGGCTCCAGGCCTGGCTGCAGTACCTCAGATGGGTCCAAAAGAAGGCAGAGAAGAAAGGGACAATCACCTCACTCTCCCTGCTGCCCATTTGTTTTTTGATGCAGCCCAGGAAACAGCTGGCCTTCTGGGCTGCAAGTGCACACTGATGGCTCATGTCCAGCTTTTCATCTACCAGGACCCCCAAAAATCATTCTCCACAGGGCTGCTCTCAAGGGGTTATTCTCCCAGTTTGTACACATATCTGGGCTGCCCCAAACCAAGTGCAACACCTTACACATAGCCTTATTGAATCTCATGAGGTTCTTATGGGCCCACTTTTCAAGCCTGTCCAGGTCCCTTTGGATGGCATCCCTTCCTTCTATCATATCAGCTGCACCACTTAGCTTGCTCTTGTCTGCAAACTTGCTGAGAGTGAACTCAATCCCACTATGTAATTGGTAAAGATGTTGAAGGGCACCGGTTCCAAGATGGTCCCTTGGGGAACATTGACCGCAAACTTCTGGTTGTGACCATCCAAATGACTCTTTATCCACTGAATAATCCAGCCTTCAAATTCATATTTCCCCAATTTAGAGACAAGGATGTGATGTGGGACCATGTTAAAAGCCTTGAATGCACAGAGTAGCAGATGCACAAACACACTATTGCCTGGACTGACAAAAGCAAATAGGACACCTATATGGATTTGTCTATCTACGTGTGAAAACAAAACACATACATACACACGTCCCATCATGCTTTTTATTTTTCTGCTCAGACCATAAGCTGAGATCTTTTAGATCTTTAGATCTTCTCCGTTGAACTTGGAATTAAAACTAGGAATCACAAGAGATGTTACTCACCATTCTCAGTGCCATTAGCAATATCTGACACCACCCTAAGAAGAAACAATAGAACAAAACTTAGCACAAATCCAGCTTGCGGAATATGCACAGCAAAGCTCTTTGAGTGTCACGGCTAAAGAAAAGCAATTCCTCTCCCAAGAAGTGGAATTATTTGAGTTTTGCAAAGAGATAGATCAGGGGATGAAGTTTTGAGCATGCTCACAATGCAGTGCATGTTTTGCAGCAATCCACGCATTACGGGACTAAGCCAGATGTTTACACATGAAGAAGCTCAGCTTTCTTTCCAAGCAATGTACATTTAGAGGACCTGCTAAACACTGGATGCCTTTATGTCGCTGCCAACAGTCTTAATAAGTGAAGCACTTCTTATTCCCAGCTAAGATCAAAACATTATTGGTGAAGAGAAAGAAAGCTTCTTCTGTGTTAAATAAACCAAAGCTTCTGCACTGCCAAGCAGCCCTTTGCCGGTTGGAGTGGAGACTGAGAGGGCTGTGGTAGGCAGCACAATGCTCCCTCTTCTGCAGAAGCAATGGGAGAGTGCTTTCCCTTCGTTCAGGGCCTGAGAAAGCAGCACTATGCCCAGCTCCCACATTGCCTCAGCCAATGTTGTAAAAGGTTCCATCTGCTTTAGCCATGGACACAGTTATCTTCCAGCACTTGCTTTGTGCAGGCACTCACACTGCTGCTGAAGATTAGTGTTCACTACTGAAGTTCTATTCAACGGCAAGAAATAATGAATGTTTCATTCTCAAACGAATCCCTATGGAAGCACGCCTCCAGCCTCACCATTACTTAAGCCTTTCCTCCACAGTGTTTTGAGGAGATAAGATCATCCAGATAGACTCTTATCCTGATAGTCTGACTGAGCTGTGATCTGCCTTACTGAGTATCGCTGGAATGGGTTACAAGCAGAACAACATTTGCAAATATGCAACAGCACCATTAGCAACTGGTGTTCATTAATTTTCTCTAGGGTTTATGATCAAATGTATGGACTACCGTACAAAATATTTGATATTTTTGTTTGGTTACATTCAGTTTACAGACGTTTGTTTTGCTCACACTGGACAAAATAATTTTATTGTCAAAGGAAACTTTTAGTTATTGAAATTGCTACATGAGCATGTGTGTGGGTTAATGGATCTGCCCACAAAAGCAAAATAGCTTTTGCCACTTCAAACAAAAACTATGAGGAGTTGTTGTCTGCCAAACTGTAGCTGCACCAAATTGTAGCTGCAAAAAGATCTTTAACGTAATTTGTCTAAACCATGAAACATCTTAGCCATGTAAACATTACTTCTTCAGAAGATTAACACACGGATAATAAGTTCCTGTCATGATGAGCTCATAAACAGAATTAAAAAAAAATAAGAAAAAAAAAAAAGACAACTGAGAACATTCGTTTCAGCAAAATTGTAGCCTAGGTTGCTGCTGCCAATTTGCACTGGCACTGAACTTCTCAGGATGGTAATCCATTGCAGTTTTTTTGATGCATGTTTTGACTTTGCTGATCAAATCAAAATAAATGTAAATGTATAAAAAAATAAACTAAAACAAAGAAAAATATCTTTAACAAAAAGTTCAATCTTTTGTTATAATAAAAAAAAAACAAAAAAATCAGTAATTCAGTTCACAGTTTCTTGAGAAATTTAACTGTTAGCATAAAAAGAACAATATGCATACCTCTTCTTTAATGAAACTTACTCAGGCCTTGTACGTCGTGTAATACCTAGAATCAGAATGGTCAGCAGCAAAAACCATGCCAGGGATCCACAAGCAAAAGCCTTCAGTCTGAAGTGGGCACATTAACTCCTACTTCAGCAACTTTCCTCTACAAATTCCACCTCAAACATTACTCCCAGGTTTTAAAAAAAATCTGTGAAACTTTCAGGTTATTTTTCCAGATACACCTCTTCATTCACCAAGTTCCCTAGAGATATGGGAATATGAAAAGAAGGTATTTTGAGCTGAAGTAAACAACAATATTTGGTGAATACTAGGAAAACATACAACAACATGCAAGATCCCACTCTCTCAGCTAGGAAGCATGATAGATATTTAGGGCTATGGAACAAGACTAATTTCTTTTAAAAAGTGGTACCAAACTGGTGAAACTTTTTCAGCACCTATGGAAAAATGTACAGTGAAACTATGTCCATCAAAAAAAAAAAAAAATCATTTCTTACTTATCCAGACTCATTCACCAAGGACGGGCTTTCCCCAGTGCCAGTTTTTTGGTAAGAAGATTCACATCCTCCAGAAGCTGCTTCTCTAGCAAAAGGCACACTGACCACAGAAACATTACCTGGGGCCCTACTTGTCTTCTTTCCTTAAAGCCTAACTAACATGAATTCACAAGTTGTTAAGACAAGCTAGCCTGCATTCTGCTGAGCATCTCATTCACAGTTGAGGTGGAAAAGATTAGTATTTTTTCCTAAAACCAAAACACAAATAAAGGTTACACAGTACAACATGCAGTACTCCACAGGACAAAGCTAAAGCATGATGTTGGTGACTATACATACTGTATATAAATAATACTGTAAGTAAGTAGAGGTTGCTAGCTGAAGTAGTTCTTGCTTCTTCAGAGGAAGCAGAGTGCTTTCTTGCTATCTAATCTTACTTGAACTTGTGCATGAATGCATGGTGAGGTGCCCTGTTCAGAAAGTCCTTCTTCATATGGCAACAGGTTTCCCTATGCTACCTATTGACAAAGGGCTTGTACCAGTCGTAGTCAGGCTTTTAGCTCAGTTGGAGTCAAATACAATTAATGACAATATGGAATCCTTGAATGCTACTCAAAATGCTTGCTCACTATTCAGTAAACAGTTATGGCTACTAGTACATGGAAGGTGGCTAGCTAGCACAGGATCAAGCAATATTTTTTTTTTTTTTTAACTTTTTCAAACAGACTGAAGTACTAGTTTTTGTGAAAGAGCATCAGCTGCAGTCTCCCAGCAGTAACTGAGTAAATGAGCCTTTAAAAAGAGATGCATTTGGAAAAGATTTTAAAAGTGTAACTGGACTCACAACTCGAGTTGTTTGTATTTGGGGTTTTTCTGTGATATTTATTTGGGGGGAGGGGGTCTTGTTTTTGATTTTTTTAAAAGATGGAGAGAAAAAGGGAGATAAATACCATTATATGTTAAAAAAGCCCCGTTTGTTGAGTGGATGAAGGCGACTTAACTAGGCCAGATCTAGGCACAAATTCCTCTCCATGAACAGCATAGGTAACATACCTCTAACAGCCTTTAGACTATCTTCAGACATGTAAATCTATGGATTTCAGCTGCTACTAAGTTAACTTCTACTGTCATGTTAACTTTTATGTCATGCTCCTACCGACAAGTGCTGGCTGTGGAATTAACTTCTGTTTGAGAAGGAATTAATTCAGTTTATGTGAACTTTCATCATTCTCATGACCTTTTATTCTTTAAAAAGATTATCGTTGAGCAATGTTTGTGCTCAAAAACTTCTCTCTGCTCTTGGTTCCTTAATTACTTACATATTACCTTAAGATAGTCTTAAAACATTAGTAATCTTCTTTAAAGCAAAACCCTTTGGGTATAGGAGCACAGAGCGATTTAGAGCAAGTTTTTCTTCCTAATCATTTGTACCTGTCTTGCTAAGTACAGTACGTCAACCAAGCCCACATCCTGGATTTAAATTTATAATGCTCAGCTCACCAGAGGGATTTACCTTTGCAGGCAGGAAAGAGGCCTGTTCAGATGCATCTTAATGTCTGAATCATTTTCAGAAAAACTGATTATGCAAATTAAGATGAATAGCATTAAGAAACATATCTTAGAGTTCTGAATTGTAGCAGGAAAAGGTTGGTTTAGTATGCTTGCCTTTATCAGTAGATGAGCAATACCAGATACTGTGGTCTTGCCATCACTGACCATATGGCACGATGACAGAGCAGCCCCTACTATTGATGTAAAACCGATTCCATAGTTTCTTCCTCTCTTTTTCTACTTCTCTTCCCCTTATCCATCCCCTCTGCCCTAAAATACCCTGTGAAAGGACAGCATTTGTTGGATTAGGATTATACCCATCATCTTACACTTCAATGTTCTGGACACTAAACACCACTCACAGGAAAACGGGCAATGTCCTCCAGAAGCTGTTTACCAAGCAGAGCCTCATTGAACCAACATAATTAATGAACATTAATCCAGACAATAACTCAGTAGACAGACAGGAATGCAGTGTCAGCACCCAGTGAGATGAAAATTGGATGCCATTGTGTGTGCAGAGAGGAAAGACTTTCACATTAAAGGAATCTAAAGAAATGGAAATGGAAAAGGCTGGGGAGTTCAGCTGGGGGCAGATTTGCACACTGTCAGATTTATATTTCAGTACTAAGTTTTTATCTTTTTAATTACAAAATTAAAAGTTAAGATAGAACTTCACTGGTGTTCTAGTAAGTCTTAAAATGTGGTAAAATTTTCCTTTTTTTTTTCGGTCAGGCAATAAGAAGCAATTAAACTCCATGTTGCCCAAATGAGCAGTACAGTAACTCCCTATAATTTCAGGTACAGCACTGATGGAACAGAATTCTTCCTCTTATGTCTCTATGTTGGCCATGCCAAATCACAGGAGGAAACCAGAAACTGATTTGTCTGCCATAAAGCCTTTCCAGTTCTCACAATCTTATCCTTGGTCTCGTGGTATCCAATGCCTCTTTGAAAGCCTAGCTCTTTGGATCTCCTGGTTAGATGCAACATTCGGTTTCATTCGAGGTGTTGCAGATGACTTCCCTTGGAAGGGAAGAATCAACCCACAGCAGATACACACTCAGTCCCTGGAACTTACTACCACAGCCTGGACATATCTATCTGCTCTATGTGGAATTGTACTGAGCAAATTAAAGCCAGCTCAGATTTTTTTCCACTATACTATTTTTCCAGAGGGAAACAATAAGACTTTTACACAGTTGCGTACTCTTTATAAACGCTTTTTGCCTTTTTTCAAATAAACTGACTTTATCTAATGTGTAATGTGCAACATGACTGGAAAGTCATACGTTGCATTTCACCTAGGGAGCTATATAGCTCTTTTCTGAGGACAAACATAAAGGACTTCATCAGAATACATGAACTAAAAATAAAAATATGTTTTAAAATACAATGCTAGTTTTTCCAGAGCTACGCAGACATAAAAACATTAATTTGCTGAATAGATGGTTATGGGATCTGCTGACATATTTCTGTTACTAACTCCCAGCGGTACAAAAGTTCCTTGAGAAGCAGAACTAATGAAAACTTGTCGGTTTCCTATCAATCAGGATTCCACAAGTGGACTCTCTCCACCTAATGACATTCATGCTCCAGGCGCAGTTTTTCGCTCACATTTGGGACATTCATAACATCATTTTCCTCTGCTGATTCTCCGCTGTCCAGTAATCCATTTATGTTGCTGCTTTTAAGTCAATGTGGGCATCAACAATGTATCTCCTCCACTTACCTTCACATGTCATACAGTTTTGTAAGCTGAGTAGGAACTACCCTTCCCTAGAACTTCTGTCAAATTTGGTTAAAACTGCTCAAAGCACTGAGATGTTAGGAGCAAAAAGAGATGCGTATACACACACAGAGAGCATGATCTCTCAAGCCAAGTTTCCTCAGGAAAACAGGCTAAAAAAAGGAGAATGGTGGTAGTTTTTTCAAAGCTAGTTCAAATAAGGAGATACATTTTATATCCTGTTCAGCATGCCTTTTTTAAAGGATTGGAATGCAGTTGCATTCATAAACAGCTATAAATACTTCCCATAGAAACACCATATAGTCCTCCTCTCCTTGCTCCCAGCCAAACTTCATCTCTCCAAATGTAAGACAAGAGCCTATTTTAGAAACAACTTCAGCAATGTGTGTATTCCTGCAGTTTGGAAAAGGACAAGCTTGTGAGTAACAAAAGCAACAAAAAAGGTCCTTCCATCATTAGACTTAGAGTTTGTCTTCCCTGCTAAGAAGAGAAGTAATTTTAACCTTGTAGAAACTAGGATGCAGAAGCTATCCCTCAGATAAAAATTCAGCAAAAAGGTGTTTTTATTTTTACCCTAACACAAAGGAAATTCAACATTTCATGCCTGCCTGAAGCTGTTGTTTGTAAATTTATCTCACTGTAAAATGAGAGCAGCGTGTTTTCAGAGTGCTTTTGCCTTGAAACAAAGTTGATCCATGCCTTTGCCACCTCAAAAATAATACATTTTTCAATAATGGTATTTCAATAATGGTATTCAAGGCTTCAGAGCTTGACAAGCATAGCACAGATTGTAAGGGCGCACAGTCCACATTTTCAAGAGATCATTGATTGGAGAGGACTTTGGTCTCTAAGCTAAGCTGTAAGCTAGCAATTGCAAAGCAAGAGGCAGGCCCAGAAGCACAGATCTGTGTTTCCTGTTTAAGCAGCCACAGTAAGTCCAGGATCTATCTCAGGGTTACAACTTGCGAGGATAAGGCCAGCAGCACAGAGCAATGGCTTTCAGCTTTATGCTCACACAGAAGCCACATGATGATGCCAAGTACTTGTAAAATCATTTAGTTCTTTTCCAGCATTCCCCAGTCTCCAATTTCAAGTTTGCAAGGCTGACTTTTAATTTCATTTATTAAGTGTAGCCACATACCCTTACGATAAAAACCATGTTTGAGAGAGGGGCAAATGAACTACATACATGGCCCCTGCAAGCACTTAGCTGTGCTGGCAGGACCACAGGCTAGCACTAATACTGTATACAAAATTATCCGCAGGCAATGCCTTCCCAGCACCCTCACACAGGAAATGGAACCAGACAGAGCTAAGTGCAAGAAACTCATTTTAAAGACAACCAATGGTACAACCTTGCTTGCAAAACCCCTGACTTCCTATACTTTCACGATGAGGGAAATGGTGAGGGAAATGGAAAATCCCTCTGAAAAGTGCAGCTCTTCCCACAAGCTTCAATTCCTATGACAAACAAAAATTGGTCAGGACATTCTTCTGTAAAACAGAAAATTCGGGTTTTAAGGCCATCTGTGCTGGATCAAACCCCTCAGCACAGTGCTGAGCTGTTGCAAACTCAGTTTGTCCTCACAAACATGTTCAAAAAGAAAAAAAAAATTAAGAGGTATCTGATCTCTAGCGTACTATATGCTGGATTAGGTATTGTCTGTCCTCCCACAGCTGGCACAAATCCAGCATAAATTCCACACTGTGTGTTCTGCTTAATTTGACACTTGATCCAGATCATATTTGTGCTGCTTGGTGACTTGGTATTAATGAACGAGAATCAGATTTAGGAAGATTCTTCCAGCCTAAGGTCAATCAGGGTAATTACAATCACTTAGCTTTTTAATCCTCCATTACAGGGACCATTTCTGCTAAAATAACGTAGGCCTACAACATTTTAAAATGCTTATCAGTCATTTTTCAGCCCACTCCCAATTGTCTCCCAGTCCTCCCAGCTCCATCCCAGTAATCCACAGAGGCACAAAAACCATATCATCAGTAACTGTGATTTCTACAAGATGCTTTTTCTCCACCATTTAGCTCTTCTCTCCACCTAATGGGGATTCCCATCCAAGCCGGAGCGAGGGAAAATAAGTCTATAAAAATGATGACTCTAACCAAGTCCAGAGAGCTTGTTCATTAATATGCCACTGATAACTTGGTACAGTGCTGTGTGGAGAAGGCTTACGCTGATTTTCCTCTAACAAGGTCTTTTGTCACTGCTGCACTCTCCTCTGGGAGCTGTGCATGTGTGCACAGACTGTCAGGTTATTCTCCCCCCTCATCAGGGTCATCCCCAGAAATCCCCACATCTGAGATGAAGGGTAACATCCTTGACCCTGCCCTGCACTGAGCACTGCCTTCCCCTGCAAGAATTTCCTCTGGCAACAAATCCCAGCCTTGCAGAACCACAAGATAACAGAAATTATCCTTTTGAGATCTGGATTAAGTCAGAAGTTTCATTTATACGTACATACATACAATTTCCATGCAAGAGTTCAAACAAATGGTTTAATCAAAACAGTTCAATCAAATAAAAAAATAGAAATGAGATGTTTATGCTTTAACTTAGCAGAGAACACCACCAGTTCCAAAGTCCTCTACTTTTACTTTGTAGTCTCAGTCTCCCATTAACGCATCAAATTCATACATATAGCAATGAATATACCATTGAGCTGTATTTTTATGGTCTTAGATCTCACCCAGTCAGGTGGACTCAGATCTAAGTCATTAAGTCAATGATCTGCAAGAGCTGGCAATCAACCATAACCTTTTCACTATAGCAACTAGGTAATTTATACAATAAAGAGTAGTACATCAAGTCTGATGGTTTTATGATTGTATCTTGGGCTATTCATCAAAATAGCTTCTAAAATATCTAGACTTGGTCTATTTTTGTTTAGAGTTGATTTCAGATACGTTGTCAGAAGTAAGTAATGTTTACAGCTTGTCTTCATGGCAAATAAATAATTGAAATGTTCATTTATCTTGTGCCATCTCCACATTTGCAAAGAAGAACTTTCAGAGCAACTTGTATCAAAGCCAAAAGAGCTGACAAAAATGTAGAAGCATACACTGCTTACCAAACCAATAAGTCATTATGACCACAGACAAAACCAACTTACTTACACATCCATCTCAAAGATGGATGAACTTATTTGTTGATGTAAACTCCTGCTGCTGCTGATCAAATATTTAAGATGAGATGTTGAATTAATAATCTGATATCCAGTGAGTATCACTTGTGATGAGTTTATTTATTTAAACATGCAGAGGTATCACTACTGTATTTCTGTGTAAAAATATTCCTGCCACCTATATATTTTCTTCCTGTTTCAGGCAATTTTGGCAATGTTCTCAATTACTGCATAACACTGACACCAAACAGGCAGGTGTTCCAGCATAGGAGAGGCTGTGATTTCATGCACCATGCTCCAGTGGAAGCATCTGAGGACTATGGTAAGACCTTTACTGATGTCTCCTCCACTTCAGCACAGTTTACAGGACTCCTTTCTGACAGGCAGTGCCATCATCAAACTTGAGAATGTGACAAAGTCAACTGCAAAGCACCCAGAGCAATCCAGGAAGCTCCCCTGACCCTGTGCTTGCTACCGAGCATACTAAATATGCTGAAGATGGATCAGAATAGTAAAATAGAGTTGAACTGCTGGACCTAAAGTGAATTTCTCAGCCTTCCTGTGGATCCCAAAACAACAGCATTCACAGTCTACCCCACAACACTTGGCAGTGAGAAAAGTTGGCAGGAAGCCTTGAGACTGCTCCACTCCTTGGGACCAGACTACTTGCCAAAGGGAAGAGCTACAACTACCATGAGGATATTCAGGCACACTGAAAACCACATAAAGCTGTTTGAGGAAAAATACATAGGTGCTGGTGTACTTAGCACTTATTAGTACCTCTCTTTAACTCTTAGTTTCACTGTCCATACCCTGGTTACAATACCATTATGTAAAAAGACACCGCACAAGAGAGTTGCCCTCAGGTGGCTGGTTTATTTCAGAAGTAATATACCTAAAACATACTCTGCACTGCAGTCCTGTAAGTCAGCAGCAGCCAGACTTCTACTGAAGACTAACGCATTGCACACAGACTCACTAAAGCATTACACAGACCTGTCGGACCTCCAGCCATTACTTACCGCTGAACAGAGGTAGGAGACACCTTTCATTCATCCAGCTACTTGCATTGAAAAGGAAAATAATGCCTCCCCACATGGCTGCACTGGCTGTATTCTTTAAACACCCAAGATGTACAAATGCACATACAAGAACAAGAGAAGTAAATATACCTTCCCATCCCTGTAGCACAAATTGAAAGAGTGGAGAAATTCCTCACTTACAAGGCCAGAGGAACATCTGAGTTTCTAACCCGATAGCCTCCATAAAGCTGGCCACTGATCTTCAACCACATCTACTGTATCCCTAACATTAAAGTGCTTCTGTGCATACATATCCATCACCAACATGTTCCAGAAGTTTGCTCACCCAGTATAGCACCGCCTAAGCTGCAGAGAGATGAGTTTGTCTTACAACTCAATAATAAAGATGTGTGTGCCTCATGAAGCTCCTTGCTGGTAACACATGGATGATGCAACTGAAAAAACGCAGCAGAACAGGCTTATCAGCACAGCTCTGACATCCAAGGGAAAACTATAGTGATAAGGTCCTGAGGGTCTCCTCCAGGAACAGCCCATTTCTGGACCTGCTCTTCATCCCCATGCTATTTCCAGATGTCCATCATGTTATCATTGTCTGGGAACCTCAGGCAAAGAGAAGAACCCCACCGTTCAAAGCACTGTGCAAGTCCAGAACTAAAACTGCCTCAAGCAGCTTGTCCATGCCAATTTGCCCATCACTTTCAGAGCAAATAGAAAAATCCTCCTCCACAAATCTGGCAGCCACAGGGCTTTTGCCATTAAGTGGCTGTGCTTCGGCCTCACCTTCTCCCTGTTCCTTCTGTTCATTCTGAGCAGGCAGCCCAGCACTCTGAGCTGGCATTTCTTTGGCAGTTTCTGCCACAGGGGTCAGGCAGAAGGAGAACCACCCTTGAGAAAACAGTTCTCCTGCTCATGAATCTCAGTCCCTTTCCGCTCTCCTAATAATGGCAGATATCCCATACATAAATAAAACCTCTTCTGCCAGTATCTTTGATGGACTTCCCTTGGTGGAGAATTCCCCTAACGCCAAAAGAGAATATCTCCTCACTTTTCCCAGGGAACAACATTTGTCTGAGAAAATATAAACCTTTTAAGGATTTCAAATCCTGGAAAAAGAAGAAGTTCTCAGTATATTTAATGAGGGAGTCAAACAGAATAGTAGTCCCAAGGAGCACAGATCTCAGCACGCCAACTAAACCCAGGCCTTCAAAACCACAAAGCAGCAAAAATTTGCAGAAGGCCCTTCTGCTGGTAAAACAATGCTGCACACTTATAATTAATGTAAAACTTCATTAGAATCTCTGGGGAAAAAAAGTCCATTTGGAGGCAGCTATAACAATTATTTATCATTTCTAGTTCTAGAAGAGAAATCAGAGCCTCATTCTTGGAAGTATTCAAGAAATGTAAGGAAATCAGGTTCTGCTTGACAGCACAGAAACACTCTGCAGGGTTTGCACCCACCCTCATCACCTGCACCCTGTCAGCATCAGCCATGTACAGCCAGCTGAGTCAATGCGCAACACAGCTGCTGTTTCAGAATCTCCACCTGCTGCCTCCTTCGTATGCTTTAGTGCAACTCCTTCCCACCACAATCACCATGTAGGTGGGAGAAGAGACACCTTCCCAGGCTGCACGCACCATCTGCATTGCCCAGTGGCCACAGAACAGTGCCACAAGCCTGAAAGAGAAGTTTTGACGCCGTGCAAACCAGCTGGTACATCATGGAGCACTGGAGGCTGTCAGTGCACCGAACCTCAGCCTCACGTGAATTGGAAAATAACCATAGACAATGCTCTTGGGAGCCACCTACTGGCAACGAGAAATTAACCTTTTGCACGTCCACATCGAGCTGGGATCTCCCCTGCAGAGGAATCTCCTAAGAGCTGCTCATAACTCCACCATAGAATCATAGGTTCATAAAACAGGTTAGGTTGGAAGGGACCTTAAAGATCATCTAACTCCAAACCCCTGTGCCATGGGCATCTCAGGCACCTCCTAAACTCTTGCATTCCTAACTGGAATCTTCTGAGGGATCATGTACACGCTGCTTATTTAAGCATAGTTAAATGTTATAGATCTATTTAATAACAATTCCTAGCATTTCACATGCTCAATGAGCCATCCAAAAATTATTTTCATTTCTAACATTATTTTCTTTTCCAATATGTTTGGACTTTGAAAAATAGAAAGCACTGTAGAAGTCAGTTTTCGTGTCAAGTATTATTTCATCAAGTATTATTTTCATGTCAAATGCAAAACCCTAGCAAGCACATGTGGAAAAGCAGGAGAAAAATCCAGGCCACCTAGCAAATTGAAGTGCCATGATTTTAAGACTCGACTCCAAGACTGGAAACACTAGGTTAAGAAGCCAAATCAATTCCCAGGAGCTGAGCTGGAAGAGGAGAGGTCACACTGGAGCACTGCCACTGGGACAAGAATGTGTGAGATGTGTGTGGACAGCCATTCAAAGTAGAACTGGTCTTCCCTTAGCACAGCATGGCTAGGTGAGCACAGACCCTTGGGCTAATACAGATACATTGCAGGTGGCAAAATGGGAGAGAGCAGATGATAATTATGCTGCATCTCATGCTTGGGTGGATTAAATAGCATCCCTGCTAAGTGAAGGTCCAAAGGCAAGGAAAGGCGTCCAGAAGCATTGTTGAAAGAGCTGAGGGGTAATTAGAGGGAAAAATACACGTGCAGCAGAAGGGGTTACTTTTCCAGAAAAGAAGAATTTTCTGACACTGGGACACAATCACAACATATATCAATTTCCCAGCCTGAGGGTATGACCCTGTTGCATCCACACTGTATAGACAACAGCCTCTGCACACATGACTCGCACACACAGCACAGGGAAGAGCACGGCCAGTACATGCAGGTCTCCATCCTCAGTGCCCAGCATTTCATGTGAATGGAACAGAAAAGGTGCTCCAAATGGGAGGCCTGGCACCTACCAACTCGTACACAATGTGGATAATCAGAGGTTAAGAAAAAATCCTGTAACAGTCTCCCAAGACACTAAGTACAGCCAGACAAACGTTAATTCTGAAATAACATAGGAGACAACCTCTACCAGGAAGGTCTCAAAACCAGCCCCTGTAGACTGACAACAAAGTATCAGCAAGCCACTACAGAGGAAATGATTCATGTTTATCCTGCTACACTTTGCATGGCAGAAGGTTTCCAGGGCATCCCAGGAGTCTACCAGACAGAGCAGAGGTGGGTACCAAAGCAGAAGAACATTTATCTTAGTTCTAGAGGGTGTAAATTCAAATCAAAGAAAGGAGATAAGACACATGAAGTAATGCCAGCGCACCACACGTGTGCAGTACTTCATTAGCAAGGCAGACATGAAGTTTCCTGACCTGTACACAAGTTAAAGGTATCACTTTTCATACCATCTTCTAGTCACAAAGGAGAAGATGGTAGCTTTAATGTCCGTGCCCTGTTGTGTTTTGCGCTTGGTTTTAGATAGAAAGCTTCATTATTTTAAAATTAAAAGTAGACCCAAAGAGATCCCTGTCCATATATCATCTCTACACCAATGCTCAGGTTTCAGTCAGCCATCATTAACACACCAACTCTGTATTAAGACCTAAAATGCTGCCAGTTTTCTGTGTCCTTGGTCAAAGTCCAGTCAGTTTCTCAGTGTGAAGTGGTACTGTTTCTCAGCCCAGTAGTAGTAACGCTCCACATGTTTTTTTCCCTCCTCTCTCCTCACATCTTGTTCTACGCCAACATGTCTTAGTGAGGCTGTCTGGCACACTTCTCCATTCTTTTTAATGGTTTAAAGAAAACATATTTTTCATCAAATGAAAGCACTTTGAACAGAATCTATCATGAAGGAGAGAAAAATATTTTTTTTTCTCCTTCTGAGTGGCAGTTCTGTTGGGCACTAAATTCATAATCCAAGGTGTCTAAAACTGCTAAATTTAGCAAGTCAAGTAATAGCAGTTCTACATGGGCCAAAGGATGATTTAAGGATGAGGGAAGCAATATATCTTTTTAACAATTGAAAGAGTTGGGAACATTCCCACAGTGAGAACACACTTAGCAAGTTTTTCTGCAAGCGGGACACTTGGATGCATGGAATACTTCAGCTACAGCAGTAATCCCGCCGCGTTCTGTGCTGAAAGCAGAGGTCAGCCCTAAGGGATTTACATCAGACACACAGTCAGACAAGGCATGCACATCAGGGAATAGGTCCTTGCACAGATATAAACACACCAGCTGCATGCAAGCTCTTCCTTCCAAGATGCCATAGCTGCCCCTTCTTTCTCTCTATCTGTCTTTTATAAAAGCAGAATGTGATGCTGTACTAAAACATCAAAACCTTCCTTCCTACACAAACACGATTCCACACTGAAGTAAGCAGGGAGTGGATGGGATAATTACTCCCAAAACAAGCCACTCTGAGCTTGGCCAGGTTGTTAAGGCACAGATCTGCATTCAGGACTATGTGACATTGCCCTCTCACAAAAGGGACTTACGTAGGAAGGAACCCCATGTCAGATATTCTCAAAGGACGTGGAAATAATCTTCTGGCTACTTTTGCTGGTCCATGGGTCCTTCTCTGATCCGTTCTTCTTGCCTGTGTGGCTTGGGGAAGAAAAAGAACCGCAGCTGAATTTTCCAGCTGTGTTTGGAGTCAGGGAAAGGAGAAAGCCACACACTCATCAAGCAGTCAGATGTGTAGACCTCACTTTAAGTAGCAGAGAAACAGGAGGTAGTTTGGCAGCTATTTTCTGCTATAACTTAGACAGTCTAATCAGTTCGCAATTGCAGCTGAGGACTAGAAAGAAGAGTCATTACTTATAATTAGAAATGACCCCAAGCCACAGACATCCAGATACAACCTCCACTGAAGCTCTCTCTAAATCCAAGGCCAGGTCTTCAGCCAGTAACTTGTACTGTAGTCCATGGAGCAATGAAACTGTTCTGAATCCAGCACAATAGGTTTCAGAAGATGAAAAAAGGCCGACTGGAGCCAGGAAGAGCTTGTGGGATGCCCTTCCAGGAGCAGTTGTTTACCCCTCTGCCTTTTACCAGGTGACTAATTAACTGGAAGAGAAATAAACACCAGCACAGGGGCAGAGCATCTCTCAGGACAGCCACATGACATTATGCATCCCTGGCTCTCACTTCCCCCACAATTAAGTTCCTCTTTGTGTATCTGCTTATTACTGTACATTGCCGAACCGAGTCTGAATTTTGACTCTGATCGTTCATCTGGCTCCATGCATATGAAAACCCTACACCAAACCCTACCAATTTCCCAACAAGTTCTGGAAGGGATACCCACATGAGGTATGTTAGCTGCCTAATGTGGGTGACTGAGTACGCTTTAGGCTCACTCCAGAAAAAGAGGGCATTTCCTCCAGCAGGTGACTTCAAGCAGTGACCTGACTCAGGCCCCCCCATGGAGGGAGCTCACCCTCCAAGTGTGGTCATCCACCTCCAGTGGCTCAGGTACTGTGAGTTCCTCTCCTACCTGGGCAGACAGGCAGAGATTCATCTGCACAGCCCTGAACAGATCAGCTGAGGACCTGAGACAGAACTTTCTGTGTGCGGGGCCCAGATGGTTTGGTACAGCGACCACTGTGCTTCTAAAAGCTCATGAAAACAGAATCCCATTGTAGCTTTTGTGAGAGCCCAGTGAAAGCTGTAAGTCTCCACCCTGAAGACACGTGTAAGGCCAGCTGAGTTCCTCAGAGAGGGAGAGAGAGATGCTCTGGCCAAGTCCAGGCTGGAGCACGTTTTGAGTTTTTTTCCATTCTCAGCTGAGTGGCAACACATTTGAAAAAGCAGCTTGAATCAGTTGTTATTCCAGGAGCACCACACACATACCTCACTCTAGTGTCCCTCCCAACGCAAGGTCTTGTATTATGAAACCTAACCACAATTATGCTTTCATAAATAGTGCAGTGTCAAGATCCCGCTGAGTCCCAAGTCTGATTTTTTCTTTTAAAAAAAAGAATATTTACAACTAGTCTTACTCATTTTGAGCACAACCACAAAGCAGGAGTAGGAAGAATTGATTTATAGCAACCAAAGAGTTGATACAACTAGAATAGTTCCAGACTGATGAAGGACTTCAGCTGCAAACTGTTACAGCTTTTATGGGATAGGGTGCTCCAAAAGTAATGCCTCCCATTTATTTCCATGGAAATTACAACAGATACACTGTCACTGTGGAGCGGAGTGGAAGAGTGTGGGGGAAAGATTAGTGTTACTTTGCTTTTCCACTGGGATGATCCCAAGGCAGTTTGAAGTGGCTACCCTGAAGGTCACCACTGCTGTTAGCCATGCAGAGCAGCAGCAGAATTCTTTTTCTTGTCCTTAGAAAAAAGAGGGAGTGACCAACTGATGGTAGGGAACTTGTGTATTAGGCATTGGTTGCTCCAAAAGTAAAACCTCCTATTTATTACCATAAAAACTACAACAGATACAAAGAGCACAATAACACTACTTGCTACAACAACAAAACAGCTACAAAGCACTCTTTTCCAACATAGTCCCCACCATTAGCTGTGCATTTTTGCCAGCAATGAACAGGAGCCTGTATGCCGCATTCATAAAAATCTGCACCAGTGGAGGTGACCACTGTCACTGCCACCACTGCTGAAATGCATCACCCGCCGCCCTCAGTGTGCTCACATCCACTGTTTGCTCTCCAACAATGTTCAGCAACCATCAATGAATGTCAGTGGGTGCCATTTCTTCCACATCGAGAAATTCAATTCTGCCCCTTTGCTTCATACGCACTTACATGTCAGATGTCATTGTGTCAGAGTGCCCCTCTGCTGCCATCTGTCACACGGCAACAAAATGGAATAGAATGTTGGTGGGAAGGTTCAACCTCTACTGCCATATCACCATCATCCACCTCTGATGTTGTGGGCCAACATAATGACACAGGAGGCATTGCTTTCAGAGCAGCCCTCATGTATATGCTACATATACAAACTCATTTTGGGTTTCAAACCAAAACTTGACTCATCTCTTTTTCCTGGTGGCACTGAACAGTGAACACTAGCAATTTTATAACAGTTTGTTCCCCCCCCCCCCTTTTTTCTCTTTTATGTTGTAATAAGTAAGTTATAATACATTTGTAGGACATGCTATTACAATAACAAGGAAGAATAATATGATAACAGAAGTTGGACCCTGGGTACTTGCAGTCTACTCCTGGCTGTCACTGACATGCTTGTCTCACCTTGGGTGCAGCTAGCTTGCTGCTCACCAGCTGAGCAAATGCTCTACATATCCATTTAAGAATGTGTTGTGCATTAAGGCTTCTGAGTGCTTTGAGATCCTGAAAAGAAAGGCAACGTACCAACCAGGTGCAAAGTATTAAATAACTCGGAGCCCAAAACAGAAGGGTTAGTTAATTACAAGAGTTGCACGTACATTTGTATGAGGGGACAAATAGGAAAAACAAAAAGATAGGTTGGGCTTAGCAAACTAAGTGCCGCTGGGTGATCTGTACCTCTGAGTATTAAGCCAGCAGTTTCAGTTCCAGGCAGAGCACCAGTCTTCCTGCAAACTGCAATGAGGCACAGCTGCTCACTGGGCCAGGACATCCAGGGGATGATTCTGGACAAGGATCTTGGTTTTTTATTAGGCACTCAGTGGTGACAGCATCTCTGGACACTGAAAACATGTGGAAGCCTGCAGACACGTAGCTTTATTGAAAAAAAGAAAGATGGTTTCACTTCTGAACTCCCCAAGCCTCCAGACAAAAGGCTGTACAAGATATCCTGGACCAAACGCACTCAATTCATTGGAACAGACAGTAACGTTTTAAGTTACTTTCACAGAATGTACCTAATTATGTCATCACAAGCTACAAAGGCTGTAAGAACACATGCTACAGCCAATATCTTGACATCACGCACACATGCTTAATGTCTTACTAAATCTTACAAGTGCGAGAATAACATCTTTGTTTAACAACAAAGAAGCAATGCTGGGTTTACTTGTCTTAATCACCTTATGTATAAGAGCATTTTTTCTAGAAATCCATAATCATGCTAATGAGTGTGTTTCTGCAATGTCACTAAAGTAGTGCTATCTTCCACTTCCTGTTTATTTTTCTTTTCTCAAAAGAAGGCTCTCGATGTACTTCACCAGGTATAGTCTGTATTTTTTTTATTTTTTATTTTTTGGTTATTCATGTAAAAATAGGACTGTGATTAACTGAAACAGTGTAATGTGTCCAAAACAACTACAGCAGTAACAACTAGCAAATATTTTCAGTTGCTTCTGTGAGAAGCCTAGCAGGCAAACCCATTGGCAAGCACAATCTGAGTGTTAGGAAATGTTTCTGGAAATCAGATTTGGGACTTGAAATTTTAAGTATCTGCACCCAAATTCTGATTCCAAGCACTAGTTTAATGCAATCAGAGCAACCAACACAGCTCAAATTTGTATCCTGTGTAGTCATAACAAGCTGCTTGAGAACAATCGACAGAGCAAGACGTCATTTAAAATGTGAAATAAATTCATGAAAACACTACACTGCTCAGAGATTATTTAAGAATAGAGGAATGGAGCTAAAAGCATCAAATACAATATTCCTAAAAAAATTCTTTCCAAGATGATAGTGACTCTAAAATATTAATAAAATCTGATAAAATACTCAAAAAATACGAGCACTAGAAACATGGTAAATATAAATTTAATGTTCCAGTTCACACATTCATACTTTACACAAACACCTCCACATCTTAGCAGACCTCCAACTCTTGAATTGGAATCATTCAACCGTTTCCACATTTTTGATATATCTGGCTTGTAGATAAACTTCAAATATGCAGTCTTGAGTCAAATGATAATGTCTGCTGGGTACACGCTTTAAAAAGCAGAGAAAACTTAATTATCAAAGCAAGTAATTTAGGGCAGTCTCTTAGCATTTAAACTCACTATCCCTGCAAAATTTATCGTATTTATCAGCATTTTGATTAATGTATGAGTGGCTTGTGGTTTTCTCTTGCCAGTGTAAAAGATAGGGTCTACACTCAATGGACAAATGAAGAGATTGCACATCACATTTTATACAGTCTCCTCCATCATATCAGATGAGTCACTGACCTTTGAGAATCTGTTACAAGCAGGGTGAGTGTAAGCTCACTCCTTCCATAAATACAGAGGAGCAGAGGTAAATCCCCCAACCTCGAGAACGGTGAAGTCATGAATATGTCAGTGATAAGAAGGAATTCACTGCACCTGGAGAGTAGCATTTCAGGGCCACGTTTGGGAAATGATCAGAAGTGAAGAAGAATATTCAGGATGAGTATTTATAGAGAATATGAGCTAGACCTAAGAATACAAGGTATAACTTAATGTATAGGGCCCCCAAAAAATCCCATGTTTTTGAAGAGGAAGACATTTTTCTTCAAGTTTCAACTTCAAAATGACTTGCAAAGTTAACTTGAGGCCTCTCAAATATAATCCTTTGGACAACAGATATCATTAAGAAATGTCATGGATTAAAATTCGAATTTGATCAGTGTAGAGATGACATGAGGAAAAGAATATGGATTGGGAAGTCAAGGAAAAGATGAAATTGGATACACAGAGGTTCCAGAAAACCAACACTCTTCCAAAATGGAAACAAATCTTTAACTTCCAACATCTTGATATCCATCTAATTACCATATAAAATTTGCTAGAAAGGGGTATGTCTCCATTGCAGACTTCTGTAGTGAAGAGAAAGAAAAAAGGTATTGGCAGACCAGTGAGGCACAGACATGCAGAAAGCAACATGCCCCAGGGGCACCAGCAAAAACAAGATTGTGTCTTCTTCAATCCCCAGCTGTCCAGCCTCCAGGCACTCACCTCTACAACCTTTGGGCACACCAGTGAATGGAAGATGACAGCTGCACGCTTCTCTCTCACTCCTTTCCTTTAGTATTAGGAGCATGAGGCAAGAAAGTTGGGCCAGAACACCAGTTGCTGGGGCTAAAGACCGGAATTCCTTTGCACATCATGATGACAATGTTACTCTGTGGTTATATGCTTCTCAAGCTTCATCTCTGTTTCCTAGCATTCTCAACTTGCCTCCATTCTACAAAGCCTATTATACGTTACATCCACCTATCAGGCAGGATTTTATTCTTTTTTTTTTTTTTTTTAAATCTACTTTATGCTCAGTCCAGCCAATGAACATCATTGCAGCCAAGAAGCTTCGAAAAAAGTTTGTACAGTAATTACATTGTCAGGTTTCCTAACTACTTTGAGTAACCATTAATGAGGACTTTCTGACTAAGCACATCCTCCCTTTCTATTCCTTTTTTACCCTCTAGATTAGAGATCATGGTACCAGAAAGATATTGGAAAGCACATTATGTCTCCAGCAGGTTCTCAAGGAAGTTTGACAGCACTGTGTTCCTGGTTTCCCTGGTCACGCTCATGATTTGCATACCAATTTAAGAAGAATCAATTACTAACTGCTATTTGTCATCACAAACCTCACAAGACCATTTACAAAAAGCAGGTTGTGGGAAGCCTTATGAATTTTGAATTTGAAGCCTTGAACCTCTGAAATGTTAGGTTTGGATTTGATATGGAAGGGAAGAAAACATTTGACAGAAGCTGTAAAACTAGAGATAAACAAATATAAAAGAATAAGAAAAGCGACAGAATAATACATCAGAAAAAGACGTTGGAAGCTTGGCTTATTTTTAAAGGTGCATAATTACATGTAGCAGAAGGGACTTCTGTAGAATTGTCTTCTTCCACATTTTTCATTCTCATGTCTTGCATTTAAAGTGAACTCAGAATTATTTGAAGATGTTCATGCTCAGAGCTTTAGTTCTCGATACTTAGCTTGTCTGTTAATCTTGAACATTGGTATTCCCATACCAACTCTCATTTGGGAATTTAAATTTTAAGCAATCTTGAAACCTACATAAGAGTGGATGCAAGGCAGAGAAAAACTTTTTTGGAGTCCACAAACAGGATGCTAACCCAGTGAAGAGTCATATTCAAAATGTTTTAGGAGACAGAAGATCCTGAGAGAGTATCATTAAAATCTACAATGAACTGGCAAAACATACGAGAAGATTTAACATTTTACAAGCTGAAGTACATAGGAGTTGTTTTAAGTAACATATGATTAAATTTTTGTCTGATCATAATTACTTCTTCTAATCCTTCAAAGACTTAAATTCAGTTTTGATATGTCTGTCTGAAGTCTCCACCTAAATTAATCAAGACACTTTTAATCGGAATACACCACAACAATTAAGAATCTAGCCCTCAGAGTGCCAGTTCTATTGCTGGTGGCATCCTGTACAAATGTGTAATGAAGCCTTATTCTGCTCCACTTAGCAATAATGGTCAAAGACATTATTGCTGGACATATATTTTCAAAAGTACAGGAGAGAACGGGAACGAAAAACACCTGGTGTAAGTTCATGCACCTTGAAATACCATACATACCATCACATCTGAACTACAGGATGTGTTATTCAGAGAACTTTGACTTTTGATTATATGTCATTATATTTGATAAAGCTGAAGTAAATTGGCTAGCAATGTTAGCATCAAAAAACTACAAGAGAAAATATGTGCTTAAGTATTCAATTGAGCAAGGAAGTTTATTACTTATTATATAAACTAATAAATGGTTTTAAAAGCATGAAACTAGTCAATGGACTTATTATCATGTTCTATGAAAAAAGAGCTGGTAGTCTTTTGTAGCCCTAACCTAACCTGCTTCCGTGGGTTAGGGTACATCCACACTGGAACAGGGAAGACCAGGACATAGATCGTTGCAGGTGGATGAACAAAGCAAAGGGCTTAATGAAGCACACAGGAATGTTCAACAGACACTTCACAGTTAGATGAGCAAAGTAGTTGGAACAGGCTGCCCAGGTGGAGTACCCAACTCCCCTGAATGATCTCGAAGGTCTTTTCCAACCTAAATGATTCTATGAATTCTGAAACTGAAAGCGTAGTAGCCAGGTCACAATGAACCACATCCACACTAGAAAGGAGAGGGCAAAGGAGTTTCCTCCCAGACTGTCACCTGGCTGTACCACTTTGATGCAGGGGTTCTCTTGGACATCTATTAACGCAGACGGGACATACCTGTGTGACTTGGATCCAGTAAATCAAATCCTTGGCAGAAATCCTGATTCTTCTGAACAGAGGAAGAGAGAGATTTTCAGAAAGCTGCAGCCTATGAAATCTGAAATTGACCTGAAACTGGGAATGGCATTTGATATTAGTAACAGATCAAAAATAACTGATACATTGGAGTCCAACTGCCTCATTGAGAAACTATCTGTACCCTTTTAATGGCTAAGATCAGTTCATTCTCATGGACAGACAACTGAAAAATACATAAAATGTGCTCTATCTAGAATCCTCCTAGTCATGTTTGCATGTGAAACATATAAGCAACACTTGATTTCATCTTTCTGAAGTGGTTCAACTGGACAGAAAAGCTGTCTGTTCAACTGTCTACTTGGGGTTATCTTTCAGCTGCTGACCCCAGCATCACTCTGCAAGTGGGATACTCCCCTTACTTCCACCGATGCAATCAACTGGGAGGCCCAATAATGAATGGGCACAAAAGAAAAATGTTTCCATCATTTGCCGTTCTTACTAGAATGAGCATCTCTTAGAAAAAGAAGGCTGAAATCAAAGCAAAAAAAAAGGCTTTTCATGTAAGCCACAGAACAAAGTCATTAGCTATCCCAGAGGGTTTAAAATTCCTGACCTGTAAAAGGAGAGAAGTGTGCACTCCCTTCCCATGCAGAGGGAACAGATAAAGATGACAGGAATAAGTAGGTATGTATACAAAGGAGCCACATTAAAGGAAATATGCTTAGACCTCAATGAATGTCCCTTTTGGCATTGAAGATATATTTAATGTATAGTAACATGCACTGTAGCAAAATAGAAAATAAATCTTGCTAAATTCCCCAAGTCTTTTTTGTGAGCACGGATAGCTAAATGAATTACAATAAAGAAAAGACTTTGCTTTGGAGAGAGCTTCTTTTTATCTGAGTGTCATTGAACTATGCAGCTGTCATGGACACCTAACCACAGATCTTAGTAGACAAAAGACAAAGAAAGGAGCATGACATTTGCAGTTCTGGTGTAGCAGAACAAGCAGCAGCATGAGTCATCTTCTTACTCTCCCAAGGTAGAACAATTGCAATATCCTTGCTTTCTCATTCAGAAGAACAGCAGAGGAAGAAAAAATATGCCTGAACCCATTCTTCTGTCTTATACAAATAAAGTTCTGACTGAAGTCAGAGTTTTAGCAAGAATCACAGCATTTCACTCAGTTAGCACATTCCAGCCCCAAAGCATAGTAATTACATGAAGGAAGAAATGCAGTAACTTATAGCAGGCATGGTAAAAAACAGAACAGAAAAGAACAGAATAGAACAGTTCAGTTGGAGGGGACCTACAAGACTGAGCCCAACTGCCTGACCACTTCAGGGCTAGCCGAAAGCTAAACCATGTCATTGAGGTAATTGTCCGAATGCTCCTTGAACGCTGACATGCACGGGGCATCAGCCACCTCTCTAGGAAGCCTGTCCCAGTGTCTGACCACCTTCACGGCACAGAAATGTTTCCCAGTGCCCAGTCTGCCCCTCCCCTGGTGCAGCTCTGTGCCATTCCCATCCTGCCATCAGTGACCAGGAGCAGAGCCCAGCACCTCCCTCTGCTCCCCCTCCTCAGGGAGCTGCAGAGAGCAACGAGGTCGCCCCTGGGCCTCCTCCAAATTGGACAGCCCAAGTGTCCTCAGCCTCTCCTCACAGGACACGCCTGCCTGCCCTGTCACCAGCTTTGGTGTCTCCTCTGGATGCCTTCAAGGACCTTAGCACCCTTTTTATACTGTGGAGCCCAGAACTGCACACAATATTTGAGGTGAGGCCACACCATCCCTAAATACAGTGGGGGAATCATCTCTTTTGACCGTCTGGCTGTGCTGTGTTTAATGCACCCCAAAATCTGGTTTGTCCCTTGGCTGCTAGGCACACTGCTGGCTCATGCCGAGCTGCTGTCACCTGCACCCCCAGGTCCCTCTCTGCTGAGCTGCTCTCCAGCCCCTCATCTCCCAGTCTGTGCCTGTGTCTGGCGTTGCTCCATCCCAGGTGCAGCACCTGGCATTTTTCTTCATTGAACTTCATGACACTGCTTATGGCACAGTGCTCCAATCTACCTGAATCCCTCTGCAAGGCCTCCTATCGCTGCAGGGAGTCAGCAGCACCTCCCAGCTTAGTATTGTCAGCGAATGTACTTAGGATGCACTCTTGCATCCAGATCATAGATAAAAATGGGGGACAGGACTGGGGAACACTGCTGGTGACCGGCCACCAGCCAGATGTAGCCCCATTCACTATGACTCCTTCAGCCCTACTGTTCAGCCAGTTCATCACCCAGTGTAGTGTGAAACTGTTCATCTCCCAGTCTGACAATTTGTCCAGAAGAATGTAACGAGGGACAGCGTCAAAGGCCTCACTAAAATACGGAAAGATTATTTCCACCTTCCCTTCACCCACCGAGTGGGTGACCTTTTCCTAGAAGGAGAATAAACAGCGAAGGCAGGACTTTTCCTTGATGAACCCATGTTGACTATGAGTAACGATAGCTGTGTTCTTTAAATGTATTTCAGAATCTTCACTTTTTCAGGGACTGATATTAAACTATTAGGTCTGTAGTTTCCTAAGTCTTCTCTCATGCCCTTTTTGTCGATGTGCTCATCTACACGGCCTAGCTTCCAGTCGGCAGAGACCTCCCCAGACTACCAGAACCTTTAGTAAACTGTTGAGATAGGCCCAGCTATAACATCCGCTAACTCCCTCAGTATGCTTGGTGAATCCCGTCAGGCCCCACAAACTTAGAAACATTCACCTTACACAACTGTTCTTTCAATTTTGGTGACAGCAAATGGAAAGTTACTGCTCCCTCAGTCATGATCCTCCAACTTAGACGACTGGGAAGCCCAAGATCTGTCATTACAATTAAATAGTGAGGCAGAAAAAAGGCAATAAACGTCTCCATTATTTCCTTATCCTTAATTGTTAGGTAATCACATAGAAGTCCAAAACTTTCTTTCTACCTCCTCTTGCTGTTGGCATACTTGAAAAAGCCTTTTTCGTTGTCTGACACCACAGTGGCCAGCATCAACTCAAGTTGTGCTTTGGTTCTTTTTTTCTCCTTGCAGATGCAAACTGCAGCTCTGTACTCTTCCTGTAAAGCCAGACATTGCTTCCAGAAGATATATATTTTCTTTTTCTGCCCTAGATCCAGAAGGAGCTTCCTGTTCAGCCAAGCCGCTTCTCTGCTCCGCTGAAAGAAGTGCAGCTTGCACTGATAGTGCCTCTGTAATTCATGCTGTTTAAATCATCAGTTATGGAAGATCTGGCAAATCAACAAGTGTTGCTTAGACTACAGGATCCCATTAATTCTGCCTTCTGTGACTTCTTCCACCTAGTTTGAGGACATATGATCCATATTTTCAGTTCAGAAATTAGTAGAACCATCTCTCAAAAAAAAAAAATCCCAAATGTTTGCTTTAACAGATTAAAAGTGTAAAAGCTGTCCACTAATCCCATAAAATGTATGTTTTCAAGATACTGTAGTAGTTCCACAATGAACCCTAGCTCAAAAAGAGGATCATCAGAAACAAACAAAAAATGGAAACACTGAACTGGGAGCCCATCTATAGGTATGAAGTTCTGAATAACACTGCTTGATTTTTTTAAGGGTAGCAGAGCATAACGGCCACAACACTACAACCAGCTCCACTTGTAGCCTGCTCAGGAGTCTTCAGCAATTCCTTTCCATGAGTGTGCTCACTTTTCCACCGACTGACTCGTAAATGGAATAGGGAAGGTTTTCACTTACACCAAAGAAATAAGAACCAGGCACTAGTTTGACTACCACCCACTTGCTTCCAAAATCTGTGCACTCTCCTGTTAAGCTCTTCTGGTCACAAATACTGACCTTTATTTTACGTTTTGTGATGCTATTGCAAGCAAAGCAACAGTTCTGTATAATACTCCTTTACTAACAGGGCTGGACAGAAAAATGCCTGAGGTAACAATAACTGTAGTTGAGGCATGGAGAATCACAGAATCACAGAATTGTAGGGGTTGGAAGGGACCTCAAGAGGTCAATGAGTGCCTTCCCAGTGTTTCTCTCAAGAACAAGTCTCTGGAGTGCTCACGCACCTGGCGTTACCAGGGAGGTGTGGTACTATGAGCGTTTCGCATGCCTGAAAGCTGAGTCATAACTTCAGTCCACAGAAGCAAACCTAATGAAAGGTGAGATTTTTCTTTTCCTTGCCACCCTTTGACATATTTCTGTGAAGATGCCCAATTACTGGAACAGCAAGTACAGCTAGTGAGCATCCGCTGTCCAACTTACAAGAGAGGCACATGCCAATGCATGTTTTAGTCACGTGCACATCTCCTTAGTAATGCTGGATAATGCTTCTCAAATAAATAACTATATCAAAATCACTTCCTAGTCTTTATGGTGAGCAGGCGCGGAGGAAGCTATTGCAGGCTGACAAACACTGACACACAATCTTACCTGTGACCCATCCATTTTAACACCCTGCCTCTGGCCTAAGCCATGTACCAAATGTTTTAGAAAAAGACAAGAGAAACCTTCTTAGAGGTAAGATTTGGGATATGTCACCCCTTAGTAAGGTTTTTTGTCCCCATCCCTGAAAGTTAAACCTTGAAGTGTGAGGCTTTTATATCTATCTAAGCTGTTCGTTAGCATTAGCAACTATAATTCTGACTATTCTAGTTATTTATATAAAAAAGCTCAATCCCTTGTTTAATCCTGCTAAATCCTCTGGCCTCAGCAATGCCTTGTGGCGAACATTTTCACAGTCAAATCACATCCACAATCATGGACTTCAGAGCTTGCAGGCTTCCTGCCATTGAGCAGGTAACACTGCAGCTCCGCAGGCCTGAGGAGGCTCAGCACTAGCCAGGACTCTTCCCACAGGGTACAAAGAAGTACCAGTAGCAGTGCAGTCTCACCAGTTCTGCTGGGAAGCAAAGTGCAAAAAACAAGGTAAAGGTTGGCTTCTAGCCCCCAAATTAACTCAATCAGAATTAGTTTTACTGCCTGCCCTGCATGTCAGTGTACTTCTGTCCCCATTCTTGCTCTGCAGTAGAACCCACAAGCTCCTTTCATCCACCAGAATCCCCAAGTCCATTTCCATAGGGCTGCTCTCGAGGATTTTTTCTCCCAGTCTCTACACATACCTCGGATTGCCTCGACCCAAGTGCAACACCTTGCACTTGGCCTTGTTGAACCTTATTAGGTCCAGGTGGGCCCACTTTTCAAGCCTGTCCAGGTCCCTCTGCGTGACATCCCTTCCTTCTATTGTGTCAACTGCACCACTCAGCTTGGTGTCATCAGCAAACTTGCTGAGGGTGCACTTGATCGCACTATCATTAATAAAGATGTTGAAGAGCACTGGTCCCAGGTGGACCCCTGGGGAACACCACTCATCACTGGCCTCCACCTGGATATAGAGACATTCACCATACCTCTCTGGCTGCGACCGACCAACCAACACTTTATTCACCTAATAGTCCAGCCTTCAAATCCGTAAGGATGCGGTGCAAGACCATGTCAAAGGTCTTACACAAGTCCAGGTAGATTACATCATTAGCCCTTCCTTTGTCCACCGATGACATCAATCCATCGTAGAAGGCCACTGGGTTGGTCAGGCACAATCTGCCATTGGAGAAGCTATGCTGGCTGTCTTGGATCACCTGCTCATCCCTCATATGCCTTAACATGTCTTCCAGGAGGATCTGTTCCATGATCTTCCCAGGCAGAGAAATGAGGCTCACCAGCCTGCAGTTCCCCAAGTCTTCCTTTCTCCTTTCCTTAAAAATGGAAGTGATGTTTCCTTTTTTCCAGTCACCAGTGTCTTTGCATGACAGTCACAACTTTTCCAATATGATGAAGTGTTCTGTTCCTATGTTGCTACGGACAGTTTCCCAGGGAAACAATTCTTTAAACAGCCTGAAGCTCACTCTCCTGAAGTTCAGGGTCTTGACTCTGCTCTCTGCCAGGCCCATAGTCTTCGTGATCACCAACTCAATCAGGGCATGGTTGCTACAAACCAGACTGCCTTCAACCTTAACTTCTTTAATGATCTCCTCCACACGGGTGAGCATCAGGTCCAATAATGATTCATCTCTTGTCCTTCTGTCCAGTACCTGGACCAGAAAGTTATCCTCAACGGACTCCAGGAAACTCCTGGATTGCTTGCAGCTCGCTGTATTGTTTTCCCAGCAGACATCTGGGTGGTTGAAATCCTCCATCAGGACGAGAGCCTGCAAGTGTGACATCTCTTGCAGCTGAAGCAAGAGGGCCTCATCAGCAGATTTTCCTTGATCAGATGGCCTGTAGTAGACCCCGATCACCAGCTGTCCTTTAATAGTCTCATCCCTAATTTCAACCCACCAGCTCTCAGCCTGGTCATGACTGTTTCTCAAAGGCAGCTCTTTGCAATCTATCCACTTCTTTACAGAGGGCAACTCCCTCATCCCTCTTGCTCTGCCTATCCCTTCTAAAAAGCTTGTAGCCCTCAGTCATAGTATTCCAGTTGCGCAATTCATCTCACCATGTTTTTGTGACAGCAGTTAGACCATAGTTTTCTAATCGCACCACAGTTTCCATCTCCTCCTGCTACAGGTCAAAACAAGAATCTCGGGACAACAGATGCTACGTAATGTAACATATACCAAGGTAAAGGTTTATCCTCATTGTGACCTGTTATCAATACTGTCTCAGAGAGTTAAAAGAAACTCCACTTTGATGTGCTAGTTAAAAGCTTGATGCAGAGAGTCTGATGCACTACGTAGAGATAACTTTGCTGAAAAAATGTCCACATTGTTTTGCATTTGAATCACCCCTCTCTCCAGACATACCACTACAGAAATCTACAACCGCATGTCAATTCCATTAATGTAAAGATTCACTACCCTGGACAGCTTGTGAAAGAGTCTATGTTCTGTTAGTATGCTGCCTGTGTTAACTTCATAAAAAGCAAACCAAGCATAGATCACCATTATTGATGATAGCTCAGGAACCGTTGGGCCATCGCACACTTTCATAGCCTTGCTCTGAAACTGCAGAGGCCAGCTTTTAAAAGTAAACCTTAAACAAATTTGTGTTGTTGATAATTCTCTCAATAAATTTAATAAATCATATCTTTCTTCATCAGAGAGGATAAAAAATCTGTATAAATTGAAGAGAGAAACAAAAGTAATACTTTTGGCAAATAATTTGTGACATGACAGATTTAGAAAGTCATCAGTAATACCTGAGCGGAATTCACTCAATTGAATTAAGACACCACAGAACCACAGTCTATGTGAGCATAAGAATTTCTGCTTGCTTTGTTGCACTGCAAGACTTAAGAGGAAGATGAAATTTGACAAATTTGGATAAGAGAGAAAGAGAGAAAGAGAGAAAGAGAGAAAGAGAGAAAGAGAGAAAGAGAGAAAGAGAGAAAGAGAGAAAGAGAGAAAGAGAGAAAGAGAGAAAGAGAGAAAGAGAGAAAGAGAGAGAGAGAGAGAGAGAGAGAGAGAGAGAGAGAGAGAGAGAGAGAGAGAAAATTCAAGATTATTTGTGATAGCGTTGTGATATTTAGGCAGATTTTAAGATATCATGATGTAACGGGGAGAGAAAGCTCATGAGCTCCAAACACTTGGAACTTGGCAGTGTTGGATGATTCCACTGGCTTTCAATTCATCACAGGATTCAGATCAAAATTGACTTTGTTGTTTTAAAAATCCTCCACGGGCTTACTTTTGCCAGCCTCTGAACTGTGGTCTCTGTGTTCAACAAGCACTGGCTTTCTTTCCAGCTTTTCACACATTCTCACTTCCAACAGTGTAAAAACTCTCTTTCTATCCTTCTGCTCCCTAACATTTGTTTTGTGATTCACCAATACACCAATACCACCCACACAAACAGAATTCAACAACAGCAACAAAGAAAAACTCCTACAACAACAACAATCTATTTTCTCCACCTTGTATTCCTCTTGATTTCTCCCTCCTTTTACAGTTGTTTCCAGTTTGCCTTGGTACCTCTGCAGATGTCCTGACTGCAAGACTCAGACAAGGGAGCATGAAGTACTCTGCTTCCACTCTTCTTTCCATTTTTTACTGTATGTAGTTATCTCTACACCCATCCCAGACTACATGTGCTATCCTATTTAACCCTAGAGTGATAGGAGATACTATGTGAAGGATGTTTGTAATAAGACAGTAAAAAAAAACCATGATACTAAGACCAGAAACTACTACAGAAGGGAAAGTATAGTAATGAAATACATCTCAGTGATTCCAGGAAACAGCACTGTAATATTTTTCTTCCCATTGACAATATCTTCTATGGAAGTTGTAAACTCATGGTGGCTCTGCTTTGGATGCAACACTGGACAATGAGAACCAAGAGAACAATGAGGACTAGATCCACATCTACACATTTCTAATGTGAAAATGGCTCTCATGAATTTCAAGTCAGATATCTCAAGAGTTTCCCAAATAAAAATATTTCATTGCAAAGGCTCTTGACAGCACTATGGGGTTTAGGAAATATTTGCGTTGACAGGTTTTGACTCAAAAACTGTGCAACCACCACCTCAGTTGCCACCTGGATAATGGAAAATAATCCATACAGGTAAAACGTTGTAACCTTCTCTTGGGTTGCTTACAGTGGGAAAATAGAAAGTAATTCCACTTGAGGTTCACGTTCATCACATATGTGATTCTTATCGCACGTACAGAGGAAGAGCATCTCTGCAGCCCATGGGCACAGCATGGAGCAGATCTCCATGTGCAGCCCGTGGAGGAGCCCACAGTGCAGCAGTGGATGTGGCACGAAGGAGGCCACAGCCCATGGAGAGTCCCTGCAGGAGCAGTCTCTGGGCCAGAGCAGCAGCTCTGGAGAGGAGCCCACAGTAGAGCAGGAGGTCTGGGGGAGCTGCCGCCCATGGGGCCCCGTCCTGGAGCAGAGCACTCCTGAAGAATGGACCCTGTGGTGTGCAGCCATGTTGGAGCACTGCTTGGAGAGCTGTAGCCTCTGGGAAGCCCATGCAGGATCAGTTCAGGAAGGACGGCATTCTGTGGGACGGACCCACATGGAGCAGGGGCAGAGGGTGACCATGGAGGAGAAGCGGAGATGAAGCATTATAGACTGACCACAGCCTCCATTCCCCTCACTGCTTGGGAGAAGGTAAAGAGGACGGATGGGTAGAATGTGTTTTTACTTTACTGTTAGTTTCTCACTGCTCTAGTCCGTTAGCAATACGCAATAAATTATATTAATCTCCTCACGTTGAATCTCATTTGACCATGATGGTAAACGGTGAGTGATCCTCCTGTCCCTATCTCAATCCATGAGCTTTTCTAATCAAATTTTCTCCCGTCTTTTTGAGGAAAAGTTGTAAAAGAGCAGTGTGGCGAAACTGAGCTACCTATTGGTGTTAAACCACCACACATTTCAGTTGTGATTTTGTCATACGTGACGTTGTCATTTTGGAAGTCTCAGAACAAAGAGATTGCTCCTTACAAAATGAAGCTTTATGAACAAGCATAATATGGGGATGGGGTAGCAGTCCTTTCCATTTCCAATTTTCCCCTTCCAGTCTTGTTTTACTGCCATATTCTCCTAAGAACAGACATCACACCACCGACCAAATCCAGCTGGTGCTCAATTATCATCATATCCACAATTCTCATAGAGGTTGTGGCAACATAGTTTCTGTCCACTCTCCTTTCCCCTAAGTCAGTATGCATGTGTTTGAGAAAGATGAGTGAAGATACAACTTCTGACCCAAACCTCTGCTCTCCAAAACATGATAAAAAATCCAAACTAGAGTTTCAGTTATTGAGAGGAGTCAGGTTTCTTCCTCCTACTTTTATGCCACAAATACAAAAGCACTCTGCTTTTGCAGTGGGAAACCTGTCTTGCTGTGTTGAGTGGCAACTAAAGGCACTGCATTGCCTGCTAGCAAGCAGGCCCTCCTTCCTCAGCCTGCAGAGATACTCACAGATCTGATTTTGCTCCTTCAAATTGAATTGGGTGACAGATAGATGAAAACAGCCTGCAAGTAATTTGCAAACCTTCTTAGACACTGGAGGCTCAAATCAGGAAAAAAAATCGTAATTATCCGTAGTGTCTGTCCAGAAAAATAAATAAATAAATAAACAAATTATCAACTGACAAACATCTATGCAGGTATTTGGCCAAAAAAAAAAAAAAAAAAAAAAACCCAGAAGTTAGAAAACAAAACAAAAAGTAGGTCAAGATCACTACATTATGTGTTGGCCCATCTTTTCCAATCCCCTCAAAATAGACTCTTGTTATTCACTTTTTTTTTTTGCCATTATTTCTTTTTTTTCTTTTTAAAATAGCTAACACCAATACAAACAATCAAGATACTCTCTCTCTCTCAAAAAAAAAAAAGCAACAAATCACTAACTGAGCTCAGAGTTAATAGCTTAAGAATATAAAGTATAACATATTGCAACACCAGTAATAGAAAGAAAAAGATTTAAAGAGCACAGAACTATTACAACTAGTTTTGAGAGAGCTCAGTGTGAAATCAACCAGAAAATGATCACTCCACAACTACATACAAAGTACTAAAACCAAAACAAAGTCTCTAGCTGCATGCAAAAAATTCTATAAATAAAAAAACCCACTCCCCTAAACCATTTTAGGGGAAAGTATTTAATGCAGCTATAAAATAGAGAATTTGTTTTCTTTATATTAAGCGTAGCTTTGATTGAATCTGTAGAATTAAACACTAATGTTATTGTAAGTAAAACACAAGGAACTGGAATTTGTGTTTGGCATATAATCAAGAAATAAGTGAGTCACAAAGTCGAAGGATGTGATATGCCTTTATATGGCTTAGTTAGAGTTACACTTTTGATGCACTGTAAAATAAAAGTATTCCTTACGCAAAGAGACAAAAATCTTTTCAAATATGCAGAGAGCTCACGCTGTAATCATCTGTACGTATAAACTCTCCTTACAAGTACAAACAGATTAACATGTATAACATATTTGAGGTTTGGCTGTATATGCTGTATAGGTATAGCTGATTGACAGCATATTCCCAACTACTTTGTAACTAACTGCGGGAATATATTATTTCATTATTTTTTACAGCATTTTAGATGACCGAATACAATCATCAGCTGTGCCTATAAAATAAACTTACAATCAGAAGGACATAGCCCAGTCTTTCCAGTTCCTACAATTCCAATCTTAAGTGTTAAAATATTTGATACTTTGGGGAAAGTCCGGGCTCCTAAAACTTAGTGGTTATGTGAGATCCAAGACTTTCATTTAAAACTAACAGTGGTACACAAAACCATAAAATCATGACCCAAGAGGCATCTTGAAACTCAAAAAATCAGAAAAGGCTGTAAAAGATAACACAAAATGTTCTTAATTAATTTTAAAAACTTGGTCTGTTTTTCTGCATCTTATGACTCAAAGCCAACAACATACACCTTTTGGAGAAGTAACAACAGATTTATTACATATCTGGGACTGGTGGTACCAGAACCCAAACAAGAGATCAAATACCAGTCCAGTGACCACCTAGAGATCTCATCCTGCAAAACTCCCTTCCCTCTGCTCTCCCTGTCAAAGCCAACAAGAAGCCAAAGTGCTTGCAAACTGACCCTACCAATTTACACAGGTACCATTGCAATACATTAGCACAGTGGCAGTATTCAAATGTCAGTTCCCAGAGCCTTTAGGATAACACTACACTAAGCCTCAAATACATAGTTGGCTGAGAAGCCATAATTTCATCCTGACAGTTTCGCTATTTGATCCACTGCATTGGCAAACTGAGACATTATACTTACCCTGGACTGGATAATCTCAAACTACTCATAAACCTCTGCCTAGACTTTCTTGCTATATCTCCCAATCAGAAATCAACAAAGCAGACAGGACTTACGTATAAGGAATCTGACAGAGAGCTGCACTAAATCTCACTCTAAAAAAAGTGAAGCGTATTTACAGGTGTCCAGAAGGCTAAACACTAACATTAGAGCAACAGCAAGCAGAGGAAAGTTTGTTTGAATGATGAAACAATCAACCAGTGCATCAAAGCTACTGCAATACACTCAGCAAAACGTCTGATCCTGGAGTCACTGAGAGTTGGGTGATTGGGAATCTAAATCTAAACGGATTGGGGTTAAAGTAAGGACAGTATTCACTATCAGCTACATTAACACGACAGCAAAGAGGGAAAAACCAAGCATCATTAAGTAACAAATATGTGAGTTGAAAGAGTAAATAATGATCTTCAGCTTGTGTGGAAGATGTACACTCCACCTAACAGAACCATCTTTGAACGTGAAACAAATAATGGACACGTTGCAATGGCTCAGGAGAGCCACAGCAACACCAGAATGCAATTGTATTGTAGCTGCTCCGTTTACTGTTCTGATATTTACATTCTTTTTCCTTGCTAGTTATCCAGCTGCATTTTTTTCTGCAAAGAGAATCTAGTCTGCACCTGTTGCTACTAATTATAATTTAAAACATAAAATGCAAAAGACAAGAATATATTGGCAAAAATCCTACTGTTAAGATAGTTTCCATTCAGTCACACTGTATGTGGACCTTTATGAATCTAAGTGGACTTGGGATGAGACTGAAATCAAATTGGTATCCCACAGGTCTATACAGAAGATTACACTCAAATGTTCCCCTTTTTCACGTAAGGATGAGGAAACAATCATACTCTCACTGCAAGTAACAGCATATAGTACATTGTAGACAGAGTATTTCTGCATCTACACACACCTAGAAAAGGGAAAGTATGTAAAAAGAAGTGCCGTGCACTACTATTTATTTACCATTCATTTTATCAGAACTACATTGTTCTATGTGGCTACATGAGCTAGAAATTCAAAGTTGAATTCTCTCAGTTAGAGACTCAGTAGGAAAGTAAATTATGGACAGGGATAAAATATTTGTGTGAACAGCTCGAAAATAATTACGTCATTAATTGGGAAGATACTCTTTCCAAGCCTCAGTCTGAAGTTACACACAGAGAAGTTATCCAAGGCACCATAAAAAGACCTGAAGAAGAAGAAGAAGGTTTGGAGAAAAGAGAGGAGCACAAAGAGTGTTCCCTTGCATCAGGAGAGATGACTAACACACTTCAGACATGTCTGATTCTTGGATACAGTAGCCTTGAAATAGCACTCAAATATGCACACTTTTCTATAGTTTCAACATTTTTCTACTATTCCTTCATAGGAATTTAGGCAAAGAGATGACATGATGGTACCATTTGGGAAGTGCTATTGAGAGTACTTCAATCCAGAATAATAATAATAATAATAATAATAATAATAATAATAATAATAATAATAATAATAATAAACGGAGGATAAAATAACAAAGGCCTGTAAAATCACAAGCACTGCAGAAGGGACAAGAATCACTGATGTCCTCTCTCCTTCTCTCTCACCTAGTTTTCTCATTATTTCTCTTGTTCTGTCTCAGTAGAGAAATGCGGGTGAAGAAAAAAAATGAAGTTAAAAGCCCGGTTCAGTGCACTAAAACATGGTTCTCCACATTGGAGAGCACATGGAGATGTGGAAATGTTATGGTGAAGTACCACACACACACACACCTGCTCTCTTCTTAGTCTTCAGTGAACACACCACCGTCAGCCACAACTGAAGAAAGGCGACTGAGATAAGAGGACCTTTGTTTGAAGCCTGTATGACCAACTGCCATGTCCTTCTAAATCTAATCAGGCACACACTGTAGGCTCCCATGGAAAACTTCTAGCAGCTTTCAGGTACAGTTAAGCTTATCATTGTAACTCAGTTGTGGATGATCACGGGACCAGGGAGGAAGGGAAGGAGAAAGACTGATTAGCCTGTGTGATACAGGAATGTGAAGCTCCACCCAAAGAGTGCAAGTAGAGAAATCTGTACGGATATACGCATACTAGGAGACTGCAGAGCAAGGAGTAAGGCACTCCCCATAGCAAGAGATAGAAAAGGAGGTTATCATCACCCAAAGATCCAAACCGCTCCTTGGAGTACTAACAGCCCTATAGTGGGAACAGCAGTATTTGGAAAGAGTGACCAGAGAGATAACAGGTGCAGTTTTCACCTGTGTCTTCACATAATCACTGCTAACTACATTTCAGCTGGTCTCCAGTGCTTTGAACCAGAGTACTTCCTCCAGGAAAAAGGAGGAAGTATGCTAAGGTGAATATGGATACTGCTCGCTACCTTCTGCAGAAAAACAAGATGCATGGAAAAAGAAATAAAGACCCTTGAGCTGAGAGGTCTGGCACATATGATATGAATTCATATCTCAGCAGCAATTGAATGGCTGCAATGGGAAGGGACCTCTGGGTCCATCTGGTCCAACTCCTCCTCAGGCAGGAACACCCAGAACAGGTTGTACCATGCCCAAATGACTTACGATGATCTCCTAGGAGGGAGAACACACAAACTTTCTGAGCAACTTGTGCCTGGGCTCAGTCACCATCACAGTAAAACAGCATTTCTCGATGTTCAGATGGAACTTTCTGTGATTCGGTTTGTGTCCATTGCTTCTTGTTCTATCACTGGGCATCAGTAAAACGAGCCTGGTTCTGTCCTCTTTGCATGCTCCCCTTAAGTATTTATATACATCGATGAGATTCCCCCTGAGCCTCTTCTTCTCCAGGCTAACAGATGTCTCAACAATCTTTCTTCCAAGAAAAGCAAGGCTGGGTGTAGGCCAAAAGACATTTCAGCTACAGAGGCACATACCGATTTGAAAGTGAACTGGGACCAATTCATTTAATATTTCATCCAATAGACGTGATGCTGACCCAGACCAGTGACTTCACTGGCTTATCTGCAGCACCCTTTGCAATTCAAACTGCCAGCAGCTACTTAATACAGTAGATATTAGGTGTAATGGTTACACGTATTTAAAGAGAATACACTCAACTGTTGGATTGCTTATGTACAAGAGTGAATATTGTCAGTTCGACACTCATTCTTCTTGCTAAAATTAGCAGAATACAGTTACAGGACTTCCATGCAAAATTATCCTAAAATACCTATCAGTATATGTTGAGGAACAGATACCACATGATGACTAACTACCAGAGCAGATCTTGACTCCAAAAGGCCTGAGACAAAACGCTTGTCTATTCACCTATGGCAAGACAGACTTTTCCATGTGACAACATTTCAACTAAAAGCTGAATCAAAGACTTTGTTGGTAGAAGAGAAAATCTAAGCAAACTGTGTTTAAAATTTTCCACATACGAAGCACTACAGCACTGGCTTCATAAATCTATTGCTAATATCACTGTCTGCCTTTACTCATAATTGTGCAGTTCTCTGAACTGCAGATCTCAAATCCTGGCGGGCTGCCTCATAGCTTTCTATCAGTGTCTTCTGTATGGTTATGAAAATACCATTCAACTCTTTTGAAATGGTTGCCAGTTCTTTAACTCAAGTTATATCAAGCCAGAGTCTGGAAAGAGTCTATATTTAGAGTTCGATTACAATTTAACCCTAGTAAATTTAAACCAATTTAGATAGCAAGACATTTGCAAACAAGTGCTCACTTCAGTTATGAGCAGAGATTTTTAGCTTACCCTACATCACCCTGAACCAAATAAGAACTAAAACAAGAGCGGCCATTCTCAGACCAAACATCCCCTACCTGAAACCCAAATTTAAGGCTGATTAGGGTTCAAAAAGTGGCATCTTCCAATGGAGGTATGGCTTTCCTTCAGCCCCTTGTACTACACGTTACCAAATAATTTCTTATTCTTTGTCTCCAATTTCATAAATGCAGTCAAGTAGCCACTTCAATTTACAAAAACGTCTAATGTAAGCAGATGTGTCTTTGTGTGTCCTGTTGGGAAAGTGCTGTCTCTTTGGGCAAAGACACGCAGCGTGAAAGATGTCCAGAGGAGTTTAACAATGAATTTCTGTGGCAGGCAGACAAACTCTGCCCACTTTCCAAGTTAAGCAGAAATCTTGTTACAACGAATTGCATAGAACTGAACTCAACCACCTACACCTCAGATTTTGCCTGCACTGATGGAGCACTGCTTGTTCCCTGAGCATGACCTATTGCACATATGGCTTTAAAAGTTGGCCCACCACATTTTAAACTATTCACTATGTAGAAAGCAGTGGCTTTTCAGGAATGCCTGCTGGAATAGTAACCCAAAGTCCACATGGCCAGAGCATCCCCTGCTTTGGCGTTAAAGGAATGGTTTATGCCAGCACAGCTAATTCCATTCAGGGCTGGTACATCATCGTAGCCACAAGCGCTGAAGCACAGGACAGACAAGCATTTCAACACTCCTGGCTAGGGATCTTGCCCTCAACACACATACTGATGCTAGTACATGGTCTCCTGGCTGTCTATACTCCTGTCCATCTGTTGGGATGGCACTACGCCAGCTAACAAGGTAGCATGCCAGCTTCACTAGCACAAATGTGCCAAATAAAAATAGGTTGTTTTGAATGCACTGCTTTCAAAAGATTGCAAGTGCCAGGTAGAAATTGTCTCCATCGAACAAAAAAGATCAAGAAACTTCTGCACAGTCCCAGCTCTCCTACAGTTATTTTAGGTTTGATCTCCTCTTTGTTTTCAATATTCAAGCACCCTTCCAAACACAGAAAACTGAACAAAGTTAGTGAATATCAGAGGCTGCCAGGCAAAGCAGGTGGAATTTTAACAGACTCACTGGTAAGGCCATTATATGCCTGCAGGAGGTTCTCTTTCTCCCTCAATACATCCCCCTAGTATCTTTAGGAGAACACTTTCCTATTTAAATCTGCGCATTTCTACACAGGGTTTTTCTTTTTATTGTTTTCCTTCTAATTGGATCTATTCCTTCATACTTTAAGAACAGCTCTTCTCATACAACACAACTATAGCTTTCCAAAATACCTCTTAGCCTCTTAAATAGAATCACAGTTCTTGCCGCTGGAGCAAGTATATAGGAAACCCTTCACATCCAGTAGAACCCAGTTAACTTGAATTTTACCCTGAGCTTGAAAATTACCAAACCAACTTAAGAATTTGTGACATCTTTCTATTCCCAAAGGCAGGAACTTCCCTATAAGCACTAATCTAGAAGTCTGAAGAAATGCAGACTCCCTGTTTCCAGAAGTTTTCCTGTGCTTACCAACTACACAGGCTCAGTCCTTGAGACCAAGAAGTCTGAAGAGACACAACACATGGGGATTAAGAAGCTAGCTATCTGGCCAGCTGAAGATGTTATTGATCACTCTGGAAATACTGCAATTTCTCTCCCCAGAAGTTCTAAACCTAAGTTGTGTACTTGCCATGTAATAAGAGAAACCAGCCAAAACTACAATTTGTGAATAAAACTAGACTTCACATAATAAACATTGCTGAGAAGAAACAGAATGGAAAAGACAGAAAAGGCCTAAACAAAGCAAATAGAAGTAACATGGATCATCCCCCCAGGTTAATTTTAAAACCATCAGACAGAAGGGCTTGAGAAATACAGCAGCCGTAGATAAACACACGGAAGTTGTTTTTCCTTTAAGAAGAAAGGCTCAGACTAGACTTCTTCCAGCATGCCTCCAAAAGCCTTTCCTTAGGAGTCATTTCTTTGAAGAGTGTATACTTAGTTCATTAACTAGTACTACATTAGCATGGGCTGCCTTTCACCTGGCACATGTTCTAGCAGCCTAGCAAACAGCACTGGGGACAGACAGGGATGAAGAAAGGTGTGCAACTCTCAAAATGGTTAACTGATAAAGGCCCCATCTGCCTATACTTGTACTAAATTCCCAGAGACATTGTGTCAGCAGGATATAATCGTCCATCCGGTTATAGTACTACGTCATCCTACTAGTGGGACCTCTTCATCTCAGATTCAGCTCAGTTGCTTAACTGCTCAGTCATTCAGATCCTACTGCTTTTCATTTTGCCCCACTGCTGGACTGGGCTCAGACAGACAATGTTATATACAACACTTCAGAGCCACAGAGCAAGCAATTGCTCCACCCTGTCCTTTCCCCTCTCCCACAGAGATTCTGCCCTATGAATAGAAATAAAGGAAGGTTGATTGAACCACCTGATCTGGTTTTTAGCTTGTAGTAATTTGTAACTAGTGCCCTAAAGAAGTAGTAAGTCCAACAGTCACATGCAGAAGCATCATTTTTGACATTAGCAGAGTATGTTCTGGTGGAGGGGAATACGAGGTGTGAAGAAAAGCAGAGCTGGTAAAGGTTGGTGATAGTAAACACAGCCAGCATGAAGGTAACCATCTGCTGGGAGGTGATTCTTACGTACAGTATTCAGCATGCATGAATGAGGAACAGCAGAACCCACCCATATACCAGACACAATCAAATCTGACCCCCTAGAAATTTTTATTTGAATTAATGTTACCTTTTAATAACCTTTCACTGCTCTCTGCAAAGATAACAAGTGTCATTAAAACACTTGTCACCATGCCAATTTTCCTTGAAACACTTATTTATTCGGATCTTTCAGGAGAAAAATAAATCAAATCAGTTATTCTACATCAGAGCGTTTCCAGGGACAGTTAGTTGATTGGCATCTCACACTAGTGGGCAAGTCACCACAAGACACTTGTAGAAGAGAGCATTTTCCCTGAAGTCTTGATGCTTTAACATCTGACAGGAATTCGTATATATGTATAGATTGATTTTTTTTGATGAACGATACTCTGAAATATCAGAGAAAAATGTCAGACATACATTGCATAGCAATCGAGGGCTAATGAAGATCCAGGTATTAAATCAATTAAGAAGTATCAAAAGCTACCTAATCATCAAGGAACAAAATTGGCACCACAATATGTAGTGAGTATGGGAAAGCCTAATTTACTAAACATACCCTGCAGTCACATAATTGCATGTAATTTTACCAGCATAATTAACTAATTTAATTACCACTTCTCAAGTGCATCAATTATTGACATTACAGAGTTTTCAGACAGCAGAATTACTGTGCGGTACATTCAGAGAATGCAAAATGCTTTGTACGCTTATTTTCCAGTCATAGTCAACAACTGAGAGGAAACACAAGCAGCAAAGGGGAAAAAAAACTGTAAGCGCATTACACAGAGCACAGCTTAGTGGTCAGGTTTAAAAGATGAACCAGACAAAACTATGTTTATGTAGGACTGAAAGGTCAATGGCAAAAAACCTGGAGAGACCAAGGAGACAAAAGCTAAGCATGCTGCTAAAACAAATAACTGTAATTTCCAAATAACTAAGTCTGTTTTAAATGAAATCTATCAACGAGGTGACAAGCTCTTTGAGATCTACCAGCCACCTTCACCTCTTAACCAAGGGCTTGGTCTTAGAGTGTGATCTGCAAGGATAGAGGGATACTGGCACCAAGCTCCACTGGCCTCACTAAAATAGTCATAAAGGTGCCAGGTCTGTCTGCACAAAGTAGAATGCAGAATCAGAGCCCAAGGAGACTCAGGCTAGTATGTGATAAGAAACAGGAATGCGTTTGAGCAAACTGTCAGGACACACTGGCTCCCTTCAAGACAGGGGAAAAAAAAAAAAAAAAGTACAAAGATGACGTATGGATGCATTCTTATTAATTCAATTGTAGCTTTGCCATGTGGGATCATTACTCAGACTGGAAGAACTATTGATCCCTTGCTTAATGTTTAGACACTGTATGTAAATCTTTGCATAAAACCATTTTGTTTCAGCAATGAGCTTTTCAAAGTCAGGAGAGATGTCAGCATCTGCTCCCTATGGAGTCTTAAGAGTCAGTGTCAGTAAAAAATGGGCAGCGTCAGTAAAAATTATGCCCTGTGTCAGTAAATTTGTTAACAGGGTGGTTGGAAACCCTGGGAGCTGTGGTGTCATTTTCTTTTCCCATTGCCCTCTTGTACTTGACCTTTGCACAGCTGTTTCACAGTACCTGGAGATGGCTGAACTGTGAAATAGTGATTACAGGAAAGGGGGTATTTTTAATGAGACAATACAACCTAGAACAAGAAGAGGGCATTCTTTCATATGCCAACTGAGATCTTTAAAGTCTTTTTTGTCTTTCAGATCACATTAAGAACAATCAACCTTCCCCTCAATCCCCTTTAAATATAATGCCAATATTCAACTACCCCTCTTAAGGTCACAAAAGCTTACTGGATTCACTGTGGTGATTACTCCAAGCAAGCTGAGACATTTTGTTAAAATAAAACAAAAGTCCAAATAATAACGAATACCAAGAAGGAACTTAAAGTCATACAGAAGCATAGAGTGCATCCAGTCAGTTGTATCCCAGTGAAGTCTCTGGGCATGCTAGCACTTGGTGCAGGCTCCTTCCTCCGAGACAAACAAACAATACTCCTCAGAAGAAACTGTACCTTTTCCGAATCTCTCCTGCAGAGCAAAGCTACTGCTACCCTGACTTTTTAAGTAGTAGATTGCATCCTTCAGTGAGTAGCAATGCAGGAATGGGACTGTGAACCTGTTGCTGACTGTCCCTGTGAGGGCCTTTCCTTAACTTGCTCCAGATCAAGCAACACTTAAGCATGTGCTCAGATTGAAGCTAAAGTTTAAGTCAAACAACTGTCCTCAAGTATGCAGATAAGTACATCTTTGACTAAGGGTTAATCAGTCATCTGGACACTTGTCCAGTGCACATGACTCTAATAAGACTTCCTCCAAAAGCACAAGAGGCTCCCTGACACTTTTTCAAAGGCTCTATGCAATGGTAGGGCACAACCTAGTCCCATCTGGAGTCCTGACTTGAAACCACGATCCAAAAACCAAGGCAATAAGAAGAACACATGTTGCTATCACAGGCAGTGGAAGGAGGATGGTGGCCACAACATTTTCTTGCTAACAAACAAAATGTTTTCTTTGTGAGCAAACCTGACGAATGATGCTCTTCGTGCTGTTTGTTCTGCAGGCTGCTCTCTGTACACCTGCCACGTGGCTGCTATCAGCAAAAGCAATTCCAGCAATGACATTGATGTGTGAGGGGCCTGCACTTGTAAGACACTGGGCCTAAACCATTATTCATTGCAGTTGTAAGTGGGTGGTGGAACTTAACCAGTCAGCTGATTAAGTGCATATAAATGAGCGTAAACAGACAGCATAAAGACTGGATGAGTCAGAAGCAGCAGGAAAGAAAAAGTAAAATACAAAAATCTTTCTCATGCACTGTTAGCCCTAGCAGGGCTTGTCACACCACTCAGGCCTTCAAATATTCCCTTGAGTGACAGTAAAACCATTATGAGAGTTGTGAAATTTCAAATATCGACAGGAGCTACAATCTGTGGAGTATGCGTACCACTGCTGTATGCAAAGTATTTCAAATAGCTAAGTTGTGCACTGCATAAAGTGCTAACAGTCATCATCCCACACACAAACACAACCAGAAGCGACAGTAACTGGCATCCCTGCAGGTGGTGTGGCCTGACATACTCTGTGTGCAGCCACTGATCTAAGACTCTCTCATGATGGGAAAGTTTGGGGTTGATTGCAAATGAGGCTGTAACACATTTCCCTCACAGCTTATAAACAGAGCTGCTTAATCTCCTATTTCACTGCAAACTACGGAGTGAAAGTGGAATCAGATGCAGGTCATTGGACTCATCAGTACTGGAGCACCCTTCCACCAGGGCCTACTGAGCTAGAGACCAGCCAAACGACTTGGGAAGAATAAGATAGTACCTACATTATCTTCTAATTTTTCCTTTTCAAGACCTTCCTGCAAAACTCTTCCTCAGCTATTCTTCTCAGACAAACTAACTGAAGTGAACCCTCACCACCCTTCGGCAGAGCCTGGGAGTTCTGTGGCCTTTCTTGAGGGCCTGACTGCCAGTGGGAAGGGAAATCACGCTTTGCACTTCGCTAACTAACCCAGGTGCTATCACCTCCCAGACAACACTGAAGGCAAATCCGATTCAACCTTGATTCTGAATCTGGTATTTTGGACAACATCAGGTTTTTCTCCTCTGTCATGTTCCAAACTTTATATATGCTTCAGCATCTCTTCAGTGTGGAGCACTGAACTGCAGATGTGGATGGGAACAAAGCAAGAAGGGCGGCACAATATTGTGACCAAGAATAGCTAACCATCTGGCTCTTCTCATTGGCATTCTCAGTGTCAGAGTTTTCACTTGTGTGAGGAAGTAATACAGGCTGAATCTCCCTTCTTACCACACATTGGTGAACCAGACTACAAAAACTGGCCCAAAGGGCAGTAGGTATGGTTAATATCTCAGTACACAGCTAATTGTTTTACACAGGAATCGTGTTCTGAGTTGCTTTAGAGCTCTTTTAAATACCTGGACTCTCACGTGATTGCTCTCCGTTCACTGCACTGGTGTAGCCCAGACAGGCACTCTACATACCACATGTACATGTGGTATATATCACTCTAAATGTACAGTGAGCAGCAAGAAAGGTTGGTGCTGGGCCTGCCAGTGCCCTTCAACTAACCTAAACCACTGCAGAACTCCCAGCAGGATTAGCATTAATTATTAGCTAATTTTGTCAGTTCCATGTTGGGCTGTGTGGGAAGAAAAACAAACAATGTTAATCATAATAATTTGGTGAAAATAAGGAGGGGGAAGGCATCAGGGTATCACTGGGGCCCTTATAGCTATACTACATATTTTGGCAGATGAGAAGAAATAGATACACAAAAACTAGTGTTGCTTAGGTCAAAGTCAATGTGGCTCCATTGTGCGCTACCTTCACACAGCACAAAGTTCAAACCAGTTACCTTTCAATGTGGTGCTCTTCAAAGGCCAGCTTCTAATAGATGAAAATAAGTGAGGGCCAAATTCAGCCAGGATAAAATATATAGATATAGATATATACAATGGAAGGATTACAATGATTGCCAGTTAGGCACCCAAAAAGCCACAGTGTAATGATTTAGAAAAAGAATCACACTAGTTACAAAAATGCAGCAGGGCTGAAAATTGAAGTGAAAGCAGCTGTAATTTTTCAAATGTATATAACAAATGGAAGAACGAGAAAGGTGAAAGTGATAAGTATAAAGCAGAAACGAGACATTGCTGAAAATGGAAGCAAAAAGACATAGCATACCAATAGACAACAAGTCCAAAGAGCCAGGACAAATATGTTAAAGGTCACTAGGAAAAGAAGGATCTTTCACAGTGACAGTAATCTATTACTGAATGAAAACAGCAGTCTTGTTAGCAAGAATAGCAAAAAGACAGAAACATATGAAAAAGCCAAATGATCTAACACTCCTGATCAAACTAAAACCAGAATGTCATAATATGTCCTGCCCTCCAGAGAAAGACCATGATCCTTCTCCTGTCTAGTTTAAATAGAAGAATAAAGAAAGATCTGATTACATGCTGTAATACTGTAAATGGGGAGCAAGAATTTATTAGCAAACTTCTCCATTCACTAAAGGCAAAATAAGATGCAAAGCTTGAAGGCTGCAGTAAATAAATCCAAATAAAACTCAGGTTCTAATAAATAAAACTTATTTCGAATTTTGCAATGATCTAACCCACCAGCCAGTTCATTCTCTTACACAGCTTCTCCATCCACATTCCCTGCTCTCAGAGGGTTGATGGACTAACATGACCTGAGGAGAGATTACCGTGCACATGCACATGTTGATTTATACCAGCAGGAAATTTGGCCCTCCGGGTTTTGGGAAGCACTGTGTTTTATTCCTATTTTTGTTCCCTTGCAAAGATGAAAGACAAGAAGAATTCAGAACTGGTTCCAAAGGTGCAGGTGCTCTGCGCAGTTCTGCTGGGGGGTGGGCAATATTGGCAGGACCTCCTCACCACTGCTACATCAATACCACACCTTGGCTCATCAACCAGTGAGACCAGCTGCAGGAGAGACAGTTAGGAAGCTTCCTTTTACGCTAGTCCAGACATTTCCTTTCCACTACCAATTAACTACCCACAACACAGAAAAGCTTATCAGCAACATCAAAGAATGCATTCCTCACTAACACACACAGTACGGCAGATAATGTCTCTGGCTGCATCAGATTTTCTAATTAAGCGTGTGGGAGTGGGGGAAAGAATGGGGAGAGGGGAGTGGAAATCAAGCAGAGAGCACTCTGTGTGTGTTGTTGTTAGCGCTCACTACTGTAAACTGAAATACAGGTGCCATTAACAATCTGCTGCCTGCTGAGCTGCTCTGCGCTGGGGCCTCACTTCCCAATTGGTCTTTTTTGTCTCTGTCTCATAGAGAGTAACGTATGGAAGACTGCTCCAGTACGGCAAGGAGAAGAAATAACACCCTGATTATAGATTTGCCTTTGATACCTGCCATCTGACAGTAAAAGATGGTAAAGAGACCAGATAATGAAAACCATTGATTTCATAAAAAGACCATACTGCTTTGAAAAACAAAAACCAGATAGAAGCAGCAAACAACTGACAGGTAACAGGTTAAACGACTAATAAAACAAATAAATAAATAATTCACTACAAGGAATTTTATTCTTTTTCTTCTTCAGCAGATTAAAATTCACTTGAAAGTATCTAACTGAGTTGGGGGCAAATCTCTATTCCGACTCTGCAAGCACAGACAGTTCAATATTTTCTTTTCAAGCTCTATTGGTTAATTGAGAGTACTTACACATTTTTTTCTGTTTCCCGAATGAAAGAGCACACATGCACTTTCAGCACAAATAATTGTGCATGTAGTTTAAAAAATTGGTGCCTTTACGTATTTGTGCCAGCAAAATTTGACAGCGGGAACATTCGCAGGAAGCAAACACAAAGGCGACGTCACTACAGATGAAGCAAATTAATTTTCAAATTGAACATTCCCGAAAATACTGTCCAACTACAGACAGATCATTATGCTGAGGTATAAACTGTGAAAAATTAACAGAAAATAAGCAGTGCTTACTTTCCAAGCCTCAAACTGGGTAAATCACCTTAGCTCTAAGGGCTGTAGTAGCTGCATTAATTGCTCAAGATTTGGTTCCAGATAAACTTTTCTGCATGGAAGACAAGACTTTGTTTCATTACTAAGCCTTAACGCAAACGGATGGGGCCTTTACAAAACAATCTTCTCTCGAAATTTAGCATCAGCTCAACTGGGTTCAGTTTGAAACTGGCAACCTGCATTGTTTTAGATATAGGAACCTGTCACACGCCGTTTTTGCTGTGTTTAAAAAAGAAGTTAATATTTGGCTAATATGTTTATATTTGCATAACATTACTGTCTATGTACTGGAAAGAAAGAAACAGCTGTGGCAAGCCTAACCCTTATTCATTAATCTTTCATCATCCTGGGACTTGTATTCTCTATTACAGCATCAGCTTTCTATTCAGCAGTGGTACCGGAGAGCAAATTCCCTACAAAACTGCCATTTAGACTTGCCAGATCCACTTGTACTGAATGTGGGCACTGAGGCTCCACACAAATCATCACCCAGCAGAGATGGGGCATGAGGCAGGCAGCATTTCTACTGTACTGAGGCTCATGGAATCTGTCTACCAGTGGCTGCGTGTTTTGCACGGGAACAGGAGGCATCACAGGTGCAATATTTCCTCCTGATAGCACAAGCAGAAAATTCAGCTTCTCTACATCAATCCGATGGTCTGCTCTAACACTTCACAAATACCCTGACCCTTGGAGAGCCCGGGTCACACCCAGAAACTTACAGATTCTGCAGCTGAGGACTAAATCCTCCTCCAGTTGCAATGATCTCACCATTGCCTGATTTTCTTCTCAGCCTCTTTTTGGATGCATGCCCACATCCACAGATGTGCACAGGAGGTAGATGGCACTAGAGTTGCCCTTAAGCACCTCAGCTGTTATTTCGTGCTGCCTCCCAGGTGTTATTAGCAGAAAACAGGCATTGTAGAAACCACAGCAGGATTTTCTTTACACTGCTTTTGTTTTTAATCTTTTCCAATTCACAGGAAACGGAGTCAATAGGTATTTGGGAATCAGAGCTATGTGACTCCCTCCTCCTCATTAGACTCCGTATATAGCTATGCATGCAGTATGCCACACACAGGCTTCAACTCTCTGTAGCATGTCAGCATTCACTCCAGAAGTAAAGCTGACACTGGCCAGTAATCATGGTTCTGCCCAGCTGACAAAGTGCCATCGCACACAACTTGGCTCTGGCTTCAGCCACCTATCTTTGTGCATTCAGGCCATGGGCACCTGACAGATGGATAGCCATGTCCACGCTGCAGACAAACTGCAGCCAACGCCTCAAGGACTATCCATCCTTAAGCAGATCTGGATGAGTCTGTGCCTGACCTGTCACTGCCGCAATGACTTGTGTATGAGGTAAATACAGGGAGAGCATTTAACACCTCACACCATGTTCTCATGCTACAGAACTGACTGAATGGTGTTATTGATGCTGTTCCTTACTGGCTATCCATCACCATGCATTCACATAGTGGTACAATTATAGGCTGGGCTGCTGTTAAGATTAACATAAACTACTCAGAGCAAGGATTATGCAGTATTTCTTCTTCTGGAAGGTGCCAGCAGAATTTTTGATACTTTCATAACATGAATCGTAAGTTATTTATGCAAGCATACATGCAAACCACATACATGTGCTGCAGAGCTACTAATTCACCTATACAATGCATATCAATGGAATTTAGCATAAGGCTAAACTCCCAAAATGAGTGAATGGTCAACTGTGGGGTTAATGTCTATACTTCTTCATACTGCCTTTCCTTACAGGGATCAGCCTGAAGAGAAACAAAAGGCACTCTTTACCTATGGCAGTAAATTTAGATTAGTTTTCACACTAAAATGTGGAAAGAAGAAAGCACCAATATCTCATCATTCTATGTGTTAAACATGTTACTTATGCTACTTCATCTGCGTTTAATAGGTTGCTTTCATACTGCCTCCTAGGAGCTACAGATTCTCGTGTTGAACAAGGAAGCTCCCAACAGCTTTTTCTTTCCTAGGGCAAGATTGCTCAACTAACAATAACTAAGATACCTTTTGACAAGTGCTGCTAAGAGCCAGTAAAGCGTAGTCAATCTGCATCAGTCTGTCCTGGCACCTTTCTTTCAGTTTCATATCTAAACCCTGGATGCCAAAGTCTCTTGCAATGATTATAGAAAAATATAAAGGGGGAAATGAATGCAAAAGAAATCATATTAATCAGTTGAGGGAAAGTACTTTTCCAACTACAATTGTGGCTGAAATCCATAAATTAGATGACTGGAGTAATAAGACATGTGAAATGGCTTTTAAGTCCACTACCAGCTCCATGCAATAAATTTCAAGTGACATTCAGGCTTTTAGTGGAGGGGATGATTTATTGCAGTCTGCAGGAAGAGAGCTTTCATGGATTATCTCTAAAGTGGCAAAACTCTACTCTGAATTTTTCAAAATTAGTGCAGCTCAGTGAATGTTACTGACAAGCAAGTCCAGAAGCACTTAGAAGAACTTTTTGTAGGAATAAATACAGAGCATACTTTAGAATCTCCATAGATTTTGCTAAGGAAACTAGTTCTCTTCTTTCCATAAACTTGAAAAAAAATGGTAAGAGAATAAATGCTTGCTGCATGTGTTTTTTACCTGGGCTTCTTACGGCCAGAGGTATTTCCCTAGTGAGCTTTTTAAAGCAGCATTAGTCAGCTTTTGACACTAAAATATACAACAGTTTGGCAGATAATGCAAGTTTCTCCCTGAATCTATAAGCCTAAGTGTACTCTTTCTCCTGTGTTTTTCATTAGACAATGTGTGTGAAGCATTGACCACAGAAATGCTCTCCATAGACAGCCTGGAGCCTACAGGTATTTCCTTTGAGTATTCAGAAACAGACTGATTTCCTATCTTCTGGTAGAAGGAATCAGAGAAAATACGACTCTACTGGCATGAGAGTGCCATGATGTCAAGGCCCCTGCATTGTGCTCACCTACTGAAGCATTACATAGTGACCAGGTTGTGAGCCTGCTCCTGCCTCTGAGGTGAAAACGGCAGGTAAGAACCCTGGGATGCGGTCATGATTGCGTCCACATGTACATCCCTGCTCAACACAGTAAAAGCAATTGTGTCCAAGGGGAGGATGTTCCACAGGACAGGCAAAAACCTCTTCAAGAAGCGTAAAGGTACTTCGACTAAAAGCTGGTATACACAACATTCCAACTCTGGCCCTTAATTCTGATCACTTTACTGTCTAGTGATAGTTTACATTCCTGTTAATTCTCAGTACCTGGGACACTGTATTTGCATACCAGCAGCAGTTAAAACTATGGTAAGTTCATGTTAAGGAATGAAAATGTTATATATGTAAAACATATCATCTTACACTTTTCTGACACCTTTCATCCAGAATATTTCAAAAGTATTTTATGGACGTTATAGATATCTAATTTCACTGGCATTCCAAGCAGAGAGTAAGTGAAGATCTATATTTTAGCTAATTAATTTATACAGAAAGTATACAGTGGTGTAATTAAATCTCCAAGGAGAGAATGCAAGAGGATACCAAGACTAACAGCTCTGCTTTTACATGACTTAATAATGTTTTGGCTTTCGTTAGAGTCTTTCCTACTAAAGACTAACCATTAGCCTTTTAAAGCATGAATACAGCACTGACCTGGATTAAGAGCGGTATTTCACTGATTCCACAATACTTACAGTTCCAACATTTGCCCTGCAAGTCACTATCCAAAATGTGCTACTAATACTTAGTTTACAGGGAGTTCTGGAAGAAATAAGGGATTCATGCAATTACTTTCACAAGTAAACCCATCCTAAATTTACACATACCCTACACTTAAACAAAGCTGGAAAAACAAACTATGAACAGCCTTACCACCCAACCCTTTCTGTTTTGTTTTGCTTTTTAAAGAACACCTTCAAAAAAGATAGTCACAAACATCACCTTTGTTTCATAGATAGATAAACCCATTGACCAAAAGGTGTTAACAGGCCAATGACAGAGCCACAGACAGAATCCAATGCTTCTCCTGATGTGCTTTAAACACTTCGATACAATGCAGATAGCATTGATTAAGAAGTCCATGATAGTGAAGGTTTCTGAACTCAATATAAAATTTTTACATCTTATCCCTTCTTACGTTCAAATGCAGCCAGAGATATATTCTTCATCATCCTTGGCTTAGGGTATTCAGATACATCCTAAACATATGTCCTACTCTGTACTCCACGTAGCACAAGCCACACAAATATATTAAAATCTTCAAGTAATGGCAACTTCTCTTGAGTCATCAAGTATGGACAAAATTTGGAAGAAATCTCTTTTCCTGTCATCTCTTAATAACCATTTAATTTCCCAAATGCTCACAGTCAGGGTGAAGAGATCCAGTCTATTCAAGATCAGCTACTTTGTTGTAGGCATAAGATATGAGACATTCACTCTAAGCAAAAATCATTCCTCGGATGATGTACTCAATTGAATATAAAATAAAAAACATCCTTTATAGGGCTTTATGCTTTAGATGTTATGTTAAACTGCAGAAATTTCATAAGAGGACCAAATGGACTAATATCCATGAACATATAAGCACACTGCCACCGTTCACTTACAAGGTTTCCAATTACAAGGCTGGGTATCTAGCATTTTTCAAGTTTTGGTCACATGTATACCTTACGTTTAGAGTGCCACACACAGTGGCAAAGTGATGATAAACGACAGAATACTTAATGCTACTGCATCTTAAAGAAGCTTGTGCAAATTTATGAAAGCTAAATGCTGAAAAATAACTGTTACTCTTTCTCTAAATCTTTAAATATATGTAAGTCTTTATAACAGAAATGGCATCAGAAATAAATAGTTAAATCAATTATTTAGAAATTCACATCGAAAAGCATGCATAAGTCTTCCCTTCTGACTTTGGGCATAGGGTTTCATTTGCACTGAATATTTCTGTAGAGCTCTACATCAGTATAATCTTCCAAACAAAAATCCCTACCTACAGCCTGACTTTTTAGGTGGAACCACATCTGGAGAAACACTACAGTAAGCAGACAACAGAACGCTCTCTCCTGATAGGTCTAACTCCCGTTCTCATTAATGGGCAACATGCTTCCACCGACAGGAAAATTTACCTCAAAGTCTGTGATAAATCAGTCAGATTTGATCTGCTTTATGTAAAATGCACTGCCGACACTGATTAAATGAGCACTGCAGGGCTCTTTCAATAGTGCATCAACGCCTTTCAGCACATAAGCATGGACAGACAGCTCATAGCTGCAAATGAAGGAGAATCATGACTTATGTTTTCAGTCACTGGAAGAATTCATTGTAAAATATGAATAGAGTGATGTGTTTTCTTTTCATATTCCAGTTCCAAATTCCCATCAATGTGTTTTGCTGGTCTTTCATATTATTATGTATGACAATTTAGGAGGCAAAGCATTTTATATGCACTGGTATGTCATTGTGTAACACTTTGTAAATTAACCTGGATTGTACTGCAGTAACATAACACACTTTTACTTAAAAGCAAACAAACAAAAAAGCCCTACAGTTCTAATTCTCAGTCCTGTTATGTCTCTCATTCTCTCTTCTTATCTTCTTCAACACTTCCTCTTTCACTAAGGAAAGAGGAAAAAAAGTCTTCAACAGTGGTCAAGAACATTTCTTAAAATGTAAGTCATAAAAGTCAGGAAGCATCCCAGTTAAGCCTCTACTAACTATGCAGAACAACTCCAACCCTAATTTGTATACCTGACCACCCTTATGTTGGAAGTAACCGACTGCCCTTGCATCTACAAGCTCTACTGCAGACTCAGCACGGGCAAGCAATTTTACTAGCTCTCACCTAGGCTCCCTCATGGTCTGTGACCTCTATCACTGTAACAAAGCAAGTCATCTGGTCTAAGAAATCTGTGAATTCTCATCAGCACAGGACCTCGCTTCTAGAAAGCCAGGGGAGAGGCCTGCAGTGCCACTAGCAGAGTTCAAGGCTCTGATATTCAGGGGACTCTTCTCTCCTTTCTGTTGTTGAAACCCAAGATCAGAAGAAAAAGGGACCAAAGAGGGAAAATTTCAAACAAATTTGTCAGACAAAATACGCTTTCAGAATGATTTCCGAAGTTGCATGTAACAGATGAGTTTCCACATTTATAAAATCATAACTGAGACTCATCAAGATAGGAGATACACTTGACATGTTCAGGAAGATTTATCATGTCCATCCCTGATGGAGAAGCTTGATGTGTCCTGAGACAAATAAACATTTCAATTGGAATGGGCATAGAATATTCAGAATAGAGATACTAACAATAACAAAGGAAAAGTTATAAGAAGTTAGGAAAGTGCAGAAGAAAGGAGAAAGAAAATAAGTGAGGGCCGGAAAAATGAACCATTTTGAAAAGGATACCTAGGAGAAAAGGTGTGAAAAAGTGAGGGGGCATAGTAGGAATCAGGCCAAATAAACAACAAATGTCCTGACAATGAAGTCAATTCATTGCAGAACAATCTTTGTAAGGAACTGAAGCAGAACGCCATTACCTGAAGCACTTTTGCCCAGGTATCACTGTAATGAGATCATTAACACTAGGACATCAAAATCTAAACCAAACCAAGTCCTTGGAAGCATAATATAAGAGGAAAACATTGCACAGATAGAATATTACTTTCATTCCTATCGCTGGAACAAGGCATGAACAACTATGTCCATGCACTAGCCTAGTTTATAATACTCGGTGAAGAAGGAAAAAAAGGAGATGAAGGTGGGAAGAAAAAGGGGAAGAAGGTTTACGGAGAAGAACCCATTCCACAGACAGAAGCAATAAGCCTATTTTCCTTTTGTAAACTAAAAAGCTGAAAAGCTTTTCAAGTTAGTGAAGTAGCCTTTGGAGTGAACACTAAGTACTACTTAGGAAAGGGAGATCTTACTTGCAGTTGTGAAGTATCCTATTTCTTATGGATGCTATCCAATTCCCACTGAAAACAAAAGCATGCTCCCTCATTAATTCCAATGGAAAATTGGATTAGGCCCTAGAATAAAATAGGAAACAACTCTCGAAACTATTTCCACAACCTTGAAAAATCAGAGGGAAGTATAAAAAACAGGTTCCTTTTATTAATTTCCTTGCCCCACCCTGTGCAGTTCAGCAGAAAAGATGCCAAGTTGCATAGGTTTGATTCCGTTCTCCTTATTCTGTAAAATTCTCCAGAGCCCTGAACAAAATAGGATGCATGCCAAAGACTGAAAATCCTATAGAATCATGCATGGCACTTTCCTTCACACAAATGAAGCTACATACATACAAATAGCACTAAGCCAAGGGAAGAACAAGTACCTTTACATGCACACACTATGTTCACTATGTGAAATATGACAGACTATTCTATGTATGGATCCATTCCACAAAGAGTCCAAAGGCCTTTGACCGACTGCATCAGACAAATGGTGCATTTGAAGAGTGGCCTACCAGACATAATTCTCAATGAAATTAAAGACAACAGTTCTCAGAGAATTAACAGCTACAGAGTTAAGGACCTGTTTTACACTAAAAGGACATAGACTCCTCAGGCACCCTGCTAAATCGGAAGCAGGAACAAAATTCTCTTTTAGTTTTCCTTGCCACCCAAGGTCACTTGCCATTATGTGCTAACGACAAACCCTCATGGCATATGCACAAGCTCTTTAGCTATCAGGTAGCCGGGCAGCTGCAATCATCAATGGTCATTTCTTAAAACTGGCTATAAAAGCTAAGAGATTATTTTTGATAACACAGTACAAAGGTAATAATTATACAGAAGTTACTGCACAGATTTTCTAAGACTTTAAAAATCTTAGCTCTAAGAAGAGCTCTGTTGAACTGAGGCAATATACAAACATACTGGAAAAAAAGATGATCTTTGGCCCAAAGAACTTTCATTCTAAACAAGTAAACAAAAGAGACAAAGAGAAGCCAAGAGAGAAGTCCAGTAAATACGTAAGAGATGCCAGGATACTAGCAGAGTAGCAGTTGACAAGTTGGTTTGTTCAATGCTTCCTTTTTCCCCCGCCCCCTCCCCAAACTGGCATTCTGGAAAAGGAAAGTACGAAGACAAACAGCGGATATGTTTATGAAGAACTCTTCACAAATTCCAGTGTGCAAGGAAACACAGGCATTTATTGAATCTTTGATATGAAAGATGAAGAATGTGACATGGTAGCTATAGAAAAGCAGAAGCCGTATTTCAGTAGTGAATAAGAGGTAGTTAAACTGGCAGAAATCCAAAACGCCTTGGAAATGAAGACAAACAGCTTATATATGATAGAATAGGAAAAGGAGAACCAGAAGAAAGATACAGAAAAAGGAATGAGTTGAACAAAACTACTGAGCAGCAACATGATTTTTATATGAACATTATGGGTGAATTTAAGTGAATTGTTTTTCTGATTATGTTTTCTTGCATAATGCATTTTATTATACGTGTGTTAAATTTTACCTTTTAATTACTTTAATCATAGAGTTTTAATTAAACAACTATTCTGGAAGAAGAAAGCACATTGCTGCATGTATTTATGTTCCCTCCATTATGAAAAATTTCACAATCTAATTTTTGTAAATATGTGTTTTTCTATGCTGAATATTCTCCATTTTCAACAGGGAAAAATAGGATGGAAGACAGAAGTTTTGAAATGCACCCTCCACTCTCTCCCCTCTTCTTCTTCTTCCATTCCCCATCCCCTAAATCTGTACCTATTTGTATATTATGACAAATGCGTTCCCATCTCCACAGGAGCAGATGTACTTCAAGAATTCCTCTTGGAAATCCATGCCTCAATTTTTCTTTGTTTAAGCTACATGAAGAATAAACAGAAGCGGCTCCAATTTCTTTCATGAATAAGGTCCTTCATTCATACTCTTTAGAGGTACAACATTTGGAACTTCAAAAGTTTTGGTCAATAGCTTGGTCAAGCAACCAAATCTGAACTCCAATATTAAAAATTCAACCTTCTGAAACTAATGAGTCCTATTATAATGAGCAGTAATTGTAGTTCACTTCCCATAACCAACCTCAGTTATATTTTGGAGTAATTTGAAATTAAAAGCACAAATAAATGGATTTTACTTCTGCACATGATTTTCTAAACAAGAGACGCTGGAGCATGTAATAGGCTTTGTGTATTTCAGATAACGAGGCTGTTCTGTGTGTAGTGGTCACTATTACCCTCTTGCACTACTGCTGCCTGTAAACACATAGTTCTGGTGTCTGAACAATGGAAGATGTGGGACAAAAGCATATGAAAGGTACACTGACTGAATAATGTCGTGAGCAAGTTAGGGCTACTGTAATAGGAAATTTTGTCCTGCACGTTTTGGTGCAAGTTGGAACAACTTTTATGCTTTTCTATCCTACTAGTGGGATTGCAAGTATACATATTTTCATTAAAAACTGTCCAAGTTGGGCAACTGCAAGAAATTCTACAAGCTTGCTCAAATTTCACATGGATGCTTTTGTTTTTATACTAAAAAATGCCATAAAAGCTATAAACAACTAAGTAAATGATTTTTCAGCAGTTTTAGTCTTTTGTAAACACTTAAAATTTCTTGAAAACTAAATAGGTTTTATTTTCAGTCAGTTCAAAATCTGAAAGTTTAAGTCTGTTTAAAATTAAACAAAAAACCTGACCAATCTAGCCTAGAATAATTTCTCCTTTCCAAAAAGCAAAGAAAAAAAGGGAAACTCAGTTATTCACATACTTCTCTGTAAGTCCAAAACATTCTCAATGAAGAACAACGTACCCAAACTTAGTAGGAATTCAATTTGCAATATTTTCCTTTGCTTCCCAATCTGACTGACTCCAGATACCTGTATCATGTGGAAAATGGTATAATAGCATGATTGAAACAGTATTCCTGCTGACTTTTCCCACTGTAAGTAATCACACCATGGTTTCTAAAACAAGCAGTGGGATTGTATTGTCTCTACATACTACTTACATTGGCAAAGCTACAAAAGACAAACTGTTTTATGTCAATGGATAAAAAGAGAAGAATTGCATTTTGATATACAATGCAGTTCTCTGAATAAAAGCTTTTTTGCGTAATTCGTATCTACTGATACATGTTGGAAAGCGTAAAGACAATAAGATAACTTCATTGTGTTCAGTTCTCTCTTTGTTTAAGCATATTTCTTTCTACAGGCAGGTTCTGTGCCTTTCTATCTCATTGTTAAGAAAGTTCAGTATTTAGACAACCAAATGCTCTAGCCCTTAAGAAAGTATGTGAGGCCATATACCACCTAAGGTAACAAGTTTAGAAGCCAAATGTCTTTGCAATGGAAAGGGACTATGTGATGGCACAGTTCCTCTCAGGATTAAAGACAGGTTTCACAACTGGAAGCATGCCGTGGCCCATGACCTACAACATTTCTGTCTACATTTCTAAACACATCCAGTGGTGAGTCAGAAATGCTTCAGATTCCATGTGCAGGGCTGTGCACTGGTATGGCATTAGTTCCTCTCACCAAGGAAAAGGAAGTTACCGTTCAATGAGTTCTTGTTTTCTGCTGCAAGTTGCTGAAAAAGGCTGCAGGCATGTCCAACATCCTAGAGGCTTCTGATATCAAACACATTGCAGTAATACAGCCAGAGTCACATTCAAAATTGAGAGGATTAAGGCATTCTGTGCTCTCACTTGGAATCTGGAAGTTCAATCATTTACACACTTTCCATACCAGGACACCCCATCCACAAGAGGAATCTGTTCAGATGAAGATGCCTTAGCACTTGTTTCTGGAAGTCCAGAACCACAGCCACCACACACACAAATGAGTGCACCAAATGTGAATAACAAAATGGATACCTGAATTGATAAGAGTGAAAAGGGCTAATATTTAGAGTCATCAGCACTCAGCAGCTGTATTCATGAGTGACTGCTGATTTACAACATCTAAACCAATATACTCATAACCCATAGCAACATGCCATTCATTTTTCTGAACTAGAGAATTATATTCAAAAAAGCTCAGATCCTTCTCCCATACTCAGCTGGAGACCATGAATTATTTAATTTCTTGGTTCCTTTTGTGGGGAGCGATAATTTTTTTGTGGCTTGACAGTTGTATCATGCTGCATTTTTCTCTCCCAAAGCCTTCTTGCAGTTCTCCATGTGAAAGCTTAAGCTTTCTGTACACAACTTTTATTTCAAATGAAAAGCTGCAGGAGTTTTTGTCAGTATCAGACTTTATATTTAATTTTCTCTTCATAGTTCACAAAATGGCTATTTGTATAATTCATTCCATGTTACTTCATAGAGAAGATTATTATGGCAGCATGCACCCATCAAAGTCATCTTGCTCATCAACAAAACGTTGTTTGTAGCAGCCACACATCAATGAAACTTCAAGCCTGTGACTGTTGCTTTTCATAATTATATTTTCTAATCCCCCTTTACACATGGCAGCTCGATTCACTTCCTGGTACAATACATTAGCATCCTCTTCAAATCCATTAGCAGTACCACAAGATTCACAGCATTTCTCTCTCTTCAAAATAGTGTGTTATTAAGTTACTGTACAGCAAGCTGAAGACTATGAATATTTTAAGCCCACTGTATGTACCAAGTCAGAGGAAACAATCCTACTCTTTTACCATATCGGCCAATATTCTAAGAATCACTTATGGGCTTTGTTAAACTTTTGTGATGGGCACAACAATATACAGTATATAGAGTAGTGGGATTTAATGTGCTAGTGACGCTGTAATCCTTCAAGTCACTTTTAGCCTGTAGCACTTTTGAGCAGGTGATCTCAGCCTATCACCAGGCTCAGTCAAACACAATATCACAAACATGTTTGGTAAAACAAAATAAATTCATCTAAGGAATTGCTGCTAAGAACGTGGGTGTCAAAGATACCATCTAAACAACTAGCAGAAAGTTTCAAAGCACTTCAGAGCCTAGAAGTGGCCTAATGTTTTTGAAGCTACAGCCCTTTGGGGTTTTTTGTGCTTCACTCCAACAAAAATAAATGTTTCTTTTGAAGCATTTGAGACATTTTACTGAATCAATTATGAACCATTTACACTAAAATTCATTTAGCCTTTTTGAATTAGTGGTTACATCTGCAGTTGAAATGAAGAGCACAGTGCCATGGTGTACCCTGGTTTCCCAGCTTTGCAAGGAAAGGTCCAAAGCTGGCAACACGATGTCTGCCACAAATGCAGAAGATGGACATGGCCTCAGTTAATTCTCAGCTCTCACAGCCTCCACTAGTCACAAATGTCACAGCTTTTTCAAAGCCATTAGCAAAAAGAGCCCTTTTCTACAGACTTTTTCATGCTGAAAATCCGGGCAAGTTTACCTAAGGAAGTCCTAAACCCACAGGTGGCCTGTGGGGCCTCTAAGTTTCAATCTAAGGGCTTTCGTCCAATGTAACAGCAACTGAGCTTTTAATACTACTGTAACACACAGCCCACAATGAGTTTGACACACTCCGCCTGGCAATAACTGATGTCCCAGTGCAAAGAGCGTTTGTGGAACTACACCAGTCTCCTTAAACTTGCACGTGAGCAGTGTAGGGTGTGTGAGCAGAAAGCAGCACACGAATGCATGCCACAGCATGAGTTTGTCTTTTCCCTTTTAACTCCACCATTCCAAAAGTCAAGGCAAGTTTTGTTTCACCAAAATTTTTTCCAGCATGAGCTAGCTCTTCTTTTTATTCATTCTTTTACTACTGCCCTAGTTCAAAACCCACTTTTTGTCATTTTTCCTGCTGCACCTGGGGAACACTTCTAAAAAGATTTTTTTTTTTAAGAAGTAGTTTTATATAAATTGTTTAAGCAAGATAGCTCTCACCTTCATATACAGAAACTCTTAGTGGTCTTCTTCCCAGTTTTACAGCTGAAATGACTAAAGCAATTGAATGGTGAGCAATTTACCGTCATTAGAACCTTTTCCTCAGACTGAATTTGAACACTTCAGGTTTCCAGCAGTTTGCAATATCCATTAGGCCACATTTATGGGTCTGACATGCCGTAGGTTCCTGCAAAACAGCAATGCTTCTGCTGTACAAGATGACTGTTATCAAAACAGATGCTGACATACCAAAACCAGCAGGAATTCCTTAACTAAGAATAGCCAAATGCTCTCTCATAGGAAAGCTGGTTTTCTTGAGCTGCCTGCCTCCTTCTTTGGACCACAGCTGTGCAGAAAGCCTGTGGAATAATTGGGATTATTTATTTGTTTTATTTAGATAAGAAAGTCATCTATATAGTATTTGAAATCATTAGTAGTTGCATCTGATACATAAGTGCTTCTGTATGAAGGTTCTGTCCCATCATCAGCAAATTTTCAATCCACCATTCGAGAAAATTATCCACAGAGTAAAGACCTAGAACAGAGAACAACAAGCAGAAAGAATATGAGGTCAGGGTTTAGGGGAAGGGACCACTGTTCCATTAAATTTGAATCCATTTCCTCAAGTTTCTGAGAGTGCTGGATGCACGGGTTTTCCATTCATCACCTCAAATTTACTGTAACAAATTGCACATGATTCAGTGGTGTCTGCTGAAAGACTGTACGAGAGAGAGTGCATGTAATCAGTAGTGCAGTTCCCAATAATCATCCAGATCAGCATCCATCAGAAAGTACAGAAACTAGCTCTCCTCATCAAATTCTGCGCTTTCCTTCCATTCCCCTTTTACAAGGCCTCAGTGAGATAGCAGCCACAGCAGGAGACATTAATCTCAGTGGTTAGTAGTAATAATAATAGCTGAGCACAGATAGCCTCTCTGTCCCATCTTCTCAGTGGAAAGGACAAATGCTTCACAAAGAAATTTCTGTTTTTAGAGCCATGGCATGTTATACAAGAAGAAAACAACGTTCCATGCTGCTTCCAACTCTTTCAATCTAGTGGTAACTCACAAGAGGAGTTATTAGGCCAACAGTTAAGTAGGTTTGATAATTAGGTAACAGAGTTCGACCAGAATTCATCTAATTATATCCATGTACAGCAAGCATTCATACAGAATGTGGTAAAAGACAAGTGTAACAGTATACACACCAACTTCTTAGCTTTTATTTACACAGCATATGCATATAGGCTTGAACATGTAGGCATATTCTGCTCTCAGAAGAACAGTTGATGGTTTTACAGCTTTAAAACATTTTGTGCCTCTTGTTGACAAAGGTAATCTGTGCTATGAGAAGATTCACTGAACATCTGATCTTGTTCAGCACCAAACACCATATCTATAATAATCCACCACTTGCATAAGTTTGGCAGGAATCAAGGCAGTCACGCTAGAGATGAGTTTGGTCTGTAGAATTTCATGGCAGACTTTCACGAATACTTTACTCCTTTTCTCTGAGAACCCAAATTCCCTCTATAAGAGAGAAGAGGCTAATGAAGCCTCTCTCTATTGCAGTAAGGCTGAGAAGTATGTTCGGATTTTACAAAGAGGGACAAATGAGGGCCAAAACAGTCTTTCAGCATTTTAGGAATAAAAGGTTTACAAAGAAGGTCAGAAGAATTGTTCTCATTTTACTAAGGTTACTGAACCATACAAATAATAGACAAATATTTTTACACTTTGCTGAACCAGAAGACTCTGAGAGACTGCACAGAACCTGCACAACAAATTTCACGAGTGGACCAACCATTCATGTGCTTCATGTGCTGCAGAGATCTGATCAGAGCGTATCATATGTATTATATATACATTACACGTGCTACAGACATCTATCCAGCTTCAGATCCAGACACATCATACACATACCAGGCAGATTTTTTGTTTGTTTTTTTAGTGTCCAGTATAAAAGCTTAGAATTTTCTAATCTTATAGATAGAGCAGGAGATTCAAAATGCAGCAAAATTTCTACCACCACACAGATGACTCAGATACCCTTGGACATCTAAAATGGCACTCACTCACAATTTTCAGGCAACAGAGGCTGCTTGGATATTTACTACACTGATACTTCAGAAAACTACCACTGGAACCCTAGAGACTCCATTTCAGTACTGTGCAAAGAACTTCATTTGCCCTATTTGCCCTATTTTATATGGCTTGGCAACCTCATCCGCCAGTTCCTTCATCCACGGGTCCTGAAGGAA
>WBMW01004176.1:321752-349008 GCA_013396635.1 Penelope pileata
CTGGAGCACCTCCCCTACGAGGACAGGCTGAGAGAGTTGGGACTCTTCAGCCTGGAGAAGAGAAGGCTGCGGGGGGACCTGATAGCAGCCTTCCAGTACCTGAAGGGGGCCTACAGGAAAGCTGGGGAGGGGCTTTTTACAAGGATAGATAATGACAGGACAAGGGGTAATGGTTATAAACTGGAAGAGGGTAGATTTAGACTGGATATAAGGAAGAAATTCTTCACTGTGAGGGTGGTGAGACACTGGAACAGGTTGCCCAGGGAAGTCGTTGATGCTCCCTCCCTGGAAGTATTCAAAGCCAGGCTGGATGGGGCTTTGGGCAACCTGGTCTAGTGGGAGGTGTCCTTGCCCATGGCAGGGGGGTTGGAACAAGATGATCTCTAAGGTCCCTTCCAACCTGAACCATTCTATGATTCTATGATTCTATGATATTTGGAATGCAAGTAGCATTTCTCTAATACCACATTGCAAGTAATTACTTAAGCTTTATTTGTAAAGTCCTTAGAACGTGAGAAGAACCAGGTAAACATTAGTGCCATTATCTCCTCCAGATCTTATTTTCAGTAGGCCTTGTCTGTGATAATAATTTTTAACATATTTTCAGGCCTTCACAATATAAAGCCAGACAGACATCAAGGTGCGGATCTTTTGAAAACATTTGGACACCCAACTACTCTGTGTTCCAAGCCCTGGAAGTCACAGGTCTGCTGAAGTAGCAGTTATTGGCCACCCATTGTGCTGACAAATGATTTGTAGACTTGCGCTGCAGGGCAGATCAGGGTTAAAAATAAACATTCACTTTCAGACCACTGCTTAAACCAGCTCACTGAACAGATTAACAGTGCATGGCCCTGCAAACAGTTGTATCAGCACAACTGACAGGGCAAGAGGCTGTGGTTTGGGGGTGGAACTGAGCAACTGTGGCTGGAATGCCTCAAGTTTGAAGCTCCTCTTTGAGTTATTTAAGCATTGAACATACCTGAGAAAGTCAACCTCCGGTGCTTTAAAAAACTGTGCAGAGCCTTTTTTCCAAATGAAATAGCAAATCATGAAACAAACAAAAATCTTGTCACAGCGTGATTGCAGCAAATAGCATGAAAGCATTAATATCGTATTATCAATGAAAAGGAACAGAGTTATCAACAGCATCCTGCATGCTGAATCCAAACAGTCTGGTAAGAAGGAAATTAGTAAAATTAAAAGACTTTTACTATTTTCCCCCTCCTCCTATCCCCATACATTTCTCTAATTTGAATTGAAAAGCAAGAAAGTGTTATAAAAATAGTGAATAAGGTGAATCTTAGCAAATAGCTCAAGTCTTTAGCAGATTATCATCCTTCTGCACAACATATTAACCATCACAAGCATTCAAGAAAATTCAGAGTGCCCTTCTGTGCTCTTTGAACTTAATTGACACCATTCAGTATAACTATGCGGATACAATAAGGTGGATTAGTATTCAGCAGGTTCATTTATTAGCAACACACTGCAATTATCAACAAGGTGAGTCAATATGCATGAAGTACATTGGCCTGCCTACGTATGACTAATACAAAACAAGTTTTGTTGCACTCAGGGCCAAGGAATGCCATGCTGCTGCACAGGTTTTCTACTCCGAGTCCTACATCAGTGCCAAAAGCATCCACTCCTTGCAAAATGGATGACTTATTCAAAAACAGTTTGTTAATAGGCAACTTCCTACATTAGAGGGGGAGCTTGCAAAACAGAGCTAAGGATTCCATGCCTCTGCCAACAAGCACTGTAGCAAATTGGAATTTCTCTCATTAATTTCAATGGCTTTGTTTCAAGTCATTAATGATGAGAGGACTTACCGTATCTTCAATTAAGACAGACGTCACTTCAGTCATTGTGATCTGGCTAAATGGTAGGAGCAATAATGTGTTAGCAGTGTGGTAGCTCACCCACTCATTTCACACCAGTGAGAAGAAATGATCACTTTTACTAATCCAGAAAGCCACTGCAGGATGTTTCTCTGGAAACTGTAACGCACATGTGATTTCAGTATCTCAAGATTGATCCTAAAGGAGCAACAACAGTCAATAATTTAGTTGTACTTCTGTCACAAAGTTCTCTAATGTTTAAAGTGAGGTGGGTCTAGATCAGCACCAGTTTCAAAATTTCATGTAACTAGATACAGTGCCCTAATACGCTCCAGAGTGAAACACTGAGCAGAAGCTTAGATAGGTGTCCTGCTTTGACCTGTAAGATGCTCATTGAGTACTGAAGGAAAGAAGCTTCCCTAGACTAAAGTTAACCACTGAGAATAGCCTCAAAGCAGCCGATTTTCTCATTTATATTTGGTACATATTAAAATAAAGGAAGTAATTATTTACTCCAGCAATGTAGCCAAAAGAGATAAGAGCGTCCTAACATTCGTCCTGTGTCAACTGCAGTTCCTTCATCCTACTGGAAAAGTAAGCTGCAATTGCTATGTGACACAGGTTCACGTTTAGGACTCCTGGCCCTAAATATGAGTACTGTTCACTGCAGTCAAGACCCATAACAGTTTACAGAAATTCCCAAGTCATGAGAGACTTTTCCAAAGCATGTTAGATTACTTCTTCACAGAACAAGGCATTCTGCAGACATTCTCAATGTTATAAAAGAGAAAAAAAAAAAGAAAGAAAGAAAAATTAGAGCCTTCCCTATAAGTTCACAAGCAGTGGAAGCCAAACATCACAAAAGCTAACATTAGTTTCTTGAAGAAGAGCCAGTCTGTCTGCCTCTCACTATCTCTGCCTCTCTTTCAATATTTTTTGTTGTGATGTTATTACAGCTGGGGCAAAGCTCACACACAGGAAAGGACATACACACGTTTCTGAGCACCACAAACCAAATCAACAACATCCCAGGCTACTAATCAGCTAACTAAAACTAAATCTCTTGGGGCTATTATTTCTCCTCCTCATTTTTTTTTTTTTTTTTTAATGATGCCATGAAGTGTGCTAGGTATTTTGTGGAGACCAGTCACTTGTACCAAATGTAATTTTACAGGAGATTTCTATAGACATCTCACACATGCTAAGTTTGCAATGTTTAAGACCAGTTTGTGAACACTTTACCCCCAGCAGGAATACCAGAGGAAGCACTGAGGCTCATTGAATATGCATTTGTTTGCAGCATTTCAGTCCTTTATCTCTAAGTCCAAAAGCAATAAAAGAGTTTTCTGGTAATGCATTGGCATCGGACCATGCCAGAGAAGTCCTAAGTGAATTCACATTTTTAACTGCTGTTCCAGTGTCTTTCCACTAACATGTTTATTGTCTTGTAGCAATCAATAGCTTAATAACTCTGCATCATATCATTTATCTTACAAATGGAACAACTGGCTCTGTAGCATATTCCTTTTTCAAAAAATGAATTTATTACATCCTACTACACAGAAGTTAGCTCAAGGAAAAGATAACTAGAAGAGTGAAAAAAACAAACTAAACAAGAAAGTAACTTAACCAGGATATTTTCAGCAGGATTTTCAGATAAGAAGGCTTCCAATACTTATGCAAAGCCCATTCAAGGTTTATGACCTTCTTGGTGGTCCACTTTACTCTTCTGAGGTTCCAGAATGGTATTCCTGTCTCAGTCAATTTAGTTTATCCATTATTATTTTATGCTGTCTTGCATAACTTCACAATTTGCTTTGAAAAAAGAATAAACTCTGTATACACATTCGGCACAATCCTCACTGCTTTGACCTTTATTATATCTCTAGCGAGTGACAAAACAGAATCTCTGCTAGGAAAATTTGAGAATACATGATCCTGACTTCAGTAAATATAAAAGTCAAAATAAAAAGTTAGGATCGTGAAAGAAAATACAGACTGACATCAAAGCAACAAATTTTCGTTTTGTTTTGACCATTGCAATTTTTTTCCAACTTTACTGAGATCATGAGACCCCCACCTTCAGTACTGCCTTCAGCTCTGGAGCCCCCAGCACAAGAAGGACACAGAGCTGTTGGAGCAGATACAGAGGAGGGCCACAGAGATAAGCAGAGGGCTGGAGCACCTCTCCTACGAAGAAAGGTTGAGGGAGCTGGGCTTGTTCAGCCTGGAGAAGGCTTAGGTGAGACCTCACTGCGGCACTGCAGTACTTTAAAGGTGGGCTACAGGAAACATGGAGAGGGACTCTTTATCAGGGATCATGGTGACAGGACAAGGGATTTAAAGAAATGGCTTTAAACTAAAGGAGGAGAGATTTAGAATAGATACAAAAAAATTCTTCATTAGATGTAAAAATTCTTCTTCAGTTGTGAGGCACTGGCACAGGCTGCCCAGAGAAGCTGTGGATACCCCATCCCTGGAGTCATTCAAGACCAGGTTGGATAGGACTCTGTACAGCCCAATCTGGTGGGCAGCAACCCTGCGCACGTCTGTGGGTTGGAAGTAGATGATCTTTAAGGTCTCTTCCAACCCAAGCCATTCTGTGATTGTGTCTGATTTGAAAATGTCAATATGAGATGTTCTGCCAGTTCAAAACCTTCCCCCTATACACTCAAAACATTTTTCAATTTGAAAAGCCTATCCAATAAGTCTGTTCCCAAAACAATTCACAGTTCGTGAAAACAGCCATTTTTGATTAAAAAATAATTTATCATACAATATGAGGTCAAAAGATCATATATGACAGACTGTCAAACACAGGGGTATATGGACTGCCCTTCATTTGCAAAGACAACCTCAAAATGTCTTGCCAAATATAACAGGTATCCATATTTTAAACAAATTTAGTCTGTGAGGGAGTGTCTATTACCACTTGCCTAGAAAGAAATGCTTGTCACTCAGACCCCTGCTATTCCCCATGCAATCGAGGTCTCAAATTTCTGGCAATGAAAAGCTTTTTAAATGCCCACAGCATCATGTATTCTAGATGCAGACCTATCTAGTTTCACTCCTTACATATGAGACTCTTATCGTCTCCATCACACACTTCACTGCTTTACCTCCAGCAGCTCCTGGGCAGGCAGCACAATGCCGCGCTCCAGGAAGCAGGCGGCTGGATGCAGCTGGGTGGCTCTCAGAGCAGTTATGTCTGCCATGGCATTTCCAATAAATTGCTGTACCAGGGAACACAGGCCTCTAACAGCACGTGGCACATGCACAGAGACTTGCTGGAAAGCAGGCTCTTTCAGGCTGCAGCCCTTTCATGTTGTGTAATCTGGTGTAGGAGAACAGGGAGAAAAGGATGGGAGATAGAAAGACCCTTTGCAGCCACGAGTCAGCACACAGAGCTTCACATGTCAGGTAAGAAAAGTCCTGAGATGCCTACATGCAGCTCCATCAGGTAGATGTCAATGTGCAGGGTAGGTGAGGAATGCGACGCCTCCCTGCCATGGATACCTAAGCAGGCAGTGCGAAACACTCCCGCAGCGTTCCACACGTTCCATTTTACCCTATTTTCACTATATCCATGGCCAGCAGTTTTTAAATGCTGCTGATTTGCCATGCTTCCAATACTGAAACAATGATTCTGATTGAAAAACTTATTAGATAAATTTAAAAAAAAAAAAAAAAGTAACAGCAAGCAAACATTAATTATTTTCTATGGAGAAGCTAACAAGTTAAATACTGCCTTGACTTCAGTGTCCTGGCTTAGGCTTGCAATCGCTTCACAGACCTGACAAGAAAGCAGAGTCACTTTTTAAATGAATGCATTGAAATTCTTCCATCACTGCAAGGAGCTCATGAATTGTTTCAAAACCATGCACACAGGAGAGGCCAGAACCTTTCCAAAAATTTTGTTCCACTTCTTAATAGATATAATAAAATAGCAACTGCAAACAGCCACCTACTCAAGTTTATCCTGCTCATCTATTTGCATTTAGGTCAAGATTACAAGGAAGTTGACACATAGATGTGAAAAATAAGATATTTTTAGACATTACTCTCAAAGAAGAGCCTACATAGCCATGCTTTAACCTAATAGACCAGCTTGCACCCACGTGCATATGCTAGGTTCATGCAGCATCCACATATACACAGACTGTCCCAGCCTTGCAACTGGCCCCAAAACTCCAGTAAGCAACATAATATAATAGAGCACAACACATTCAGAAAATACTGTGGAAGGACAAATTAAGGAAAGACATTATTTCTGCTCCACCTGTTTAAATGTTAATGAAGGCTTGTAGTAATGACACTTTTCTTGTGTGTTGCTGTAAAGAAACTGGAAACACATTCTGGTACACCGAGTCCAACCAAAAGCATCGTTTGGGAAAATGGAGGATAATGCAGTCTCTCCTGTAACGTGGTCAATGTTAAAAATCATACATATGTTAAAATGTCTGATGAGCAGTAAACAGCTCGCACATGCTCAGACAGCAGGCTGGTTAATATTTTATAGTTTATCTGATAAAGTCAACAAAAGAATTTAAGTCAGAGTGGAGCATACACTGAATATTTCATCACCTTCTTAATTGCAGAATACAGACAAGACAATTTTCTCCCTTTGGGAAAAATAAATGTTAAAAGTTATTACTGATGGGAATCAGTTTGGCAATTAGGTTAAATCCAACTGAAACCAACCAGAATGGGAGTGCTGAAAACATCACACAGCTAAAACACATTCAGCTGACTCTATTAATTTACATGATGAAGCAGAAATGTTGATAGCAAAGCTTGTGTAACTCAGCAAGCTGAGGTTACATTAACACAGAAGAAAACACTGCTTTGTGCTCTTTTCCTTACAGTTAATTTGCAGTCTTCAGAAGCTGCTATTCTTTTGCACAGCAGACAATATGATATACCTAAAGCTTTTCATTCCGACTTCTGATTTAAAGGTCTTCAGCTTGTGCTACAGACCTTAGCCTTGAAGCCAAGTGCAAATTAGCTTTAAATCAATGAAGCTGATTAAAGCTTCATTGTGGCTGAGCCCTTTAATATAAGGAGGGGGGGGAGGGGAAGGACCCACTTGAACATGGAAAAAGAGCTGCCTCTCAACTTAGAACATATGTAATGCTTTTCAGCTCCACTTTACCCTGACAAAACCATGAAGGGTTTAAGGCCATTTACCTGCTGACAGGATGAAACCAAAGTCCCAATTCAGTGAGAAAGGCCAAGAATCAGAGATGTTGCTATGCAAGCAGAAAGTAAAAGGTTGCTTTCAGAAATAGTGGGGGAAAGAGAAGAGAGCAGAGGGAAGGAGATAGACATCAAAACATCACTCCAGGAGGGAACCAGGGAACAAACTTCCCACCCTGCTGTAGCAGAATTATTGTTTTCTTTTTTCTTTTCTTTCCTTTTTCTTTCTTTTTTTTATGCGTAAGTTCCTATTTAGAGAAATAAGCTGTAGACAAGTTGCAGCACTATGAAAGGAGCTAGCTCTTTCATGGAGTTCCATTCTCAAAACAAGCCACTTGTCTCCAGGGACTCTCTTTCACTTGGAATGCAGACAACCTGCCAGATTCACCTTTAAAAAACAATAACAGTACCAAATGAGAACAGGGGAAGATCCTTACACTGCTTTGAATACCACCGTGGGAATCTACATTGCACAAATGCTGGGATTGCTTTCCTTTCTTTCTTTATCCAATAATATTTAGTAAAGCCTAAATATGCATCAGTTCAACAAAAAGGGTGATAGGCTCTTTTTTCTTGTACATACATATTTTTATTCTCAAAAAAAATTAATGATAAAAAAAAAATTAAAGGTTAAAATACAAACATAAGAATAGAGTTCTCCAAGATACTGCAATTCACTTCTCCAGATAGATAGTGCTCAGTAGCTTGTTAAATTACACTCAAACCACCAGAACAAATTTCATCTCCCTCTCCTATCTGAAATTTTAGCCGAATTCTTCCTCTGATGACAGTGCACTGTCACCCTTAGTCCCTCAGTCTGTTACTTTTCCCTCCAGACATAAAACAGAATAGGAATATTGGAATTCCTAAGAGGCTGCAAACGAGAAATCAGATTGTATGACAATGTAAAGATAAAAAAGAAATACAAGTAGCAACAATCACACTTAAGATGCATAACTGAACATTAGAGCAGGCAAGAAAATTAACAATACAGTCCAGTGTCTGACAAATAGATGTTTAAATGGATGATTGGAAGAAATGAAAGAACAGATGCGAGGAAAGTCATACTGGAGATCTTACTTGGTATGTAAAAGTTAAGTTCTTAAGTTAGATTTACTACACTTACGCTTTCCTGATCTATTTGTTTCACAAACATTCTGACTAGAGGTCAGTTTAGCACTAGCACCATGCTCAGTAGCTAACTTCAAATAAGTCACAGTAGATGGTAGCATGTTGTTACAGAATATTAAAACATGCCACAAGGATTCATTTGCTGAGAACTTCTCTTGTGTTTTGGAAGATGTGTTAAATCTTACAGATAGATAAACCTAGATTTCAAGTCTAAAAGCAGTAGTTATCTCAGAACAGCAGCCAACACAGAGACAATCTGCCCATGGCACTGTTGCACTGGAATCATTGCTCGTTTTCATAAGTTATCAAAAATAGTTAAGGAAGTACATAAATCTTCTTAGGCAACACAAATTCATGTGTTGACTACTCTGGAATACAAACATTGAACAACTTTGATGGAAGATCATTTATTAGTGGCCTTCAGTACAGAGGATGAATGCTGTCGCACTTTATGGAAATATGGAAACTAGTCTCCTAGGCTCTCACCTCGCCAGTCAAGGCAGCATGTTGTCCTGGGGTCTCCACAGATATTTTGTCAAGTTGACCACGTACAAGTCAAGGAGTGAAATCTGTACAAAGATACATCATAGCAGATGATGTCTTTTCCAAGCAAGCAGGTACTTGCTGCACTAATGTTAATACTTCTTACTTCGAGACATTATTGATGAGCATCTCAAATTCCTGCAAGCTCCACTTCACCACAGATTTGGCCAGATCTGCAATAAAGGGCTCCAGTAAGTGGAAGGAAATCCTCTTCAGTGATAGATGTTTCCCCTCTCACCCATTTCACACTTTATAACTGCAATCTCTTAAAAGATTTTGAGGCTACTGAGGAAGACGGCCTGTCCTACCTAATACAAATGTCAGCAGCAAGTTAGACATCATCAGCTGACAACTTGCTGCCAGTATTGCCTGTAATAGGAAACAGAGAACAAATTTATAGGAGCGAGTTTTCATATCAGACCCTAGCTCTTCTTAGCACACAATTCAGAGACCTCATTTTACATCATGCTGCGCTCCACACAAGTCTCAGAAGTGAGAACCACCATTTCTCCATTTCTAATCTGGGAACAGCCTCTGGCATGGAGCAGTAGAATAGGCAGAAGAACTGGTACAACCACACTGCTCCAGACACAGATTTTTATTGTGTCTAATCTCTACCAAGATGAACCTGTTACACCAGTCAGGCTCAGACCCAGCTTTCTGATACCCCTGCACCAGGAGATGTGGCATACTGCAGAACGGGGTTTTTAATGACTACACCAGAGCTGCTATAGGAAGCAGCTATAAGGAAGCCTTGGCCAAGGTCCAAGGCACCTTAACACTAAATGTCCTAAATGCAAAAAAATTTCAGGTGCCTATAAAAGGAATCCCAGATAATTACAGGAATACTTTTAAGACCAAGCAGTTTCAAACACTCCTACACGTAACCTAAAACTTCACAACCACATTCAGAACAAATGGAACTTCAGAGAGCCTTCAGTACAGGCAACTCCTAAACATTTCTGAACAGTACTTAGTCCACTAATAAAAGAGGCATTGGCTGAAGTCATCACAACTTTATTTGATGGAATAGGAGGAAACATGATCCGAATACCTTAGTGTGCCAAAGAGGTCAGCTCTACTTTAATCTGGCTATTAGGGAACACACAGCTATTTCCCATTATTCTGACACAGCAAAGGATATCAAAGAAATAGCTGATTATGTTTGATATTCCTACTATCGGAAAGCAAACCTAAGTTTTTCGTGACTCCAGATAGCATTTGTCTGCAATAGTAGGTTCTTGGGAAATGTTTCCCTACATTGTAAGCACATCTCAAGGATCAGTCTGATAAAACCCATCTACCTCAAGACAAGCAGGACACTGAAAACTCCTGTTCCCTCTTGCATTTTAACAGTTTGTGGCCCTGATTCTCAAGCACATTAAAATCATTTTGCACTACACAAAGTAGCTGGAAAGCTGGAAACATTGGTTATTACCTTAAATACACATCAACTGGTTTTCAGAGTACAACAAACACACCTCTTTACTGAAAAAAAATCATAAAATTAATAACTAAAATCAAGAAAAGTAAAGGGAAGGACATAAAACACAGGAGAGTATAATGGTTAGTGTAATCTACTTAGTATCCACAAAGCTGACAGAGATATAGGTGACAAGAAAAGACACTGTGTTTTCTGACTTATTTGTAATCCTCACCTGGTGAAAAGTGAGCTGGGATTACTGCCTCCTGGAACACATCTATATCTTGCCTAAGACTGGAGAGGTGCAAATTCAAAAATCTGCTGTGGAATTTCTACATGCAGCCAAAACATAGGCCTGAGCTTGTTGCTCCTTGTTTTTCTTTGGTTACTTAGTAGTAAGCATAAAGACAAAAGAAGCACCTGAGCAGAACAAACACATTCATTTCTTTAATTTAACAAACCCGGATGAGATTAAGAATTTGGTTCATATTCTTATCTCTCAGGCAAATGCTGCAGTAAACAAGCTCATGTTACTATTGCCTAAGCAATCCTGCACAAAACAGCCCAAGCAATATTCTCACTGTAAAACCAATACCAGGAACCCAATGCAGCTGATGTTTCAATAACAGGTAAATGGATGCAAACCCAATCTGAGCAGTAATATTTTTAGACTGGTTTAATTTCACTTAAAATAGTTCAAAAATAGTTCAGAAGAGTCATAAATTCAAGTAACTACCTATGCACTGGTGCTTACAGATCAGAAAAGCAGTAAGGATAGCCTAATTAAGGAAAAAATATCACTAAGGAAATGCTGCAGGAAAAAAATCCATCTTTGCATACAATGCAGATAGCATAAGTGACTTTTTAAGGCAGAAATAGATTAGTTAGAAAATACAGCAACAGCTCCATTTTGTTTTGAAAAGTATGAATTACCAATTTTAAAATAAACCAAGTCAATCAGGGGAGGTCATATTTGATGACAGTAAAACAAAAGGAACAAAAGGAAGCTGATCTTTCTGTTGATAGCAAAATTCACCCTCTTCCCTGCAAGACACAAAAAGAAGGCAATCCCCTAAGAGATAAGAGCAGATACTACTATTGAGAAATCAAAGGGGCGATAATACGAATTGCAAAAAAAGTGCAACAGGCCATCTATTTCAAATTTGTTTTTCACACAGTTAGTACAAAAACAATCGCTCCTGCAAAAGAGGTCAATCTTCCCACACATTAATCTCCAATCAAGCAGCACTCTGAGAATCAAAATGTGATTGCAAATCTCCTGCATGCCACGATGAAGGAGTTTTTCATTTCAATCTATTACTAATAGCATTTTACATTCATTATGGTCAGGGGGTGAAGTGAGTACTAGGTACTTGCTGGTTCTGAATGCCAGCACTCTCTTGATTACATTACTAGAGAATTAACATACAGAACCTGCACTGTGGACTCTCTTTCACAGTGAAAGCTTTCATACTAGCCTTACTTTCTAACCCAGAAGGTTAAAAGGTTAGAAAATAGACGTACAACCTATCCATTACTACAAAGAAAATTCTAGAGGATCAAGCTTTGTCCATTACAATGACACTAAGGCTAGTGTTGTGAGCATTTCTTTAAATTACACTCAGTGGGCTAGTATCCCTTGGCTTTGAGGCATGGATGTTTTTTATTTTTGTTGCCTTTTTTTCTTAAGCTATTCGGCGAAAAAAAAATGCAGAGATCAAGATGAAACCAATGGAATATTTATATAGACCTCTAGCTCCATAACAGGCTAGCACACATATTAACACTTCACAGTAGAAATTGCCACTATGGCAAGTGTCTCGTCCAGAGCTGGGACCTCTACTTCACATTGTTTTCTTTCTCTTTTAATTCTTTCTCCTCCTTGAGCTGCTCCTTTCTTGAGCCCTTCTTTCTTGTGCTGCTTCTCTCTTGTACTGCTTCCTTCAGCTCTTTCCTTGTGCTACTTCACTTAGCTTGAACTGCCTTGCACCCTCTGTCTGGCCTCTATATGAGCCCAGGGTGATCCTGTACCCCCCCGGCCCACCCCTTCCAGTCACAGGGCAGCACAGGTGTAAACAGTCTACCTGTGCTCCCCAGGACAGCCACATTCCTCTGCCACATGCTCAATCATCAGTTCAGGCCATGATCAACAGTTTTCCTACAATAAGCTGCTATAGGGCTCCTATAGGGTCACTACAATTTGCAGATAGTAAAGAAGATCCAGAAGAGACCTACTAAACACATTAAAAGAGGATCTTGCCTATGGCAACACGCGGGAAAACCAGTCTTAGAAGAGTTAAGGAGAGTGTGACCTTAGTACAGTTCTTGCAGAATTTTTGCCATTTACATTGTAGATGTCCCTCAATCACACCAGTCATGGACCAAAGTAGTCACTACATCACAGAATCACAGAATTGTAGGGGTTGGAAGGGACCTCTGGTGAGGGTGACGAAGCACTGGAACAGACTGCCCAGGGAGGCTGTGGAGCCTCCTCTGGAGATATTCAAGACCCGCCTGGATGCCTACCTGTGCGGTCTGTCATAGGGAGCCTGCTTTGGCAGGGAGGTTGGACTCGATGATCTCTAGAGGTCCCTTACAACCCCTACAATTCTGTGAATTCTGTGATTCTCTGGCTCTCTCTGTTGCCTGCCTTCTTACTGCTTGCCAGTCTTTTGGAGAATCCCCTACAGAATCTTGAGCATGTATTAATGAAGATTTGTTGCTTCCAAATTCCAGTTCACTCCCATATAGCCAGCTGACATGGGGCACAGGGTGCACATCAGGAGCTTCTCTTCGGTGCGTGAAACAAGGAATGATAGCATTACCTGTTTTGGGGCAAGTGGCACCAGCACCAGCAGCTAAGCAGGTCCCACTCCTTGCACTACAAGATCTACCTAAAAATCTATTCATTTAAAAAAAAAAAAAAACACATCTAACAGTGTCATGTGCAATACTACAATATACATGCTTTGCTGTGAGCAATCAAACAATCAAATGCTAGACATGCTGAGGTAACTGTGCTTGGAGAGGGGGGGGGTTGACCAGATGACCCACAGAAGTCCCTTCCAGCCTCAGCCATTCTGTGATTCTGTGCATGATTACACACCAGTTCTGCTGCTGAAGCGATTAGGCAGAGATAGCAGGATTACACTGCTTTATCTGCACGGCTGAATCCTTACTACTCTAGAGTCAAGACATTCCTTGACACATACTAAGATGATCTTGTGTTAATGGAAATCAGAAAAAAAGAAAAGCTCCTTCACAGATAAGTTAACCAACTCCAAAGGACAAACAAGAGAGCATACCAGTCTCAGCTACCTAAGAAACAGACTTTGTCAATTTGATGGGCAATAGTCTGGTGGTTATAAAACCAGTACCAGTTATTCTAATAGCAAGCTTCAGCCACCACAAACATTAAAAATACAATACCAACACTTTTTTTCCATCAACACATCAGTGGTATTGGAAGCCAAATACACACTGTCCTGTTAAACAACACATCTGCTTAGTGCACCAACAGATCCATTAGACTAAGTACAGACACTGAACCATGCAGAGTTGTCTCTCGAAAAAACAACGGTTCTCATGCCCTAGCACTAATCCCATGCTTGTTGTTTTCAGCAGGAGGTTCCACTGAGCTTGACTCATCCCAATTCTGTTTTGCACTTGCTTCTTTTACCTTGTTTCCATCAATCAATCTTGCTGCATTTGCTGCAGTTTCGAACGGTGTTTTCAAAGGAATTCATGAACTCAATAAATACAAACATCAACAAATAATGTTGCATTAATTCTAGCTAAATCAAGGCAACTGCTTATTTTGTGTGGCCTGTTCCCACAAGCACAGACAAGTCAGCATTCCTTTAGGAGTTGGAGTCTACAGTTATCAAATATTTTGTGGGTTCATAGGACAGGTTCGACAAGCATCTGTCAGGAAAGACATCACTATAGGTGATCTTGCCTGAGGGTAGGGAGATCAACAGGATAGCCTCTTGAGGGACCCTCCAGCTATGTTTTCCAGGGTTCTCTATTTTTTATCCTTCCAAAAGCTCAGGGACAATAAACCAAAAAGTACTTCTCAGTGCATAGCTCACGGCATTAAGAACAGCAATGCAGGATTTCATGGTACTTGTACAGAGATTCTCCTGAAAGAAAGCAGTCACCTTGCTTGGGACACAACCACGCTCTGAAAACCCTTTCTGTGGCTTTCCACAAAAACTTCTCCCAGCATGAAGAGGCTAAATCTCCAAAATTTTTGGGATCAGTTAAAGCCCCCTCTCAATTCATATGAATGAACCTGAGACAGAGTTTACAGATGGTTAATGTATCTCAAAAAATGAGGCTTTGTTTGTTTCGGGCTGATACTGCCCTGGCACTTAGGGAAGAATACACTGTTCCCTTATTATCACTGGCCAAAACTACATCTAGATTTACCAGTTCTAATGCATGTTATTGGACTGCAGTCTTGTCTGGTGTGAGAAATAACAGCATTACATTGCGGCTATATACAGCTTATAAATGAGAAATTTAGCAAAATGACTGAGGGATTTACAGGTTCTTTCATGCTATTGAAATTCATTGCGATACAAGGGGTTTTGGGGGGAAAACTCTAATCAACAACAGCAATGGAAACACCTAGCTGTCAAGGAATAATACTGTACAGCATTAGAATTATTTCAGGATTGTGGCACAGTAGAAGAACAGCACTGAAGAAATATGAATCTGTTCATGACAGAAGCATCTTACAGCTTCCATGGGATGATTGTATCCCAAGAATTGTCATCCCAGAGCACTTTACCAAGTCCACCACAAAAAAAAAAATAAATAAATGTTCAGAGTGAGAAATCACAGAAACAAGTTAAACAGGAATAAAGTTAGGAAAACATGTATTTGATAAGAGTTTTGCCTGCCTGGAATTCACTCCTGAGCATCAGCAGAAGTTTATAGACACCACCCCACCTGGGTATTGATGAAACTGATTCCCCAGCTCCTGCCTGTTCCTTCTTCTCATGGCTAGGGAATGGTCATTAGCATCCAAGACATCTGGGGGCTCATTAAACAGCAAGATGCAAAGGTGTGAGGGAGGGGGGAAATCAGGAGTTTATTTCAGTAACAGTCACTTTAAAAAAAAAAATCGTTTATAATGTAGAACTCCCTCCAAAATTAGCTTACACACTGATATAAATTGGTTTTCTTTGTGGTCTAAAATTGACTTGCAGTTCACTACTTAGTCAGAAAATAGCTACTGAAAAGCCCTGGCCTCAGAGCTTTTGGACTGTGGACTCCTTTCATCCTGTAAACAAACGCTTCAGATTTAAAGCTTTCCCATAATTGTTATGCTAACCTTGGAGTGAAACCTCTACATTTGCATTTGAAGGAGCTAAATATTAGGCAGGAAAGAAAGTGGTCTTTTTAAAAGCATGAGAAAATGTTCCTTCTTTTTGGTCCTCCACCATCTGGGCAGGCCCTGCTCCTCTCTCTCTGTGGTAAAGGCAGAGAGAAGGAAAAGGGGCACGGATGGCGGTAATCTTACTGAAAGAGAATTAAGAAATTCCTTCAAAACATGAATGAACGAGACTTCCTATAGGGGAGGAAAGTCTGCGTCCCAAAGAGATGGAAGAGGTTGCAGGCAGGGGGAGGGAATGCGGACACAAATACATCAGTGAGCTATCCAGTGAAGCACCTAGGTTTTATCATGTTTTGCTCTCAACATGCTCTGGAACCCAAAGCCAGACTTCCTTACAGACCTCATGCACGATCCCTGCAGCTAAGAGGATGTTAATGTTTCCTCTTTCACTCTTCTGAAGCTTAAGAGGAGTATTTGACAGCATGTGTATGCACATGCATGCTCGTGTGTATGTCAGAGAGCATAAGTATGTCCAGAAAAGAGAATAGTCATGGGTTTCAGCCCTGGGTTTGTGATGAGGGAATTTCATCGAGTATTTCAGCAAGGGCAAAAAGGACAAACCTTGCACGAAAACCTCATAATTTAGAGATACCTAGTAGTATAGCCTAGATAAAATTTTCACAAGACCAATCATTCTTGTTTTCAACCAGCTATGTGAGGAGGACTGCCTCTGTCTCAGCACAGGCGAGATCTCTGCACTGTGTCCATTTAGAGTTAAAACTACAATGAGGGGAATAAGTATTCAATGTTACCACAGTAAACGTAATAGAGAAAAACAAGACCGACAACCTTCTTAAAAATAATCTAGGCCAAATTATCTGCTGGCACAACTCTGCTCTTGAAGTCATGCCAGCAGGGAGTTTGGTGTTACATTTTGAGCACTAGAAGAAGTTATCACAACACGTTTTCTCATAACCGAAACAAACACAAATAATTGATTGTAATGGAAGGAAATTGAGCAAGGATTACCAGATTATCACCAGCCAGAACATCAGTTTGTGTTAGCTGTGCCACTGGTTCCTATTTTCCATCTGTTTCCCAGCAAAGCAAAGGATCAACATTCTCATTGCATTTCCTGTTAATATCAGAAGCAATCTAATGTTTGAACCAGCACGTCAGATTCACCATATCTTGGTTAAGCATAGCATGAGAAATAGACTAACTTCCCTTGATATCTTCCATTTAACATAAACATTTAGGATTGCATTTGAGTAAAAATTTCAGTTTCTAGAGGGAGGATAATTATAGAATATTGTTTGCTCATTTTACTCTAGGGTAAAGTAATTCTATCATATTTTATTTCAGAGCTGCAAATAACAAGACTACCAAGCAAGGGATCTAATTACCAAGAGGACCCCACAGAATTTTCCTGAAACTACCAGGAATTCTTGTATATATAAATGTAAGTGAAGCCCAACAGGAACTCAAGAGCCACCAAAATGGTAACCTTGCATTCATAAGCACTATCTTTGTACTTTAGTACACAAAGTAAAATTCATCCTAATACGAGTAAAGGTATATGGTGGGCTTTATATTCACTTCACTTCCTGTCAGAGAGGGCAGATAGGATACAAAAAGCAGGTAAGACCAAGCTTTGCCTTCACCTGCAAAATTACCGATTGCTTACCCAAAGTCCTCCAAAAAACTTCACTCAGATATGGACAAACATGTAGACCGATACGAGGAAAACTAAGGATTGTATAAGGGAAGGGAAGGGAAGGGAAGGGAAGGGAAGGGAAGGATAAAAAAATATTTCTTTGCCTCCCTCCCAAAAAAAAAATAATAAAAATAAAAAGAGCAACAAGACAGAAATGAAGAGATTGGATTAGACTTAATTGCCATATATGTTTTCCCTACTGACACATTGAAGAAGGTGGATAATGAGCTTCAGACTCTTCTTTGCTGTAGGACTGTTTAAAAAATCTTTAACATTTTTTACTGCATACATTATATTCTAGCAGCAAATTTTACAATTTATCAGAAATTATATTTAATCTCTGATTTTCTACATTTCACTTAGAGCAATATCAGAATGTAGAAACATTCTTTGCATTTATAAAGATTAAGTGGTGCCTGTACTAAGCAATGTAAATATGCACACAGACTACCATTTTTTAAACTGTACTCTGTCAGCTGCAGAGCCTCTATTTTCTTGGATAGGGCAAGGATGACAGTCAGCTCTGTCCCATTCATACTTCACAAATCTATTACCAAGGGAAGCGAGGGGGGAGCAAGACCTTAAATGTATATCACAAAAGCTGGAATCCATCATACACCAATACCTAATTCTGATGCATCTGAGCTTCAAACACTATGTGGATGATGTGAGGGCTTTTTATTTTTCTTTTCCCTGAACCGAAGGTCCCTTTCTCTCAGACTGATACAAACTCTAGTAATGCCTCCAAAAACATAAATATTCCAAAAAAGCAAACAACTATCCACTTCTGACAACAGCCTAGAAACCAGGTATAACTAATTCATCAAACATTTATCAGTGGAATGCATAAGGTTTTAGGTTCCCAAACTGTTGAACTGCTAATCACAAGCCCAAGAGGAAGGAGGTTAATAATTCACTTCCTGCTTTTTGTTTTCAATTCCCATTTCACCTAACTCTGTTTCTGATGGTTCTTACCAGTTTCGGATTGAGGTGCTGGCAGTTCACAGACCGTTTGGTTATTAATAAAGTCTTTGTTGTGTTTGTTGGTGCCTAATTCAAGACAGAATGGAAATTCTTCAGCTCCTGCAACTAATACATTAGAGCACTGTTTCACTGTATGTGCTGTAATGAATCCATGGCTACATATATACAGCAACTGTGATCACTGGCCAAAACGCAAGGCCATCGGCTCCAAAAACAGATGCTTCTGCAGCAGCTCTGGAAATGGGCAGAGTAACTTTATACAGGCCTTTTAGTGCCCACCATGCTTCTACCAGACCCCGTGCAGCACAGCTCTGGACAGAGCAGCTTCCCCTGGCAGCAGGCTGCTCCTCGGGCAGTTAACTGCACCATCCTCCACCTCCCTGCACACCCAGGGATAGTTTTTCCCTGGTGCACTAGCCAGCTGCTCGCATACGTGACAGATGCTCAATTAGACTAGTTTTAACCCAAAAGACATAATTAGTGGCAGTTTAACATAAACACCAAATAATATATTTTTTAAAAAAATGATAATGGAACACAACCACACTTCCACACTTAGATAAAACACTAATGCTGAGCCCACGGGGTTGTGTATGGTTGAAGCCTGAATTTGCAAAAGGCTTAAACTTTTCTCATTTTCAAAACTGTCTCGTCCTTTCCTCCCAGTAGCAATAGAAGAGTCATTTGCCTCAGGAGAAAAGTGTCCATCAGGAAAGAAAGACTATCTGTATAGTTCTTTCATATAGACCATTGATTTTTACTGCATGGCTATATCCTTGATGTAATATCTACTTACTAACAAAAAGTCAAAGAACATTACTCCATTTCTGGGACTGATTTCTTTTCAGAGCATCATTTAGTGCAGCCAGCATATGAAGCTATTTGGACAAATTATAAAATCTAGCATCACTTACTTTCCCACAAAATTATTTTTTTCTTTGTTTTCTTAGTATGTTGGATAGTTGCAACTTGTCACCTTAAAGGATTTCATTAGTGTATAGTTAGGCTATTCCATGAAATACTTGATGAAATGGTGAAACTCTAGCCAAAGCTTTCAAATACTAATATCTCAAGCTAGGCTCCAAGCTCTTTATTTTGACATCTAAAACAGACATTTGTTTTCCAGAGAAGATGAGTGACCCAACCATATACTTCTTTTGCAGTCCCAGTTTTAAGTAACCAGAGTATGACAGTCAATCTCACATAGATTCTAATGAATAACGGGATTAGCAACAGCCTTTGGAAAGTGTTTAGGAGCTTTCAGGTGAGGCTGTTAAACATGCTTGATGCCAAATGCTCAGTGTGACATGGACACACCCAACAGGACTAAGTCTCTTTAAACATACACATCTGCTTACGAAAACAACATGGAAGCACTTCTGAATTTAAGCCTGACATATATCATCTTTTAAAGAGAGGCCTCCTACAGGGTTCTTAATATACAGAGAAAATGGCAGATAGACAAAAATCCCTACTGCTGTTTTAGGTAACAGACTCTTGTCATCAAGCTCTTGGCAGCTAACATAGATCCTTCTATGTTAGGGTACATAATTACACACACTCGAGGCTTCATTTCCTTCACGAGCACACTTCACTAGTACTCACTGGTAAATATACTTGCACATCTTCAGGAAGACAAACACTGCTTTAGCAGAACACGTTGTCAATACACTAATTAGCGCTGTGGCTAAACACAGAGCGGATCCATTATCAGCATTTCTGTGGTCTTTCCATACACCGGGGAAAGCCACAAGTTATCCCTACATTACCTGTTGATAGCAAGGGGTAACGTGACATGATATCATGTACCTTGATCTGCTTTGTCTCCCGCTTATCACATTTGAAAATCCCTTGGAACAGAAGGATATGGTATCAGCATTAGTGCAACAACTTTGCAGTATGGGACTGAGTTTCCACTCAAAACTGCAGGAGATGTGGCAAAAGAGAGATTCTTCTCCTGACTGTGTCAAATGGGAAAATCAAGATGCCCGAGTCTCACAGAGTGATCTTGCTGCTGTTAGTACTGGGTAGCCTGCAGCTTTGCAGTAGCAGCAAGGTCAGCTATGAGCAGACCTGAAATAAGCAAAAGGCAATGGATGGCCTTTCCAAGCAAGACCTACACTTAGGAGTTTCCTACTGCCAGAACACTGTCTTGCTATTTTGCCACCAGAAAACTAGAGTACCTACTGATATGAGTGCAAGCATCATGGGTTTTTATTTAGGTTGTTTTGTTTTTAAACAAACTCTGCTGATGATTCTCCTTTGGCAAGACATTTCATCCATGCTTCCCTTTTCACCTCACATCTTGTCTGTATGTCTTGGAGCAGGAATGTTTTATACGGCACTTCCCACAAGGGATGTGGTTCTAAGTGTCTGTCAGGAAGCCAGCTCAGTACTCCGGGCTTAATTGCACTGTCTGCTGCAGACTTGTTTTATGACAGTAGACAGGTCAACAAAGCCATCCACAACTCCTTTGTACATCCCTAAAATGGACATTGAGTAAGGCTGTGTGTATTTGCCCACTGCTAACAGAATTCACAAAGATGACTTGTTTGCTGAGGTTTCTAGGAAGCTGGTAAAATTCAAGTGGCAAAACTCCATTTGTATTAATGTTTTACTCAGTAGGTCCTCCCCAGCCCTTTCCAAAGCTTTGTATTGTATTTTGTATTTGTATTTGTATATTTATGATGCTACCAATTTATATGTTTCTACTTTTCAGACTGCCTTACAAAGCTGTAAAAGAGTGAGATTTTAGGGAGACATCCTGTCATGCCAAGCGTTCTCTGATTTTCCACAGGGCAGAGACCTCTCAAAAATCCTCCTCACATGCAAAATGTGGTACCCTCCTCTCCCTCTCACACACCCAAATACAAAAAGCATCGACATTTTCAGGCAATAATGGTTTTTTTCTTCTTTTTACCCTTTTCTCTATCTTACTTTCTTTTCTTCAAAGCGTTTACAAAGGTTTGGGACATCACAAGGCTTATAAAAGAAGCAGCTGTCTCCTCACTCTGTCCATGTTCCCTGTTCATTCATAAATTCCAAAGTATCCTGCACAACACAAAACCTTTCTGCGGGTAATATGATGTACATATCATTACATTAGCCATGTTTACGAAGCTATAAGCAAATTATGTTTTGCATCACAGCCGTGAAGACAAATATAGTAATAGAATCAGGTAGCTTTCCAACCAGATGGAAATTTGCTAATGCAATAGGAAGTTGCTTATTAAATACAATGAACTTCTGGTGTCAGGAAATACAAACTGCAAGCACCATCAGGTGAAGGGAAAATGGCTACTTTAACGATCCTAAACACTCTGCTTCATACATTTCTCTTTATTAGGAAAAAAATCCTGTCAATACTTAGACTCACCTAACCTGGGTTGCTAGTTTTCACCATGTATTTTTGTATATATTATGATATACTGCTAAAGAAAAGGCAGTCATCATCTTCTCAAGAGTGAAAAAAAAAAGTTATTAGGCAAATCTCAACACCAGACTGAAACTGGAATGTGAAATCCTTTACAGCACGGTAATGCTAGGCTTTTATGCAGACGTTCCAGACCTTTCAAGTAGGGATGTGGTCTGAGACATGCCGCACCAGTCTTTTTAAAATGCAAGACCTAGAAAGCATCTAGGTACTTTCACCTAATTTGTGAGAAAGCACTTAAAGAAGAATGCATGAGATGCAAAGGAGCAGGGAGGGCAAAAGAACTAGCAATGCATTTATTTGTGCCAGATGAAAAGCCCTTTCACTAGAAATAACAAAATCCAGGATGGCACTGAATGAACAGCCTCTTTTGCTGATCACTTCTGTGCAAAGCACACCGGTTGCTGAGCAGTTACTGAACACTTCCAGTTGACGCATGTCTTGCAAAGACACTTTCTCACTTGTCCATGCAAGGCACCGTACATGGGGCAGGGAGTGGACTCCATGGGGAAGTCATAAAACAGTTTCAGAGTTTATAAATTTAAAGGCAGGGTGGTGAACACTCCAGTCAAGTTCGGAGTATTACATCATGCTGTTTAATCATAAGATGCAGTTTTGATAAGGTTCTTACAAAAGAATCCACTTTCTAGAAAACAAGTCAGATTTACTGACTATTTTTTTTTAAAATCACCCTCAGCTATCACCCATCCAGAAAAACTATCAAAGCCAGTCTTCTTTTCTGCTCATACTAGGCCTACAGTCATCATAGCAAAACTCATACCAACTCCACAGAAAACAAAATTTCTTCTTGACTTGTAAGATGCATTATCTGCAAAACTGACTAAACACAACCAGACTGCACAAAATGGGTATATTCAAAACATACAACCATGACAAAGATCAAGAGGAGTAAATTACTTTTGTTTAGGTGCACAACACTGATTTACTGGAAAGTTCCTGGATGAGAGGCTGGGCTTGAATTCCCAAAACAACTGTTCTAATTCAACCTGCAGAAGAGAGGCACTGGGAGGGTTAAGCAACTCCTGATGGAAAAGTCCTCCCAGGTGCCTGGATAAAGGGCACTGTGAAGTACAAACTAGCACAGAGGTGCCAACAGATCTTCTATAATTGAGGCTCTACCAGTGTTTTCTTCTTAATGGGTACATTGTAAATTTCTAATTCTCTTCCACTTTGAATATTTTGTTTCAAAAGTGCTCTAAATAGTGAATCTTTGCAAGTGGGGGCTTTTAAGGGCACTTCTGGGTTTAAAATGCTAAACTATCATCAGGTTTTTTTGTTCTGGGTTGCAAACAGCAGCACACAGATTCCTCAGCGTTTGTCCACTTGAATCCATCCACTTTTTTTTTTTTAAACAAAAAAAAATTAATATCAAAGATTAACATTCACAGTGTGTTTTCTGTTTTGTGTTGCATAAACTGCTTGCTTTTCCTGACTGTCAGAAGACTTCTAAGAGCACAGTCCATTGGAAGTGAGCATTGTCAGCCCAAGAAGCAATCACATCAGCATAATTCCAGGAGAGGACAGATATTTGTTTGTATGCTCTCCTGTCCTTCCCTCAGAACTCAGCAAAACAGCCTGCCACCCACTACAGTAGCCCAAGAGATAAAGCAAAGAGTCGTATTTACATAATGATGGGATAATGCAAAAAGTTACACAAACGCAGTAAGACTATAGCAGGGTATCAAAATAACTCAGAGAATAACACGCTGCTAACACAACTAATCCTCTCCTATGCCCAAGCTAACCTAACCTATAAACTAACCTAACCTATAAAAGTTGCAGGCTCAGAGACACATTTTATCAAAATTGCCATTAATAAGTGTCTAGTGTTTACCAATTTAGCTGCCTGAGAACTTTAGCTTAAAGAAAGCATACACCAGAGGCTACAAAAATGTCACAAATGCTACTCTCACTGGGAAGTAAGAGGTGTCTAAGGTGTCTATTGCATTTGCTTATGATCTTTCGTGGACTAAATGGGATCCTCTGAGGATTAAAAGGGTCAAACAGAAGTGAAACTCAACAGCATGAAGGGCAATGTCGTACATGTAAGGACAAATATAATTCTTGAGAATAGAGGTTTATCACTAGAACAGTATAGGGAGGATCACTGGATGGAAAAGAGAAACAAACATCACAGGGCTGTAATGAGGAAATTAAATCTCAGGGTATATTAATGTAAAATCGGTGAGACCTCATCTCAAACTCACAGTTTTACCTGTTCAAGAAAGAAGAGTTAAAATAAAACAAGTGTAGCAACGAGTTGTAGGAATTTCACTTTATAAATGATTGCAACAAAGCAAGAACACTTTGACGAAGCAGCTAGAATGCATTGGAAGCCATTGTAACAACCTCAAAGGGACATGCCTGGATGAGGTTAAGCTTCAAGACTACCAGCACCTATGAGCTGCTCTGCATGCAGGGTCAAAGTCTTGCCTTTTCACTATCAAGAAGTATCAACAGAGATGCAGGTCCACTCAAAGAAGCATTCTTCACTTATTCATTAGCACCAGATTGACTATGTTACTGGCTTTCCCTCTAGGCACCAGCATTGCAAATGCCTACTTAACACAGAGGCTTCAAACTTTCTCCAAAACACTACACCTTGCCTCTATCCCCTGTTAGCAAATCTTTGCCTCAGGAAGGCATAATGTGTTTCTTTGCATTACCTTATGCTCACCTTTACCTGTGGAGGGATGTTTGTGCAGGAAGAAAGAAGATTTCATGGACTTGTGTGGGAAAACACACCTAGCTTTTTTTTATTGATCAAATTCATCCGAAGGGTGTACAGTTTGTTTTACTGCTGAAAGATTGTTGGGACAGGATTTCAAATCCAGGGTTAGTATGTAAAGAAATTGCAGACAGCTAGCAAGAACATACTTCCACCAAGCAAGGTTTCTCTTTCTTACAGCTGCATAAGCGGTAATAGTGAAAAGAAAACCCAGTCTTCTACGTGTCACACAGTTCTCTTCCTTTAAGCTAGCAAAAGATGCAAAAATTTTTTAATAGAAAAGTTGCTTTTAATTACTGCAGCTTTAAAAAAATATATTTCATTTTGTATGGCTTAAAATTTCGATAGCATTCTTGGCTGCAGTATCATCCCCAATTAGAAACCCCCAAAAGAGTGAGAATTACAAGAGCCATTAAATATGTCACAACACAGGGTGAAGGGAAGAAATGCTGAAAGTGAAGGCTTTTCAAAGAAAGCAGAGGAAATTGTGCTGCACAATGAGTGCAGAATATGTTTTTCTCCTCCCTCCCACCTCCACCTCCTACCCCCCTTCCCATGACATACAGACACACATTTTATGGCCTAAAAGCCAACCTAAAAGGGTGTGTTCTTTCAGGTTTACAGCCTTGACTAATGGAATTGCTCTAAATAACATTTTGATCTTGTAAGGTCACACAGAGTGCTATACCTTTCCTTTAATGATTCAGGTCTGGACCAAGCATTTCCCAGAATTGAGATGGTAATGAAGTCATTAGTTTCTTCCTACTTGAAGCTCTAGCTAGGAAAAGGAATTCTATTGGCAAAGTCTAAGAGGGTCTTTTTCATAAAGCTCATACCCAGCTGAGCTGTAACACCTGTTACATTTTCCCAGGAGCACGAGCTGCAGAGCATTTCCAATCTATTTGCTCTTCTTCTCCTACAGCACATTGACAAAAGCTGGGGGAATGGGTTTTCTATGGCAATGCTAATTGAAAAATCTATGGCTGGTGCAAATGTTAACTCACATCTCAGCTAAGGCATTGATGATTTTTTCCTTGTCTTCTTTGAAAATAAATGCAATGCCAGACTACATATAAATTAAAAATACACATTTGAAATGGTTTCCTTGATAATTCCTCACCTTCTGAGTATACTACCAAGGAGGAAGAACAACTCCAAAAAAACTACTGAAAAAAAGCCTTTATACTTAAAGTTTTTGGTACTAATATACGGTCACAGCTCTGTAGATAAAGACAGCAATAAGCATATGCCAGTAAACACAGAACTAAATGTGTTAATTCTTACGAAGGTAAATAATATTTCTTGGAGAAACGTTTTCTAAATAATGGTTTCTCGAGTAAAGAAAAAAGAAAAACCTGGAAGATCAAGTTCTATCTCTGAATATGGGTGTGAAGCAGTTGCTGCTTGTTCATTTAAAGCAGCAATACATATGACTTCAGGAAATTCCAAATGGCTAAAGAACAAGCTATCCATAAGTTAGACTCAAAACTGGAATATATTTAGCAACTAGCACCTATCTTGTTTTGCGACTGGTACCTTCTCAGATCTCCCTCCGAAGTGAGCTCATTTAAAATCATGTTTCGTACAGCAGACTTAGGTATTCCAGTGAATTTTGCTCTCACCATTACCACCTAATCAGCACACATTCACACACACAGAATAATAGACATCATTTGAAAGGAAGTTAGTAACAGGAAATCCCTTGATTTAGGAAATTATTTATTCTATCAGACCAAAATAATTCAGATTTACCGAACCCCAGAACCTGTCACAGACCCTCTTCTCTGTGGTGAAGGTATGGTCTAAGGCTAGGACACTTTTCGTTTGTTGCTGCAGGCCTAACTGCCTATTGCTATAACCACTGTGACTTCATAATCAGAGACAGATGAAATCTTAAAGAACTGTCTGACTGTATTTCTAGTATCTCACACATAATATTGATGCTGCAATACAGCTCTAACTGCTTGGAGTCAAAATACTTTGCTGCTTTGTGTTTCAGTTCAAAACTTTTATCTTCGAAAAGCAAACCTGAAAATTTGCTGGGAACAAAAATAAGTGTGGGTTTTTTTCCAGGTGTGGTATTTTTTTTTTTATTTCCACACCATATTTCACAAATATATAGTATAAACAAGTGGAGTACAGTGTGGAAGTTTTTGAGTGTCACTGTAACATTTGGGTTAGCCACACCCTTCTTGCCCATTGCTTTCAGAACTATTCTCTCATTTCCATCAAAACTATCCGTTACTTCAGCATGAAGTAACATGAAAAAACATTTAACATATTCACTGAAGAAAGCTGCAAAAAGACCAGCTCATCCCTTTGTAAACAGCTCAGATGCAGCTTCATACCTTTCTGCATTGTACTTGTTAAATCACAAAGTACCCACTCCTGAAAACAAGCAAAAGGACCAATCTCCGTGCTGTGGTGTTCTCAGCATGGTGTGCATGGTTTTGGGTACCAAAACATCAGAAGGACGTAAAGCTATTACAGAGCATTCAAAAGGGAGGTTGCAAAAAGGGGATATGAAGATGGTAAAGGGTCCAGAGGGCAAGACAGATGAGGAGTGGCTGAAGACCCTTCATTTGTTCAGCCCAGCGAAGAAGAGACTGAGGAGAGGCCTCATGGCAGCCTACAGCTTCCTCGTGAGGAGAGTGGAGAGGCAGGTGCTGATCTCTTCTCTCTGGAAACAGTGACAGGTCCCAGGGGAATGGTCGGAGTCCCTTCCTACTCAAGGCTGTTCTAGCAGTCTGTGAGTCTGGAGCTCTCCCATCCTTGCGTATCCAGTGAGGAAGGCAGCGAAAGAAAAGCCTCGCCCAGCAAACAGATACGTGAGCACGTTCAAGCGTTGAGAGAATGGCAAGGAGCACAGGGAGGCGCATGGATCCAGCAGAG